>VZTH01017035.1:0-19797 GCA_013397815.1 Aleadryas rufinucha | reverse complement strand
CTTTTCCTTGGAAAACGAGCCTCTCCAGCAGCGCTCATTCCCGTTTCGATCCCATCTGGAATCCACCCGCTCTGGGAGCCGCCAAAGTGGGGGGGAAACCGGGAAAAACCGGGGAAAAAAACGGGGAAAAAAGCTTTTCCCCACTCCCAGCAGCGCGGCCACCGGCTCGCGCCTGCTCCAGCTGCAAACATTCCCAAACTTCCTGCTGGAAAACGCGCCAGGATGGTTGGGGTTTTTATGGCCGCTTTTAGGGAATTTTTCCCTTTCTGCCGGGGGATCCTTTCAAGGGAGCCGCGGCCGAGCTGCTTTTCCTGGAATAATTGGGAACATGTGTGCAGGGACGGATGGATCGGGGCTGCCGGCGTGGCCGCCGCTCTGGAACGGGGATGCTGGAAAAATCCCGGGAGCTGCCGGAGCCCCGGGAAATTCCCCCAGGGACGCGCTGCTGGTCCATAAAGGGGGGATTGAGGCAGGGAGATTTGGGAATGCGGCACAGCGGGAATTCCGCCTTGGGATGCGTGGGATGATCCCTGCGAAGGGTCTGTCCATGGATGGGGCTGTCCCTGGGGATTTTTATTCCTGGGAGTTTCTGTCCCTGAATATTTCTGTATCCAGGGATTTGTGTCCACAGGGATTTCCATCCATGGATGGTTCTGTCCATGGATATTTTTATCCACAGGGATTTCCATTCCCATTCCCAAGCGTTTCTGCCCCTGGAAGTTTCTGTATCCAGGGATTTGTGTCCACAGGGATTTCCGTCCATGGATGTTTCTCCCTATGAGAATTTCCATTTCCATTCCTGAGTGTTTCTGTCCCTGGAAGTTTTTATCCCTGGATGTTTCTGCCCACGGGGGTTCCTGTATCCAAGATTTTCTGTCCATGGATGTTTTTATCCACAAGGATTTCCATTCCCATTCCTGAGCGGTTCTGCCCCGGGATGTTTCTGTATCCTGGGATTTGTGTCCACAGGGATTTCCATCCTCTGGGGTTTCTGCCCATGGATGTTCCCCCAAGGATTTCCATGGATGTTTCTGCCCCTGGATGTTCCCACAGGAATTTCCATCCTCAAGAGTTTTTATCCTTGGATGTTTCTGTATCCAGAGGTTTCTGCCCCAGGATGTTTCTGTATCCAGGGATTTGTGTCCACAGGGATTTCCATCCTCTGGAGTTTCTGTCCCTGGATGTTCCCGTCCCTGGATGTTCCCACAGGAATTTCCATCCTCGGGTGTTTCTATCCATGGATGTTCCTGTATCCAGAGGTTTCTGTCCATGGATCTTTCTGCCCAGGGTGGTTCCTGGCATATCCAGGTTTCCTGGCGTATCCCAGTTTCCCGGTATCCAAGGATTTCTGCCCCCAGGGGTTTCTGCCCGTGGGGTGTCCAGAATGAGCCGTATCCCGGTGGGAAGGGTTCGCATTCCCGGCACTCCGTGGTGGCTCCGGACCGGGGTGTGTTCGGCTCTTGGTGGATTCCTTTATCCTGCTGTTTTCCATCTGGATCCCAGGCAATTTGTGGAAGTTTGGGATCTCCCAGGGCTCCGGGATGAGCTCAGGGTGTTGGGATGGGATGTGAATCCATGGGAATGATCCCCCCGCTCCCTGTCCTGGCTGCTTTTCCTGAGGAAATCCTGCTCCTGGCTCTCTCCAGAGTCCTGGGAGAACTTCCAGGGCTCTGTTCCTGCTTTTCCATTGTCCCACGGGCTGGGAATTCTGTGGTGTCCCTGGGGATTGTCCCCTTCCAGTGACATTCCCAGCATAAATCCCATCCCGGGACATTCCCAGGTGTCCTGAAACTTCGGAGCAGCTCCGAGGCTCCAGAGCCAAAGTGGGAGAGCCCATCCAAGGAATTCTGAGCCTCTCTTGTCCATCAACACTTCCCGTGGGAATGGGTGGCCCTGGGATCACGGACACTTCACTTCCCAGGAAATCTGGGAATTCTGGGAGGATCCAGGAGGATGCACTGAGATTCCATAAATTCCCTGGCATCTGTTTTCCTTCCCCTCTTCGGTTTTCCAGGGAAGGAATTGGCTCCTTCCCTCTCCAAAGGGTCTCCAAAGGGTGGAATTGTTGTGGGGAACATTTGGGATTGGGAATTCCCGAGGATCCTTGGGAATCCTTGGGAATGGTGGGGACGTGATTTTGGGAGGCTGCACAGTGAGTGGGGCTTTGTCCATCCAGGATTTAGCCAGGAACAATCCCATAAAACCCCCCTGAGGTCCTTGGAATTCTGAGCAGCCACTTCCCCCAGCCTATGGATTTCCTGGAATTTTCCTGGGAAGTGCTGCCATTATTAATTCCCACTTGCCGTTATCCCTAATGGATAATCAACACATTCCCAACATCCAGCGGCTCCTCCCGACTTTTGGGAGGCCCAAAAAGTTGGAATTCTGGAATTGGTATCGCAAATCCCCTGGAGCTGTTTGCCAGGGATTTTGTGGGAAACCAGGAATGTTCCAACACCGGAATGACAGAGCCTCCGTTTATCCCCAGCATTCCCGGGCTCCAGATCCCGGGATTTTCCCTGACAGCTGATGCCAAACTCCAGCTTGGAGATGGGAGAGGAACTGGGAGCTGCCAGCATTCCCTTGGCAAAGCGGGATTCCCGGGAATATGAGCCCATCCTGCTCATTCCCAGAGTTTTTCCCCACATATCCGTTATCCTTTATAAAGTTTTCCTTGTTCAGCTCAATATTCCCTCTCCAGGAATTCCATCCCGAGCTCTGGCAGTGCTGGAGCCCAGGGAAAAAAGCTGGATTTTCCTGAAAATCCAATAAAAACCGGGATCTTTTTCTGGCAGCTCCTGGAATCAGAAAACTTTGGAGCAAAGGCAGCAAAATCCAGCCCCAAATTTTCATGGAAGTAGAACCAGGCTTGAGAATCATGGGAAAGCTGCCAGGAACATTCCCAGAATTCCTTTTGCTGCTGGGAATCCCAAAGGATTCAGGCTGGGCAGGTTTTCCCCCTTTTCCTCCCCATTTTTCCCTCCTTTTTTTTCCTCAGTTTCCCCCCACTTTTTTTCCAGTTTTCCCCCTGGTGCCAGAGCCTTTGGAATCCTCCCCATCCCAGAGATTTCCCTTCCAAGGACTTCTTTTCATCCCAATTTTTCTCCTGGCAAGAAAGGTGGATTTCATTCCCGTTCTTCTTTCCCAAAGATTTTCTTGTTGCTCGAGATTTTTCCTGACAAGAACCAAAAGTTTGGACGTTCCAGAAGTGCCAAAGAAAAGGAGGAATTTGAGGCTTCCTGCCCTCGGAATTCCAAGGAAAACCCTAAAATTCCCATGGAAGCTGGAGCTGGCTGGAATATTCCCAATATTTATTTTATTCCTTTCTTTCCATTGGAGCTCTGAGGTTCCATCCATTGCTTGGAATCTTCTCTCCCAGATTTTTTTGCTTCCCTGTGTCCATTCCCTGGGATTGAGATGCTCCAGCAGGAGCCACTCCCAGCTCTTCTCCCTGTTTTCCAAGAGATTTCCCATTCTATGGAATATTTCTGGTCATTGGAAGGTTTCTGTTCTTTTCCCGGAGTTTTATCCGGAAGCTGCAGCTCCGAAACCGAGGAGCAAGGGAATGGGATTCTCCAATTTATCCCGGCATTCCCATTCCCAAAAATCCTCTGCTTGGGTGCAAAATCCAGGAAAATTAAGAGGAAAACTCGTCCCATTCTCCGACACTTCCAGCTCTTGGAATTCATCGCTGGGAATACCAAATCCCTTTCCCAAAATTCCCACCAATTCCAGGCTGCTCTCCATGCCCTTCCTGCTTTCCCTTTCCCATCGTTCCAAACCCAATCCCAGCTTCCCTCTCTCCAGCTGGGAGCTGGGAGAAACTTTTCATTTCTTTGGGAATGTGAAATGAGGTCAACACTCCACAAAAAATCTTGGCTCTCATCCCTGCTCCTGGTTTTTTTTATCCCTGCTTTCCAGAATTGCTTCTTGGAGCCTTCGGAAGCTCCTTCACCTCGGAATCCGTGGCCAGATTCCACCATTCCCTGCTCCAGGAGCGGATTTGTTCCTAGGATTGCGAACATTCCCGTTATCTCGGACATTCCTGTCCATCCAAACATTCCCAACCTGGATTTTTCCGCAGTGCCAACCTTTCCTACTGATGTATCCCTATAAATTCCTCCTTTATATCCCTCGAAATTCCAAATGGAGCCTCCTGTCCCTGTCCTGGAGGAGGATTACAAGGTTTTTCTTGGAATGAAGCATCCAGCAGGATCCAAATCTGGAATATCCTGGTTATCCCTGTCCATCCTGCAGCTCTCTCCAGCGATTCAGATCTCCCCATGGATAGCAAAGGGGCCTCTCCAGCATTCCCAAATCCAGTCCTGAGGGAATTCCTGATTTCCCACCTTCCTGCCTGGATCTGCTTCCAGGCAGGGGGAGAAGGTGCCAGAAAATTCCCCAAAATTTGCTTCCAGGCCAGGAAATTTCTTGGGAATTTGTCCCATGTGAGCACTGGGATCCCAGGATTGGGGTGCCATGGACAGGGATCCTGCTCCCACTGTTCTGTGGGAATGGGAATTTTCCAGAGGATCCTTAGGGTCCTAAGCCCCAAAATGGCTTTTGGAATTCCCAGTTGGAATTCCATCCTTAGGGAGATCCCCCTCTGGAGCTGCCTCTCCTCAGCTCCTGCTCTGACAGGGAATGGGAATCCCAGCTTTAGATCCTTGGGAAAACCCTCGGGAACGGCCAGGTGGTGTGGCCGCCCCTTTCCCATGGATCCCATCCTGTGATCCCCATGGAAGTGTCCAAATCCAGCCCAGCTCATCCATGGATTCCAAATGGAGGAGGAGGAGGAGCTCCTTTCTCCTTCCCATTCCCATCCCGGCTCCGGGGAATTCCCAGGATGAGCTGTTGGGATGAATCCCTTCCGCAGGTGGGCTGGGAATGCGCTGATTTCCAGGGATTGTCAATCCTAAATGAGCTCAAAGCTCCATCCCAAGGGCTGGATATTCCGTGGGAATTCCAGGATGGAGAGCGGAATTTTGGCAAGCTGCAGATGAGATGGGGCTGGAATACTTTGGAATTTCCATCCTGGCCGGGGTGGGAACGGGATCAAACCATCCCCGCTCCGTGTCGGATGCTCCTGGAGAAATTTTGGGAGCAGCTTTCCCAGGATGGGCGAGCTTGGGAGCACCTCTGGAATCACCAAATCCAACCCCAAACAGGAGCAGCTGGAGGGGGGCTGGGATTGGAATAATTCCATGGCCGGAGCCCATCCAAGTTTTTGGATTCCCAGTTTGTCCTCTGGCCACGTGGAATTTGAGTTTTCCAGCCAAATCCTTCCCTTTTTTCCCAGGATTCGGGGATTCGTTCAACATCGACACCAAGAGGCCCCAGATTATCCCGGGATCCAGGGAAGCTTTCTTTGGATACACGGTGCAGCAGCACGACATCGGCGGGAAGAAATGGTGAGTGGGCTCCGGAAAACCGGGAATTTCAGTGGGAATTTCAGTGGGAATTACACCGATCCACCCCAAACCTGACGATCTCCAACAGAATTCCCAGTTTGGGGCAGGAATTGCTGTGCCAGGATGAGATTGCTCTTGGAGGTGCTGAACGGAAAGGTTTTCCTTAAAAAAAGAGGAATTTTCGGTGGGATAATGGAATATTGGGAATTCGGGAAGGATGAGTATGGAGGGGGTGTCCCGGCAGGTGCTCCAGGCTGGATCAGGATTCCTTGGAGGCTCTTGGGCTCTGGAACAGCTGGAATTCCAGCTGGAATTTGGGTTGGGGCCATCCTGTTTTTTACAGTTTCCATGGAGGAGCCGGGGCCTAGAGAAGCGCTCCATAGGGAATATTCATCGGGAATGTGGGATGAGCCTGGAATTGGCTCCGGTTTGGGGTTTGAGGGGTTTGGCTGATCCCAGGGGAATCCCAGGGCTAATCCCAAGGCTGATCCTGGAGACCTTTGGTGCATTCCAGGAGCACATCCGGATGCTCCAAAGCCCCTGGAGTTCCCAGGAACTCCAGATCTGCCCCCCAGGTGGATCAAGCCAGGTTTATTCCCATAATTAACGTAATGGATACTCCTGGAATTCCGGAATCCAACCTTTTCTGCCTTCAGAATGCCCTGCTGGGGGATCCCATCCGGTATCCCGGACCTGAGATTCCCATTCCATGGAAGTTTGGGGAGCTGGGGTCTCTCTTTCCGTGGCTCCCAGCCCTGTTCTCTGCCAGGACTGGGGGTTTTTCCCGAGTGGAACTGTGCATCCTATGGAAGGGGTGATGCCTTGGGATCAACAGCTCTGGATAAAAGTTGGGAATTCAGTGTTTCCTGGGATTTCCAAGCTCTCTGAGGGAAACTGCTGGAAAATCCCAATTTTGGGAATATTCCCATCCCGGTCCTATCCCTAGAAGCTCTTCTAGGCTCCATCCCAGCAGAAGGGCTGCAATTCCTGGGATATTTGGGGTCTCTTATCCCTTTTTTCTGTGCCCCACCACTGATGGGGTGGCCAAGGGCTGAATTCCCTGGAAAACAGGAATTTTTTCCCGCTTTTCCAAGCAGGACACTGGAGCAAAGACCAGCTCTGCTTTATTTTCCCAACTTTTCCTGTCAACATCCACAGGATCCACCTTTAGTTTTTCCTTCTGTTGGTTCCCTCTGCTTGGAAAAATGGAATTTTTCCAGCAGGATCCTATGGATGGACACAGACATAAAAACTCAGGACAGCACCATTGGAATCTGGGATTAAGCAGGAAAAAATTCCAATGGAAAATGTGGACATAGCTAAAAAATGGAGGCAGCGACTCAAAGGAGAAATGTGGGAACAACCAAAACCTCTGGAATAAAAACCATGGATGTGCAGAGGGAGCTGGATAATCATTCCAGGAGCTGAATAATCATTCCAGGAGCTGGAAAATTCCAGGACCTGGCAGGACATGGAAGGAATGGGAAGGTTGTGAGACCCCAATTCCTGGTGATCGTCTTCCAATCCCATCCCAAAGAATTCCCCCAAATCCACTGGAATACGGCAGAGACTCCGTGGTTCTCTCAGAATCCCAGTGATGGGATCCAGCTGCCAAATTCCAAGCGTGGAATCCGAGGATTTTGGCGCCTCTCCTTCAGTCTGAGCCTTTTAATGCTGCTTTTGGCTGCTGGGAATTGTTTGGGAATGGATTCCAAGAATTTTGTGTTGATATCTTTTTCCATATATTTATAAAGGAATATTGGAGTGGATCCAAATGGTTTTGATTTTTCCAGGTGTTTTTGAAAGTTGGGAATTTTGCCCCTTTTCCAAACCTTTCAAGGAACCACCCAGACTCACAGGTAGGGGCTGGAAGTGCATCCCAGAGAGTGGAAAATGCGGGAGGAAAATCCATGAGGGAAGAACTCAGGTTATTAAACTCCTGGGGGGAAAAAATTCCACTTGGATTTTTAACGCTGGAAAAGCTCATCCATGTGGGATTTGACTTTGCTCTGGCGTTTTCCAGAGCAGTGAGGGGTTTCCAGACCTCCCTCTCCACACTTTTTCCCTCTTTTCCATGGAGCTGGAGGTGCCTCCTCCAAGTGGGAATGGAAAAGATGACGACAGGTGCCTGGAATTCATCCCAAAAAACACCAGAGCTCCGTGGAATTGCAGCTTCCCAGGCCTGGAGTGCTCCCGGAGCAGGCAGGGAAAGGGGGACCTGGGATTATGGGATTGGAGCATTCCCAGTGTCCAAACTGGGGATTTTTGGGAAAAATGGGAGCTCCCTGTGCTGCTGTGTTTGGGATAAAACGACCTGGAAGGAATTTTGGGATAAGGAGAGGGAATTCCTGGGAGGATGGAGGGGATTTTGGGGGATTTAAGGTTGAATCCCAAATCCAGGCAGGTTGGATGCTGTGGATGGGTTTATTCGGGAAAAATGAGCAAAGAATTCCCACAAATGTGGGATTTCTGTCCCTAAAAACCTGGAAGCTCCCATGGGAATGGGCACTCTTCCCATGGAGCTCCTGGATGTTTGTTGCAAGCACAACCTGGAATCTCATGGAATTTGGGGAAAAATCTTCCTAGAGGTCCAAGAGCAGGGAAAAAAGGGAAAAAATTCCCTTCATCTTTCATCTCCCCCTTCCAAGTGTTTGTCTGAGTTGCTTCCCATCATTCCAGGAGCTGTGGAATCCTGGAGAGTGGCACCTGGAGCCCCATTCCTGGCGTTTTTGGGATGCTGGATGCTCCTGGGGAGTTCTTTCCCTATCCTGAGCTCGTATCCCAAAGGGACGTTTTGACCCCAAAACTCCTCCTTGGGAGCATCCCAAAGCTCCTTTTCCAAGGAATCCTGGACAGGGACACCCGGAGCCCCATTCCCAGAATTTTTGGGATGCTGGATGCTCCTGAGGAGCTGCTTTCCCTATCCCGAGCTCGTATTCCAAAGGGAAGCTCTGACCCCAAAGCTCCTTTTCCAAGGAGTCTTGGAGAGGGGCACCTGGAGCCCCATTCCCGCGGCTGCTCCGGGCACAGACGCGACGTTCCTGGTCGGAGCCTGGCTGGAGGGGGAAAAAAAGAGGGGAAAAAAAAGAGGGAAAAATCCTCTGGCTGGATTGAAAGCCAGAACTGTGCTGATCTGGAAAAACACTTCCAAGGATTGCTGTTCCCGGCTCCTGCCAGAGGTTTTCTTGGCTGGAATTCTCCGTGGCTTGGCTGCCGCCCGAGCGCTCGGAATATTTGGGTGGAAGGGTAGGAAGTGCAGAGAATTCCATCATGTCTGCTCCCGGCTCTCCCTCCCACCCCTGGATGCAGGATCTCACCCTATCCCTGTTTTTTGGGGGATTTTCCCTCTTTTTTGCCTCGACTTCAAGAAAATCCTGGATTGGTTTGGGTCATTCTGGCCCCACTTCCAGAGGCTGCTCCAAGCTGGATTTGAACATCCCAGGGATGGGGTGGCAACAAATCTGGGAATCAGTGGTGCTTCCAAGGGGGAAGGGTTTGTTTGGGATGGAAATGGAAAACTGGGAAGAGTCACCTGGAGAAAACTGGGATCACAGTTTTCTTGGGAATCTCTAGAGGGAAGCTGGAGATCCCACAGGACCCTATGGATACGTGCAGATCCTGAACGGCTCCATGGAAAATTCCGGCTGATCCAAGAGCCACGGACAGGCCTCGCCTGTAAACACCTCCTTAACATCCCGAAAAACAGGGAAAAATGACGCCAGGAAAAATGGGAATGTGGCATTCCTGCTGCCCACAGTATTCCAGGTTCCTCAGGCTGGATTTGCTCCCGTTATCTGCTGTTTTCATGGATTTGGTGTCCGGTCACGGATTTGTCACTGCTGGAGCTGCCCCAGCCCTGCCTGTCCCCATGTCCTGGGAAATTGGGAATAACCATTCCTGGCTGGATGCAGAGCAGCTGGAAAAGGCTGGGAGTGTTTAGGTTTTGTTTTTTAAGGAAAGTGGGGAAAACACTGGGAAGCCTTGGAAAAACAACAGCCAGGGGTGATCCGGGGGACTGGGGGCATGGGATCAGGACAGGGATTGGGATCAGGGAAAGGGACAGGGATTGGGACTGGGAAAGGGATCAGGAAAGGGATTGGGATAGGAATTGTAAAAGAGATGGGGACAGGGACAGGGATCGGGAAAGGGACAGGGATTGGGTCAGGAATCAGGAAATTATTTGGGACAGGGACTGGGAAAGGGATTAGGACAGGGATAGGGAAGGGATTGGGACAGGGCTCGTGTCCAGGATCTGGGCCTGGAATGGGATGAGCTTTAAGGTCCTTCCCACCCAAACCATCCCATAATTCCCTGTTTTTGTCGGATTTGAGCCTTTCCCAGCCTGCAGACATGGACACAACCATCCCATTCCCAGCCTGGACAGAAAACTGGGAATCAGGACCCAGCACTGGGCTTCACTTGGAGACCACAACCTGGGATATTCCTGCTTTTCCTCTCCTTATTTCTTTTCGGGATGAAAGTTAAGAATCCACCCTCAGACAGCTCGGAGCAGTCTGAGCTTTTCCTGCTTAATCCCTGGTTTTTTTCCCTTTTGTTTTCCCAGGAGCAGGGAAAGGAGAGGAAGGTGAGGCAGGAATTGTTTGGTTCTGATTTTCTTCCAAAGCCTCATTTTTTTCTCTCTTGGGAATCCAGGGAAAAATAGGGAGATTCAGGATCATCCCCAGGGTGTGTGGAGGAGGAAAGCTTGGAAAAACCAGGAATGTCTCCCTTCTGTGGCGGGATGCTCCAGTTGGTTTGGGATGATTGGGATTGTTTGGATATTTGGGGGGAATTTGGGATGACCCCTCTCAAATCCCTGATTTTTTTTTAAGGAAAAATCCGGGGTTTCAAGCCCAAGTTTCCAAGTAAAGGAAGAGTGGAGCAGTATCCCTAAAAACACCTTCCAAACAGCTGGAAAAGCCTTTTCCCGAGCTGCCAAGTTTCCATGGGGATTTGCCAGCTCCGGCTGATGAATCATTCCCAGTTAACCGAAAAGGGAAAACAATTCCATTGTTTCTTGGGAGACAAGAATTCCGGCTCGGGAGCTCCGCAGCCCCTTCGCATTCATGGCAAAAGCTGGGAATGTTTAGGTTTCCTTTGAGCTCCCGGAATTAGGGAATGGGTGGGTTTGCCTCATCATCCCAAAGGGATGATCCGCCCCCAAATCCGCTGGTTTTTGGGAATATTCATGAACGGGTGGTGTGATCATGTTAATACGGGAATATTAATTAATGGAAAAGTCTCACAAGAGGATTTCCTGCAGGATGGGGGGCGCATCCAGGTGGAGCTGCTCCGAGAAGTTCCTTAAATTCCATTTATCCAAAGTTCTTCGGGAATTAGGAATTACACCAGGAGATCCTCATTTTCCCAGGTGCCTCCACCTTTATTCCTCCTCATCTTCGAGGTTTTTCCATCCCCCTTCCCAATCTTCCACCTTTTCCCTCCTCTCCACATCCAAATGGACATGGACAGTGTGGGAGAGCCTCAGGAAAATGAGCAAATTCCCAGAAAATCCCAGATTTCCCTGAGTTCCTGGATGCTGTTTGAGGACCTCTCCAGCTGGAGATGATTTTCCCATCACGAATCCCCACATTAACACTCAAGCCGTAAGACAGGAAGTGTTTCCATGAGAATCCTTGGATTCAGGAGCTTTTCCTTGGGTGAGCGATTCCGGTTGGGAGCAATGGGATAAAAGAGTGGGATGTTTGTCTTTGGAGCAGCAGCATTTTTAAGGGATGACCATTCCTGGTCTAACCGGGAACATCTGTGCCGGTGGCTTTTCCAGCTGCTGGGAAGGGCCCTGTGGAACAAAGGAGCTCCTGTTTATCCGGAGATCCAGACTCGGACGGTTGCATCCATAGGATTTTTGGGAAGCTAAAAAAAAAAAATTCCTATTTATTTTGGGAGCGGGAGTTGCCAACAACTTGTGGTGCTGAGGATTTTTGGGATGGCCTGGAAGAAAGGGCCGGATTCCTCAGGTCCTGCGCTCTTCCTCCTTCGGGTTGCTGGGTTGGAGTGTTGTGGTCATGGGAAAGTGGGAAAAATGTTTGGATGTCCCAGAAATATCCCAGCTGGAAGCCGGTACCCTTGCTGGGGGAATGGGATTTAGCAGCTCCCTTATTTTGCAGAGCAGGGAGATTTCCGATATCCACTGGAGATCCTAATGTTCTGCTCCCAATGTTTGGAACAACCCCAGCTTGGAGAAAATTCCCTTTTCCAGGGTTTTCCCTGGGGAAAATTCCTTCCCTCCATTGGAGATCCCAATGTTCAGCTACCAGTGCTCATAAGAACTCCAGCTTGGAGAAAATTCCCTTTTCCAGGGTTTTCCCTGGGAAAATTCCTTCCAAGCATCCTCACCCGCCACTGGAGATCCCAATGTTCGGCTCAGGGCTGTTGATAACAGCGTCTGGTTGGAGCAAATTCCCTTTTCCAGGGTTTTCCCTGGGAAAATTCCTTCCAAGCATCCTCACCCGCCACTGGAGATCCCAATGTTCGGCTCAGGGCTGTTGATAACAGCGTCTGGTTGGAGCAAATTCCCTTTTCCAGGGTTTTCCTGGGGAAAATTCCTTGTGGATCCCAGTGGGATTTGCTGGAAGTGCTCTGCCAGCTCCTTGCAATTCCTTCTGGTTCTGCTGGATCCCTGCATCCACGTCTGTGTCCTGGAGACACTCCTGGAGCAAAGTGGGAGGTGCTCATGGAAGGGGTTGGGATGAGATGATCCTTAAGGTCCCTTCCATCCCAAACCATTCCATGATCCTATGGAAAGGCTCCTCTTCCACCAGGAAGAAGGGACAATCCATGGACACCTCAGCTGATTCCGAGGGATTTGATGCCATCCTGGAGCTGGTCCCCTGCTCCTCCCGGTGCTTCCAGGTGGGTTTGGAGCCCTCCCTCCCTGCCAGGAATCTGTTCCTTGCAGCTGATGGGTACGAATTCCGTAATTCCAGGCGGCAGGGAGTCACATTCCCAGCTTTTTGCTGCTCTAGGGGGAAGGGAAGGAGAAGTTGTCCTTGGGACAACGACTGAGGTTGGGACGCTCTCCTGCCATTCCCAACCACGAGCAGGGAATTGGGGCTGAGGAATCCTTTTTCCCAGGGGGATTCCCGTTCTCCGGGCGCTGACGGATCCGTGTTTTCCACAGGCTGGTGGTGGGAGCTCCGTACGAATCCAATGGGCAGCAGAAGACGGGAGATGTCTACAAGTGTCCGGTGCCGAGTGACGGCCACGGCAACTGCACCAAGCTCAACCTGGGTACGGCCCCTTCCCAGTGGGGGCATTCCGGTCCCAGACATCCCAAATTATCCCTAACAGTGCTAGATGGGATATCGGGAAGGAATTCCTCCCTGGGAGGGTGGAGAAGGACAAATGGAATTCCCAGAGAAGCTGTGGCTGCCTCTGGAGCCCTGTAAGTGTCCAAGGCTGGACTGGAGCAGCCTGGGATGGTGCTTTAAAGTTCCTTCCATCCCAAATTATTCCACGATTCCCAGTTTGCTTCCCAGGAAAACAGCAAAGCAGGAGCTCTGGCTCACAGGGAGCTGTGTTTTCCAGAGGAATGTTTGGATCAGGGATTTGGGACATGGCTCAGTGACATTTAGGATTGACAGGGCTGCCCTGGGGGCTGTTCCCAGTTTCTGAGCTGTGCCATGGGAAAAACAGGGATGCACAGGGACGGATCAGCCACTGGCCCGGGAAAACGGGATGAGGTGCTGAGCCCTCCAAGGGATTTCCTCCTCTCCCAGCCTCATTCCCAAAGAATCTTCCTTCCTTAGTTGTTCGTCTAGGAAAAACCCAATTCTTACCCCTCCAACCGCTTCCAAAAATCCCCCAAACCTGGAGTTACGCCGGCAGAGACTCCTCCGGCACCATTCCTGGTTGCTCCAGAGCTTCCAGGGAACGTTCCCGATCTCCCGGGAGCTGTTCCCAATCCCAGCCTCTCTCCCAAGGGCGGGTGACGCTGTCCAACGTCTCGGAGCGGAAGGACAACATGCGCCTGGGGCTGAGCCTGGCCACCAACCCCAGGGACAGCAGCTTCCTGGTGAGCAGCGGGAATTTGGGATGGGAATCCGGGAATGCACAACGGGAATGTGCAGCGGAACATAAAGGCTGAGAGGCTCCTCTCTGTGGGGTTTTGTTCATGGGAGATTTATATGGATTTTATGAGGAAATGTAATGAAATATAATAAAATATAATAAAATGAAATTAAATATAATAAAAGGAAATTAAATAAAAATAAAAATAAAATAAAANGGAATTTTATTTGTTTATTTATTCATGCATTTATTTATACAATTTTATTCATTTATTTATTCATTTATTTATTCATTTATTCCTTTATACAATTTTATTTATTTATTTATTTATTCATGTATTCACTTCTTTATTGTGGAATCTCCATCCCTGGAAGTGTCCAACACCAGCTTGGACAACTCTTGGAACAACCTGCCCTACGGAATGTTTCCCTGCCCACGGCCATGGCCAGAACGAGTTCTTCCCGCTCCATTGCAACCCAACCCATTCCATAATTCCATGATTCCCTGTTTCACGCACCGCCCCACGCATTCCATGGGGAAAAGCTGCCAACGCATCCATGGAAAAGGGATCATTTTATCCCATTCCTGCTTTTTTCCATCCCCACCAGGCCTGCAGCCCCCTGTGGTCCCACGAGTGCGGCAGCTCCTACTACACCACGGGAATGTGCTCCCGAGTCAACTCCAACTTCCGCTTCTCCAGGACCGTGGCGCCGGCTCTGCAGAGTGAGGATCGCTGATCCCGGCTCCAATCCCTGCTCCAATCCCACCTCTGGAATCAGAGAGAATCTCTGTTCCCAACCCCAGAGAGAACACAAAGTGCTGTCAGTGCTCAGAGGAAGCGATTCCAAAGGGTTCCACACATCTGGGAATGATTTTCCTTGTGATTGACACCTTGGGAAGACAAAAAACACCTTCTTCTTCCCGAGCCAGGAATCCAAGCATCCAGAATATTTTATCAGCACAGCTAAGGAGGGAAAATAGGGAAAGAATTCTGAGCTTGGCCGCACAAAACAAAGCCCTCATTGACTGGGAGTTAAATACCTTTTGGGAATTTGGATCCAGGATTTTGTTTTGGAAGGTTTAAATGAAGTTTCCTGGCTTTCCTGGAGCTAGGAAGGATTGCCAGAAGCCTATCCTGCTCCTGGGAGCTCCTTATCCCATGGGATGTGATTCCCCATCTCCAGCACCCCTCTGGTGTTGGTTAATTCCCAGGGCAGAGAGATGGGCTTGGAAAAATGGGATTTTGGGGGGATCGAGGCAGGAAGGGCAGAGCCCACCACCAAATTCCCAGGGCATAAAGAGGGGCTTGGGAAAATGGGATTTTTGGGATCAAGGCAGTAAAGGCATCACCAAATTCCCAGTGTCATTTCCCTCATTATGTTCCAGCCCTCGCTGCAAAGGATAATTGGGATTTTAGGGAGTTTTAGGAACTGTTTGTTTAGTGGGATGCAGGGTCGCTCCTCCTCCTCTCCCAGATTCCCAGGATGGGATAGAGATGGAGGCACACAGAGGATCCCAGTGATCCATGAGTGACTCCAACCCTTAGATTCTTTAATCCATAAAAACCTATAGGATGAAAGAGCAGCTGATAAATCCCTGAAATCCAGGATCATCCATGACTTTTCCAAGGAATGCTATAAAACATCAGCAGACATGAGACGATCCTGAGCAATTTTCCCCACTGGAAAAAGGCAGCTCCTGAAATCCTTCCTGCTCTGGCTGCGGAGCCGAGCCCTGGGGTCCCCTCCGGGGTTTTTGGCTGCCTCGGAGCCGAGCATTTCATGGGAAGGGAGGAAATGCCCGCCTTGTGTTCCATGGCAGGGCTGGGAATGACTCAGGGATCAGGAACGGCTCTGCGGGAGGAACAGAGCCGGATCCTGCTCCTCTTTGAAGCATGGAATGATATTACATGGGATCAAATTCCAAAGCTGAATCCTAAATGATGCCACTGAGTGTTATTCCTAGGAAGTGATCCCATCTCTTTGAGGATTCCTGTGGCTTCTCCTCACCCTGCTGGAGCCCAAAGTTGTTTCCCAAATGATTGAAATCCGATTTTTTTCCTGATAAATCCTAAGAGGAAGTACCTGGCTGGGAGTGAAGCCATAAATCTGCCCCTTTGCAAGAGTTCTTTTAATAAATCCCTGGATTTTCCACAGGATGCCAGACCTACATGGACATCATCATTGTCCTAGATGGATCCAACAGCATTTATCCATGGGTAGAAGTCCAGCACTTCCTGATAAATATCCTGAAAAAGTTTTACATCGGTCCCGGACAGATCCAGGTAAGGCCCGGAACCATTTGTGTCACCCCGTGGCCATTCCCAATGTCCCTTTTCTGCCAATCTGCTGGAATTTGTCAAAATATTGGGATTTTTAACTCATTCCATGGAAAAAACGCTGCCACAAATGTCCCTGAGTGAACTATGGAGGGAATCCATCCCACATCTCACATCCCAATGGGAACAGGGAGGATGAAACCCTATGGAAAGACAGGCAGCTGTGAGGAGCTCTCCGTCCTCTTGCTCCGCATAAGCATGGGTTGATTTACGCAGGAATTTGGGCAGGGATTTTGGCAGGAAAACCCCAGATTTTCCCAAATAACCCAGTTTGGTCCCACCTGGAGATGCTGTGGGTCCAAACTGGGACACATCTGGATCACCCCAAAACTTGGGAGCAGGGCAGGGGGGAGAACCGTAAAATTGGGAATTATTAATGATCCCATGGAGGTAAAACTGGAGGAAACGGGGATGAAAGATGGAATTTCAACGGTGGCTGTCATTTCCCGTGGTTGACAAAGCTCCTTGCGGACAGGACATTGTTTTGTTGGCATTTTTGGTGACATTCCCATCATTCCCAGGTGGGAGTTGTCCAGTACGGAGAGGACGTGGTCCATGAGTTCCACCTGAACGACTACAGGTCCGTGAAGGACGTGGTGGCGGCCGCCAGCCACATCGAGCAGCGAGGGGGCACCGAGACCAGGACTGCCTACGGCATTGAGTTTGCTCGGTAAAACCCCTCCCATTCCTGGTCATATTCCCAGGAAAATCTTCAAATCCCCATTTTTTTTCCCTTCTCTCCCTCTCTCTTCTGTTTTTTGCTGCTTTAAAAGGGGGGAAACCACCAGGGTTTGTAAAAAATTCAGTTTGTGGGAAGCTTTGCAAATGGTGCTTCCCAAACTTCTCCGTCCTCGGTTGCGGCTGGAGCAGACTCTGGAATTGTGTCCTTTTCCTAGAAGCCCTCAGGGATGAGGTCACAGCCCCCAGATTCCACCCCAGGCGCTGGAGCTCTCCTGGAAATCCCTGGAGGGTCCCTGGGAACTCAGGACAGATCCAGCTCCATCTCCTCCCTTTCCAGGGACAAATCCCTGCTCCTGCACTTTTCTTTCATCCCAACCATTATTCCTGCTGCAGATCATGGAGTCGTTTAGGTTGGAAAAGAGTCTAAGATTGACTCCAGCAGCGCCAAGGCCACCACTGACCATGTCCCCAAGTGCCACATCCATATAGTTTTTAAATCCCTGCAGGAATGGGGATTCCAGCACTGCCCTGGGCAGCTTGGGAAAGATTAGATGGGTCCTGGTTGGATCAGAGCAAGGTCCCGAATGATTTGTGTCACACAGAGTCCCCCGACCCTGCTCAATGTCTCTTTTCTATAAATATGCTGGAATTTGGCTCCGTGTTTTGTCAAAATAGTGGGATTTTGGTCAATTGGGTGAAGAAGTTTTCCCTCACAGGGAAAGACCCCATAGGCCATGGCCAAAACTCCGCTGGCCAACTCCAGATCCATTCCCTTGTCCAATTTTGCTGAATTAAGGCCTCTTTCCTGCAAAAAGTGGGAAAATCCACATCCTCAAGTGTTTCCCGAGGGTTCCTGCACCTCCCCAAGGGGCAGCGGCCCCAAAGACCCCTCGGGGCGGGCTTGGTGGGGCAGCAGAGCCCCCACAGAGCAGCCCAGGGCATCTCTTCACTTGCAGCTCGGAAGCGTTTCGGAAAGGTGGCCGGAAAGGGGCAAAGAGAGTAATGATTGTCATCACAGATGGAGAATCCCACGACAGCCCAGACCTGGAGAAGGTGATCGAGGACAGCGAGAGGGACAACGTCACCAGATACGCGGTGGCGGTGAGTGAGGGGACCTTTGGGTCCTGGAAGTGCTGCAGAGCTTGGCGGTCCTCCAGGAATCCCAAAACACCAGGACAGCCCATCCCCACAGCTTCTGGAGCATTCCAGGAGGTCCTTGTGTGCTCCAGGAATCCCAAAACACCAGGACAGCCCATCCCCACAGCTTCTGGAGCATTCCAGGAGGTCCTTGTGTGCTCCAGGAATCCCAAAACACCAGGACAGCCCATCCCCACAGCTTCTGGAGCATTCCAGGAGGTCCTTGTGTGCTCCAGGAATCCCAAAACACCAGGACAGCCCATCCCCACAGCTTCTGGAGCATTCCAGGAGGTCCTTGTGTGCTCCAGGAATCCCAAAACACCAGGACAGCCCATCCCCACAGCTTCTGGAGCATTCCAGGAGGTCCTTGTGTGCTCCAGGAATCCCAAAACACCAGGACAGCCCATCCCCACAGCTTCTGGAGCATTCCAGGAGGTCCTTGTGTGCTCCAGGAATCCCAAAACACCAGGACAGCCCATCCCCACAGCTTCTGGAGCATTCCAGGAGGTCCTTGTGTGCTCCAGGAATCCCAAAACACCAGGACAGCCCATCCCCACAGCTTCTGGAGCATTCCAGGAGGTCCTTGTGTGCTCCAGGAATCCCAAAACACCAGGACAGCCCATCCCCACAGCTTCTGGAGCATTCCAGGAGGTCCTTGTGTGCTCCAGGAATCCCAAAACACCAGGACAGCCCATCCCCACTGCTCCTGGAGCATTCCAAGAGCTCCTTGTGGCTGTCCATATCCACTGCTCCTGGAGAATTCCAAGAGGTCCTTGTGCCTGGTGCTGCTTTTGGGATGCTCAGCTTGGGATTTGGCTGCCCAAGCAGGTGCCGGGACCAGGAACAGGCAGGACTCCAAATTCCACAAGGAATGTCCAGCCTGGAGGAATTGCAGCAGTTCCTCTGTTCCCACAAAGTGGGGTCAGATCCAAAGATGGGGCTTCTCCCATATGGACACCCCAAAAGGCTTTGGGATGGTTTTATCCATCATGGAAGAATGGGCCAGAGAAGTTGTTGCCCCCTCATCCCTGAAAGTGTCCAAGGCCAGGTTGGACGGGACTTGGAGCACCCTGGGATAGAGGAAGGTGTCCCTGCCCATGGAATGGGATGAGCTTTAAGCTCCCTTCCAACTCCGACAATCTGGGAATTCTAATTCCACGAAAACCCCTGAGTCTTGTGTTTTATTCCCAACCAGGTCTTGGGTTATTACAACCGGAGAGGAATCAACCCCGAGGCCTTTCTGAACGAGATCAAGTTCATCGCCAGCGACCCCGACGACAAACACTTCTTCAACGTCACCGACGAGGCAGCGCTCAAGGACATCGTGGATGCTCTGGGAGAAAGGATTTTCAGCCTGGAAGGTGAGGGATGCTCCTCCCCGGCACATCCCAGGCTGGGAATGTGCTGCCCATCCTTTGTTTGCCCGATTTGGACGTGGCTTCCGCAATATCTGAGCCTAAAATCCCACTTGGAATATCTTCAGATCTAAGGAAATGTCTTTGTTTGGAGAGGTTGCATCCCTCAGATATCGGGAGCAGAGATCCCTTTTCCAAAGGACACACCTCATTCCGGCCACCGGAATTCTGGTGGCTTTGATTTTCCTTTTTATAGAAAACCTTGGAAACTTGGTATGGGGGGAATTTGGGTGTCAGTGCCTTCCTCATCCATCAAAATTCCAGTGTTATAAACAGGAAAACCCACACACAGGGGTGCCAGACATGGGGAGATTATGGGAATAATGTTGGGATTTCAGCTTTATTGGCTGAAATGAAATATCAGGAAATATTTCTGTCTTAAATGTCAGCTCTTGTGACAACTTTGTCGGCCTCCCAAACTAAATTTATCCGAATTTCAGAGGAAAAATGCAGCCTGGAATGAACAATTGGAACAGGAGATGGAGGGCTCGCGCTGAGAATTAAACATCTTAGATTTGGGGGATTTTTGCTCAAAGCAGCTCACAAACTCCCCACAAGTTTCCCAGTTTTCTCTGTCCAGCCTGGCTCTTCCCTGTGGAAGTTGCCCTGGATGAGGAGATTCCCACAGCTGGAATTATGAAGGAGAAACCTCCGAATCCCCTTTTTTTGTGATCTCGCAGCTCTGAAAGGGGGGAAGCTGCAGCCCAGAAGAGCTCCCAGACCTGTTAACAGCACGAGGTTGTGGAACTGGGGGGATTTAGGGAGAAATGGGATCATCAGGAGG
>VZTH01017031.1:0-65193 GCA_013397815.1 Aleadryas rufinucha | reverse complement strand
TTTCATTTTAAATTTTAATTGGTTAAATTCCCTTTAAAAGAGCTCTGTAACAGAGATAAGCTGTTCATCATGGCTCTCACTGTCGGGGCTGCGTCCGTGGCTCTAATTCTCTGATAAAACTGAATAAACATCTATCTTTTGGCAAGAGAGTCTGGAGTTCCCATCTGTATCTCAAGCTCAAATAAGAGGCTCCTACCGCAGGAGCTGAGGACACGGTAATAGTGTCGCTACACCTCCCCTCAAAGCCTTAATGATTCAAAGACCATATTGCACTATGATGTTTTGTTTCAAAATAGCTTTATTCAATAATCTCTAACAGGAAAACATTTTTTCTGTTTCTCTGTCTGGTATCTTGGGGTGGCTGTTGGAGGATGGGCTCAAGGCCATGCAAGACTTTTTCTTTACAGTGTCACCTGTAGCAAAGTTGTGAGAAGGAGAGAGGGATAATTTAATTTTCCATCAGAGCAGGAGGAATATGGCACCAGCTGGTGGCTCCATACTCCAGCAGCAGGACTAACAGTGCAGACAGACACTGTCAGAAAGGCAGTGGCAGGAAGGAGTGATTCTCACCAGGGCCAGAGAGTGGACAAAGATGAAAGGCAGCAAGGTAGGGGATTTTTCACATAAATCTTTAAAATCAGGATCGAACTTTTTCTCCTGGGCAGATGGCATCCTGGGTCTCTGCAGGAAATTCTGGCAGCTTCTCACCCTTTTGTCCCCACTTCTTTCCTTTCTGCAAACACCCTTTCATTACTGTACAGAGTACCAGGAACAGACAGCTAAATGCCTGGCTGAATGTAGCACAGTACAGGAGAGACCAATGAGGATCCATTCAAACCTTGTCGGGGCTCCCATGAGGCTCCCCTGCCTCCCCTTGCAGTAGGGATGCTGCTCTGATGCTCTTCTGCCTCACCCTTGAGAGAGCTTTTTCTTACCCACCCTCATCATAACCTGCTGAGATCTCATGTCTCTCCTACTCATAATTACAGCCACATGCGCCTTCGATGTCTATTTACTAAACTCTGATGTTTCCATAGTAAAGTTCTCACGTTTGTTTTAATAGTCCAGATGTATTGTGCTTAAAATGGAGAGAATCCCTCTGTGGCACACCCTGTGCTGAGAGCAATAAATAACCCAACAGGAAGGGAAATGTGGACTGCATTCTCTTTTCTTTAAGGTGGGAAAAAACCGAGCTCAGCTGTTCAGGCAGTGGAGCAGCAGCTTCAGCTACCCTGTGCTGTCACCACCCGGCCCATCACCTGTCAATCACTGCCACTTTGGTAGAAGCCATGCTAATTTATTATACCATGGGCTGCACCCTGGGATCCTCATGTAATACTGAGACTTTCACAGCCCCGACACATCAGAGCCCAGGACCGTGCTGCAGCTCATCAGAAAAAATAATTTAAAATAAAGTTTTATCATAGGGATATGTCTGCTTAGAAAAGGTTCTCTCACCCTTCTTGGAATGGGTCTCCTTCTCCTTCGCTTTATCCGTGTCCTCAACAGTGTCCCTATAGCAGTATTATTTATTGTTTGGGTCTCAGCTCCTGCACATCCATTCAGTGTGCAGGGTCTGTGGCCAAGCAGAAGCCAAGGTCACGCAGCAGATTTGGTCAGGTAATCTCAGTGGGGTTAAGGACATTTCTACAAGACTGAACTCAGCTTCCCATCTTTGATCCCCGAGCTGTGCATCACTTGCTCTAGGACCTATTCCCAGTCCCACATCTCGTTCAAATGACAAGGAGAAGAAAGTTTTGCTGCAAAGTGTTTGCAGCTGCATCCAGGGCAAACCAAACTAGTCCCAGAGATGTATAGTTCTCACCCCAGTTTCAGGAAGGTGTCTCTCCTTGCCCTTTTTAGAAGAATATTTTCTGTCTGCACCACACAATAATTAGGGTAGGTTAAAATAGGAAATGAATTCTTCATTTCACAGCCACGTAGAATTTTACTTTTCTAAACACGGGAATGATGCAAACAATAAAAGTGGCATTTTCCAAGCTCAAAAAATCTAGTGAACTGTGAAAGGAAGGAAAAGCTTGAGCCCTGCAATCCAGAAAAGACCAGCAGCCCAGCACAGCTCACAGAATGAACAGACTTTGCAGATCTGTGTTTCAAACTGTGTTGCAGCTGGCATTTTACTTGGATTAACATTGCTTTTTTTAGAAAAACTTGCAGAAGCTCCACTGTCTTTGTTCTTATTGCTGGACTCTGTGCATTGCTGCAGAGCAATGACCACTCTCCTGACATACCAAAGAGCAGAGCAACCCAGGCTTTTCATTAGTACCTTTACATTAATTCTTTTGCATAAATGCTAAATAAAATAAAATTTAAAGGGCTCTTAAAGATGTAGGCACAGTTGTGGTACAAAAGGAACGTATGGTCTTGATTACTCTTTCAGTACATAAAGAATATGGATATTTGTATACAACAGTAGGTAGGAAATAGTCTTCATGATTCCTCTCTATGACATACAGAGTTAAAAACTACCTGCTCAAGTAATTTTAAGAATTTGACCATGATACTTTAATGGTCTCACATCTCTGCCTATGTTTCTAAATGTGTTGGCTTCAGAGATCTGCTGGGGAAAAAAAACCCAGACTCCAAAATGCAGGACTATTGACAATTTATACCTGTATGTCTTTATAACTTGTTTTTTGTCTCATTCTTACTCACAATGGCCCTTAGTGTCAAGCTGAAAAAAACTATATAAAACTGATAGGAAAAGCAAAGCTGGAATTACTCAGGTACTTTTAATACACCAATGCCTCTTATGTAAAGAAATGCTCAAAGATTTAATATCAGAGTCAATTAGAATGTCTTCTTTCAACAGACATTGTTCTTTCCTTTGATTTTCAGGCTGTCATGTGAAAGGAGTGTTCATAATCCAGCTGATCAGGAGGGGTTCTTTTGAAGACTATGATCAAGAAAATGGACTTAAGCTACAGCAGCTTTGATAAGGCTCCCACAGCATGACAGGCTGCTGTTTCGTTGTGGTTCTTGTGGCTGTAATGTCCCATGTTGATTTAGCTGCTGAAGAAAAAATTGTCTATTAGACCCTCCTATGGGTAGAGCTTAGGTGGCCTAGAGTTTTTTGATGGCATTATTAAGAGACTGACTGAATGCAATACAAACTGTGCTGTCAGGAATGTCAAATAGCCTCTATCCAGCATGCTCTGATTTAGCTTTTCAAGAGACAAGGCAGAATGACAGAAAAATGGATTTTATTTTCTGTACCAAGTCAATTAGTTTGAGGCAATGAGAATAAACCATGGTAGATCTACCTTGTACCATCCTAAAGGACTTTTCCATTATATTTCACAAAGATCATCTTGAAAAGAGCTATCAGGTTGGCAGCTGAAATGACAGTTGTACGTCTTAGATTTGATAAACTGCATTTGCCAGAGTACAGGGAATTGCTTTTTAACCTTAAATTTGGGGTTATCTATGAGGGGTCAATTGTCTGCCAATCTTGTTATTTTCAAGATATTGAGAAACTAAAAGGATTCTGCGTATAACAGCTTTTTAGCAATTTCTGTAGAAAAGGAGAGAGACAGAAGTCCCCTGACATGACATCACGAGTAAACTGGCAAAAGGTATTTGAGCTACTGAAACTGTTCTTTCTTCCTAAATTATGAAGAATTTCAGTTACCATGGGGGAAGAGGAGGAGAAACATTGTGACATCCTTCCCTCATTCTGTTTTCATTCAAGACATTGGCAAATCTTGCATGTTTGGCATTCAATTCAAAACAATATTTGGAAGTGAATCGAGTATTTTGATGAAAATTTGTGAACAGAAATAAGCTACTTTGTAGATGCCAGAACATTTCATATTATTTTTGGTTGTGTAGTTTGCATGGAGAGTGATTTTGAAATCCCTGGATTCATGTTTCTAATAAGAGAAAAAGATGGAGACTGGAAGAAAGGAAGGAAAATATAAAATTCTAAAATTATCAACTCAAAAAAACGAATTCTGACACATTTCTGATCTACCAGTTAAAGCTTTCAAGGACCTTGGGAAAGACAAAAAAAATTTCTTTCCAATAAAACCTGATCCAGTAAAACCTGGTCTAATAACATCTAGGTTTATTAGACAGATGCACTTCTGTGATGGAGTTGGCAAGAGGTCACATTAAAAAAAAATCTCAATCAATTATGATGGCAAAAGTTGTTTCTTCATTAGGCTCCTAACTTTTGGCTTTCCAGCTGTCTTTTACCAAGAGCAGGAGTCAGGAAGTTTTATACTTTTGTTTTTTGAGGAGAGAATAATAGCAATATGTCAGAGATTAGGAATTTATATCCAACTGCTCTTTCAATAAATTCTTTATTTCTTAGATGTAAATGTGAATGAACATTGGATATAAATGCTGACCTTCATACTACTGGTATTTATAGAGCTGGCTTTTCACCATATCAGGTGCTGAGGGAATCAATTCACTCTGTCATGCTTGAACCTAACAACATTAGTTACTGAGGTAACTGAAGTAGAGATTTTAACTGAATGGCCCTTTTTGAGGTTTTGTTGTTGTTTTTTTTTTACTTGTTTTTCCACTGAGTTTTGACCTTGGTGTTTCTATCAACACTGTAAGTGAATACCTGAGTTCAACTTATTGTTGTTTATAAACTTCTCTGAGTAGATTTGGGATAGACAAGTCGTTTTCTAAGATCTGAATTTTAAGAGAACAGCTCCAGCATGGATTTCTGTACATCACAGAAAACCTCCTTAAAATGCAGTTTTCCACAATTACCTTTCCCAGTCAAACATTCAAACCACTAAAATTGCTGACTTTAATGCAGGTTATCAGCTACATTTAAATAATATGGTGACAGTACCAGTAACCAGCTAAGACTATTTATGAAAAGTCAGAGAAAAAAAAACCTCTTTAGGTTAAAGAGAAAAGGGAAACAGTCAGTTTTGTCCATAAATCTTCAGTCTCCTGTAGACTTCATATCATATTCCCATTGTTATAATAGATAATTCATATCTGTTGCATGATTTTTTAAAATTTTAATTATATTGTGGAGAGTCTGAAATAATGGGACAAACTCTTGTAGCTTCAGGAACTAGAAACTGGGGGCATGTTTTGCATATGCTGAGGGTGGTGAGAATCTTGCTGAGATATTTGGAAGAATGGCAAGAAGTGAAGGGAGCTAAACTTCCTGCAATCTTGTCTGCTAAAAAAGGCCCTGACACATGAAGTTCCCTGAACCACACACAGGAACTGTCAAGCAGAGCAACATTGATGCCAGAGCATCTTAACAATTAAATGACAAAATTCCAAATTTCTCTCTCTGCTTGAAGGGATAACTACATTCACCCAGAAAGCCATTCCTTGGGATACTCCAGCCATTTGTCCCCACTCTCCATACCACAGCCATGTTCAAGGCTTTTCTCATGAAGGCGTGAATCAACGGCTCCCAAAAAATAGAACTGTTTATTCATATTTATCTCTCTCCTTGTGTTTTCCCAACAATTCACGTGAACTCCTTCTTCTCAGTTTTCTATCAGAAACAATATCAACAGATGGTTACTCCTTCCTCATTTGTGCTGTTCCATTTTGTAATAGCTCTGCAATTTAACACTGATAATCACATCTCAGTGTCTGGCTGGGCAACCTTTATTATCTTGACATCATTTTTACCATCCTTCACTGAAGAATGTATCTTCTTGATGAGACAAAGAGATCAACAGATATTAGCACCACAGTCGATTGCTTTTCTCATGCTGTTGTAAGAAATTGGATTTTTCTCCTCCAGTGCAAATAACTCTGCAGATATTCAACTGATGTTTAATTAACAAGACCTTCCTCATTGCGACATTCTGGGTTAATGCCTACTAAAAGATGAATAAGGGATCCTCAGCCCCCTTACGTCCTGCCTCTTCCTGTTCCTCCCCACTAAGCTACACAAGATAAGATCAAAAAGTGGGTTTCTGAAATATACTTCTCCCTGTACAACAAAACTGGGTCCTAAAATCTGTGAGGAACTTGGCTGTGCTTCATTATCGTCTTAAAAAATTTAAATGAGTACCCTACAAGTGGGGGATATAATGTGCTTTATGTTGTGATACAGGGATTGCAAAAGCTAACCAAAACAGATTGGTGCTAGACTGAAGAGAAAATTTCCACATCAATTGGCCACTTTAAGGGTATTCTGTACATGTTGTGAGAAAGCCAGCACATTACAGTTTGGGTTTGGGTTTTTTTTTTTGTGTTGGGGCTGTTTTTCATTTGGCAAGGTTTTTTTGTTTGTTTAGGCTTTTTGTTTCAGGTTTTTTTTCCAATTTGCTATCTGGAACTGAGTATTGCAGACTGGAGTTAATTCTAAATGGGATTATTCCCCCATCTAATTTTGTTGTCCTATCAAGCCCATAGCATCGTACACTACTGTTAAAGTGCTCAGACCTGATGTAATCTTCCCCATGTTGCAGTAGTTGTTAATCTGTAAAGGAAATTCCTTTTGCTCATTTAGTCACTACAGCACAAAGCAACTTCTTTCAAGAGGCTGCCTCCAAAATCTGTAGTGTTCAAGAGAGATGTAAATGGTTGCTTGAAGCATTAGCTTTCCTTAAACCTTATAACCCTGGTACAAAGGCACTCAGGAGGAAGCTATTGATAAGAACAGAAAAGACTTTTCTATTACAAATACTGTGCAACGGAGACAGAAAGAGACATTCAGTGATTTTTCTAGCAAAGTCTAATTTATTTGGAGACAGAAATTGCACTAGATAATAACAGGATACAGAAAAAAAGGACATTCTGATTTAGGCATAGCCAGCATGTGATCTAATGTAACAGAAAACTGGAGATTGTTTTCTAATATCCTGGATTATTACTTCTTTAGTGCAATGAGGTGACTATATAAGAAATAAAAAATAGATTTCCGCTTTCTATAAGGCACTTCAAAAGGAGAAGCCTGATATAAAGTCCAGTACAACCCAGGGACAGACAGAAGGACAGCTTCAGACAGCACTCTAGATCTTAGATTCCCCTTTACTAAAATGGAACTCATGGAGCCTAGAGCCAAAATTTTTGTTAGAAAAGCCTTGAAATGGCATTTGTCAGTCCTCGGCACTGAGTCTTAAAGCTGCATGTGTCAGTAGATAGGCAGAGGCCATAGTGAGTTAGATGATGTTGGTATGTCTTGTGGCCTACCTCTACCCCTGACAGAAAATAAAATGGAGTAACAACATGCCAGGGTGGGATTACCCATAGCAGTACTTTAATTACTCATTCTAATACACCTGGAGTCCCCTTCAAGTACTGTTTTTCTGTGTGATGATAAGAGTAGCCCACTTAGGTGAAACTACACAGGAGCATCAGAGTCTGGGAATTCAGATCCAGATAATATGAAGAAGCAGATTAAATCTCTAAGGTAAACACAACATTATACTTAGCAAAAGCAGAACAACAGTTGTCAGAGAGAATGAAGAGGAACTGATAATCTGAGAAACAGTTTTTGAATTATTTATCACTGAAGAAACTTTTTTTTGCAAGTTCAGCTTTGACGAAGGGACATAATGGATGGTTTGGAGAACCCCAAGATATTTTATAAACATAGGTTCAAGCATTTGATTTATTATTCTTATACACATAAATGATGTAAAAGAAAGAAAGATAAAGAAGACAGAGATCAACACAGCTATAGCTGTCTTTGCTAGCACCTTTTTACAGAAAATCTCCTGGCTACAGGATATTATTCCCCATGGGGACAGCATCCACTGTGTAAGGTAGCAAGGGAAAAAACCAACTAATTGAATTACATGAGTTTACTGCTCTCCCATGCCAAGGTCCACAGTCAGAGCCTGGTGTGAAAACCTCACACACACGAGATGCATTGATAACTCATTGGTAATTCATTGGTAACTGGAGAGGTCAGAAGGAGCTTCTTTCAGCTGGTGCACACATGGTCATTCATCTAACTAAACATCAGCCAGCTCAAACTCTGGAAAGAAACACAGAACTATAGATTAAAACTGAATCAAAGCCCACAGCACTGTTCAACCGTGTTTAAAACCCAACACTGTGCTTGTCAGAAGTCTTGATGAAATATTTTTGCCATATGTTCTTCAAGAATATTATCTATCCAGATCTTCAGACAAATTCCAGTCTAACTCTGAACTCTTAATTTTTGTTGGAGAACACAGAACCAGGAAAACATATTACTGGACAGATCTGGCTGTTCATTGCTTGGAATCTCTCTTCAAAAATAGCAACAAGGAAATTGAACCAATATTTTACACTGCTTTTCTCCTGAAGGAAAATTTTTTAAAAAATTTAAAAGAAGATTTTTTTCTTTAAGTATTTTATTTTAAGACTGGTCAGTCTACAGTTTATAGGCAATGCACAGTTCAGGTACTACATAATTAAATCTTTATTTATAGACTGTTTTATGTCCTGAGATGGTTTGAAATGAGTTTGTTGCAATCTGGCACAGCCACCAAAACAAGTGCAGTATTGTTAATATCTCACAGCCTATCAAGCTTTTCATCTCCCAGAAGCCTGAATAATCTTATTCATGCTGAATATTATCCAGCACATTAACACACTGCTATTTCCACACAAATTGTTGCTACTGTTTCGAGGCCATAAACCTGCTGGGTTGTGAAAGGCATTCTAATGGTATTACACCTTTGGAGGAAAAATGGATTTTTTAAAAGAATAAAGAAAAATATTTCTAACTAGTCATAAAGCCTGGGGTTGTTTTTTGTTTTGCTTCATGTGTGTATGTGTGCTGCAAAAATTACTGTGGAAAATTCTGTGCTTTATCTCATTTTTTGACAATGACATACATATTTTGTACCGGCCTAAGATGGTTAACCATGATGTACATATTCTAAATTATTAATTCTAATTTACTAATGATCTGATATAAATTTGGTTGATGGATGTAATAGATCTGCTCTCAAACTTTGTCCTATCTTCCCTGGCAGAATGCTACATGGGTTTTCCAAAATTCCCTGGAATTCAAGAGATTAGAATGAATAGTACCTACTTCTGAAAGAGCAGCTGCTGAGGGCAGAGTTCTGCAGTGTGGATCTGCAGAGAGGAAAGAGCACAAGAGAAGATAACCATGAAGAACAGTATGAGCTTCAAGCCAGAAGAAATATATAAACACATTTTATTATCTGATGCTGCAGAAAAGAAGTTAGAGATAAGAAATGCTGATATACAAACCAAATAACCTTAATCCTCTGAAGTTTCCAGATGTAAAGTGAGCAGATTAGAAAAATTTAGGTGTAAAGGTCCAAGAAATCACATGGGAGTAGAAGCAAAGGATTATTCTGTATAAGTTGGACCAGAGATCAAAAAAAAAATTTTTGTCCCTTTTTCAGAAGTGCTTTGGTAAAATATCTGTCTTTACCTTTTAATAATTCTGGAAGAAAAAATCTGCAGAAATTCTTAACAGTAAGTCAATCATGTTGATTATAATACTTCTTTCTGGTTCTAAAGAATAAGGAAGTTATCTCAGAAAAAATTAAGTAAGCTTAGATTAAGTGGAGGTTGTGTAAATTTAGCTTTGCCATGTCATGTGATTTCCCAAGTACTGAAAAAATCTGAATGAAAAACTTAATTTTAACTTTTTTTTTTTATTTATTTGAAAACCATACATGGGAGTTGGAAGGTTGGTCAATCTACTCTTGGAAATAGATCTTTTTCAAGCATTTTTTATTGGGTTTTATATGCCTTTTCACTTGGCTGCTCTATTGTTATTTATTGAATTTTATTGTTGACAAAATATACTGTTTAATAAGAGGTGAATTGTTTGATGCCAGAAGTGTTTCTTCCAGCTTCTCTGTAGGAACAATCCCTGGTTTTCTTCCTAGGGAAAAATTATGAGAAAGGCTGTGATGTGGGGGGTCTGTTATTTGCTCTTCTCCCAAAAGATATTTCTATACTTTATACTCACCATGTTGGAAGCATATTGACCATTCATCTGACGTGAAAGATAATGGCTGTATATTAATTTGCTTTAATCTCTAGTGTAGTGAGCCCCAAAACAAAGGACAGGCAATAAATTATAAAGAAAATCACTCTGCAACTTCTTCCTCATGATATGAAGGAAGGTCTTTGTGTCCATTTGCAGTAACTTCCATACCTGTAAAATTAATAAATTTTCAGAATTTATTCCACAATGAGGAGGTTCATCACCTCATCTACCATTTCTTCTGTTTTCATGTAGGCCAAGTGTCTGGTGACCAGCAAGCTGTTTCTCCAATTCTCCCCATTCCTGTGTTCACATTATTTCCATATCTCATAGAAGTTCTGAATGGGTGTAAAAATACGTCTGCCTGGAAGGTATATGAGAGTGACTGAGATCTATTACTTGTTCTAGTTTAAAGAATGGTCTGAAATATCCAAATTAGATCTATAGATAGTCTTTTCAGTCTTGTACTCCAGTCATTGATTCCCCTGCTCCTCCTCTCTCTCTTAGCTTACATCAATAATGATCAAAATCTATTCTTTGAGGAAATATTTGTCTCTCATCATAAAACCAGCCTGATAGATCTTAAAATAGATTCATTCTTTAATATATTTCTGGAGGTTTCCATTTGAGAAAAATATATTATTAATATTAATAATTTATATTTAATTAACCAATTTTTGCACACAATTAATATTTTGGATCTAAGCCACTTTTAGTTACTTATCAAAGTCCAAGCTGCATCAAATTTTAGCAGTGTCTGTGTATCTTGTGATAAAACATGCACCCCCTGACATTGATTAATCTCATCCTAATAAAATTACTGAAGCAAAGTGGGAAGAAGTTTTTGCTTTCTGAAGTTACTTATTTCATTCCAGTGGCTAGGAAGGGACTCTAGATTCCAAAATATCTTATTTTTAGGCATAGATACATTTTTAGCTTGCATATTATCCATCTTAAGCCCAAGTGACATCAACCTGTAGTAGCAAGTCCAGAGGAAGCCACCAAGATGATTAGAGGGGGAGGACCTCTCCTATGAGGAAGGGCTGAAAGAATTGGAATTGTTCCGCCTGGAAAAGAAAAGGCTTTGGGGTGACTTAACTGCAGCCTCCCAGCACCTGAAGGCAGCCTGCAAGAAAGATGCAGAGAGACCACTTACAAGAGCCTGTAGTGACATAACAAGGGGGATTCGATTCAAACTGAAAGACAGTAGATTTGGATGGGATATTATGAAGAAATTCTTTACTGTGAAGTTGAGGAGGCCCTGTTTCCTTCTCTGGAAACAGGTTGTCCAGAGAAGTGGATGTCCCATCCTTGGAAGTGTTCAGGGCCAGGCTGGATGGAGATCTGACCAACCTGGTCTAGTGAAAGGTAGCCCTGCCCATGGCAGGGGGGTTGGTGCTTTCCTGGGCTCCAAAAATGATGTCTTGGAGCTAAGGCTCTGTGACAACTGTGTGAAGAGAGGGAAAGAGACAGCAGCTGCTTCAGCTACATGTTGGCATGTCTGATCTGGGATCATCGAGTCCAACTCCTGGCCCTGCAGAGCACCATTCCCAAGAACCACACCCTTTGCCTGAGAGCATTGTCCAAACACTTCTTGAACTCTGTCAGCCTTGGTGCTGTGACCACTGCCCTGGGGAGCCTGTCCCAGTGCTCAAACAGCCTCTGACTAAAAGAACCTTTTTCTAATATCCAGCCTAAACCTCCTCTGACTAAAAGAACCTTTTTCTAATATCCAGCCTAAACCTCCCCTGACACAACTTCGTGCTGTTCCCTCAGATCCTGTCACTGCGCACCAGAGAGGGGAGATCATATATTTATTTTTAACAGAGAAATGAGATTTCAAAACTCTATGATGTTAGAGACCACTCAAATTATGCAAACAAAATATAACATGTTAACAACCTTGCATACTGAAGTATAAAATTGTCCTTTCTTAAGGAATCTACTTAGATGTATTGGAAACCTCAATGACTCTGAATGATGCAATGACTCTGAATGATGTGCAATGCAAACTTCAGGTTACTAAAACCTGCTGTGGAGGGAAAATAACTTTTCAATAGATAGATGAAATGTCCATAACAGCCCTAAGGGAGAGCTGTCTGAACATCAGCAATGCTTGTTCTGCTTAACCAACTAAAATACATGCTCTGGTTACTAAAATATACCAGTGTGTGACACCCACTCCTCCATTACAGAGACAGAAAAAATGGGTCTTGTTGCATGATCATTCCCTTGAGACTTCTCTTTTTGCTGGAGAGGGGGGTTCTGTTAGCAAAGTTTGTTTCCTTCTTAAACAGCTTCCTTTCCAGAACGGATCAACAATTCTCCCTTTGATTGTAAAGGGCTTTGGATCACACTTGGACATTCTGAAGGAATTTTCATTGTGTGTGAGTTTTGCAGGATGTTTGCCATAAGTTATATTTGAAAACATCATCCCAAAATCATGTTGGCTTTTGGGGTGAGACATACATGATCTGTAAAACTGAGGTGTCTCATCTAAAAGCTAGGTGTCTCATTTTAGCAATTTATTTATGGGGAAATTTTATAAAAGGTTTAGACCACAAACCTGTGGTGAGATTCCTCTGATCTAAAACAGACATGTGGTTCAGAATGAGATTCAGGTGATGGTTTCAGACAACTAAATCTAAAAATCTGAATTTCCCCCTAAAAGGAGCTCCCTAACTTCGAACTATTTCAAGATAGTCGAGAGATGAATCTTACATTTTGTCTCAAAATACTATCCAATGAATATGAGAGAATATTTGCTACATATGAGGAATGATAGCAACATGCTGGGATAATTGATTACCTCTTCCTTTCAAAGTGAGGAAAAAGGGAAACAATACAAAGAAAAACTCAGTCTTTTGACCATGAGATCTCTTCTATGACGTCCAGGAATTCTGATTGCAACTGCTTGCAGATATCCAATGGGATTTTCAGGAAACAGTTCAACTCATGTCTTTTAAATTGTTATTACCCGTGACTTAAAGTTTTCTAACTGTTGCTGGGGGTTCCAGAATCCGGAAACCAGCACAAGGAAGTAACACTTTACCTTCCTGTAAAGACTTTCCAGAACCATTTTAGATATAAGGGAGGATCATTTGTAAAAAATAAAGATTGTTACAGGTCAACGGAATAGCAAGCCAAAAACAACTGACAGGAATATTTAGTTAGCAAAATCCTCATCCTCCCCTGAAACATCTTCATCATCATCACCTCCATTCCAACAAGACTTTAAAGCAGCACAGTAATTCCTGCAATAGGAGCCAACTTCAGAACCAGTCTATCAGAAGTGAGATTCACTCTTCCTCTCATATGCTCTTTCCTGGATGCCCACAGAGGAAAGCTGGAAAATTAGACTACTCTTCTTGCAGTCCAACAACCAAAGAAATAGAAGATATATTATATAGTGAAGCCCAGAGGGACATCTGGAAGACTAATTCAAAGAGTCTTCTTCACACACTTAAATTTCTCTCAGATCAACAAAGATAACAGGTATTTGGAAAGGCTGCCCAGGTGAGACACCCTTATCTCCTTGTTTACTGTATGTAAGGTCTGCAAGCCTCTAAGATGATTTAATTTTCTTGCCTGTTGAGAAGTAAGCTGCCAACAGTTGATTAATAGGAAATATGAGACTCAAGAGTATATTTAAAATTCTAGACACTGTGCCCACTTCTGAAAGTAGCCAACACTGTGGTAAACAAAGGTCTCTGATCTCTGAAAAGGTTCAGAGGCAAGCCCTGTGTAGATCAAGTGTTGAGCTCCAGCATCCTCTTCCAGGAAACAGGAAGACATTAATTCAACCATGATGGTTTTAAACATTTTCTTTGGGGAGGGTGTGGAATTGCATGTAATGTCTTGCTGAAAGTCACACAAATTACAGGACTAAAGGCAATACTGAATTTAACCCCTGAATTCCCCATTAGAGAAGTTCAATTCCTCTTTGTGTTAGTCAAGTAAAAGGTGTTGCAGTATGTGTCAAAGGATCTGGCCTGTTTCCGTACATAGCCCTCTCATTAGAGCTTTAACCCTCTCAGTGGATGATGGCAGAGGAGGCCAAAATATGTCAGATGAGGTTTGGCTTTAACAGCAACAGCAATTGATTTTACATTCATAATTGGCGTTTGATTGGCTGATTAATCAGCACAGGTTGTAATCTTTAAGGAGTGGAAATGCCACCCCACTGAAGTGCAGAATACTGAAAAGGTCAAAGAAAAGGAGAATTCCCCCTTTAATTCATGAAGAAGAGACATTAGAGCCCTGGGAGCCCACACACATGACAAAGGTTATAATGAGAAAAGAAAATGGCAAACGGATAATCCATTTTTATGAAAAAGATCCTAAGGAGGCTCTAAAAGGGCAAATGTCCCATATTTATCCCTCTTGTGAGTGTCATCACATTGAGCATGCAGAAAATCATTGCTGGGGAAAAAAAAGTGCCATATTTTCTGTAAAAGAAAATATATATCCCATATATCTCTATGCTTATGTAGACAGAAAACACTAAGATGTGATATTTTTAAACAGAAAAAGACACAGTGGGAAAGATGTTATGAAAATAAATGGGTATGGGTTTGTTTTAAAAATTCATACATTTCCTGCAGAATTCAGGTACAAAGTGCTGTCAACTGTTCTTATGCAACTGGAAAGACTGAGGTAGAGAAGATGATTGTGGAAGAATTTTTTTTCCTAAAATGTTCCAGATAACGACTGTTGTACCAAATAAATATTTTCTGCCTTTTTTTTCCTTAATTTCTGGATCTCTTCTTTCATATAGTTTTATGCATAAGCATTTATCTGCTGTGCAATAAATCAAATACAGAGTGTGTTCCTGTCATGCTATTTAATTCTGTATATCATTGTGTGTAGGTTAAGGTTTCTCAGAGAAGTCTGCTTTGGTCAGTAAGAGATACACAGACAAATTAACTTTCTTCTCCACTTTCTTCATAAATACGCATACATATGTATGTTAGCATTTGTATGCAAACATATCTGTAAGATTCTCATTTAGCCATCCACGTTCATGGACACAAACAAAAATAAGGAGATATATATATATACATAAAAGGAAAGTAAAAGCATCATGAAAGACATCCAATAATCTTCCCATTCCCTTGAGCTCTTCCCCCAAAGCAATTACTCAGTGTATATCTTCAAACATATGCTAGTTCTATGAACAGTTGTTTTAAAAATTATTTGGACTTTTGCTGCTAAAGCTGAATTCCAACACACTGGAACATTCTGCTTTGACAGCTTTTAAACTGAAAAGTCAGCTTTATGATAAGCTCTTCTCTCTGTCGTCCTCTCAAGCTTTTTCCTACAATTTTTCATTTACTTCTTTGCTGTTACATTCAAGCCTATAAACTCCACACAGAAACCCTGAGCATTCAGTGGGATTAGAAGTAGATCTAAGATATGAAGAGAGGTTCTTGAAGAGAAGAAAAAGATGGCAAAATAGGGCAGTATCCCTTTGCTATTAGATGAGTCTGTAGTGTTATTCCTTTGCATATGACATTGTCCAGGAAAGCAATATATACACAAAGAGAAAATGTGGGTTTTTCAAGATAGGATGCAGAACTACTGAAAACTAACACGAGCAAAAGTTTTCTGTTTTCCCCATTTTGCTGTGTCTGAAGTGCTGCATTTGTTTAGCAGCCTGTACTTACAGAAAGAAGAATGAACTGTTATCTAACTGTTCTAAAGAGATTTGAAATAATATTGTACTTCCAGAGAAAATAAAGAACTATATCAGTTTCATAACAGATAAAAAACTGGGAGAATTTTTTAAAGCATTTATACCACCTCTGAGGCTACTAAGCCACACATGCAATTTTGAAGGTTTTGTGGAATCCCTAATTTGAGAACAGATTATGATGATGCTCAGAGACCTGAGATAGAACATCCCAACTCAATCTTAAAAGAAAAGCAATCCTGTTATTATCCAGAATGCAGTCAGAGAAGATTATGTATTCAGAAGAGAAAAGTTGTGGCTGAATTTTTGAAAACAGGGGTCCAGGGAAGTATCGAAGGCAAAACAAAAGTAAAACTCCAAGAGTCTGAAGAGAGGTGAGAGATGAGAAAGAGCATATGGCCTGCAGGGGAAACTGGCAGACACTGGCAATGTCCCAACATCTCATAGGACTGTCAGATCTGCAAGATGCAAACCCATTGTCCAAAAGGCTGCAGAGAAGGACAGAAATTATCCATGAAGTACATGTGTTTTGTAGAACGAGAAGCCTCTGTATTCAACTCAGAGGTGTTTGCAACACTAACAGCTACTTTAGAGAACATTTCCTGGTGGGATTTGCTCAAGAGTAGCTAAACACTGTGACCGAACTATTACTTTAAACATCAGGAATGTTTCTTTCTCATTATAGGTTTAAAACCTGCACAGCTATCTGTGATAGCTGAAGATATAGTTAAGTATGTGAAAAGAAAACTTGGTCATGTGGAACATAGGTAAAGGTCAGATTACATCATGGAAAGACTATTTGTACTCTGAATACTCAGAGCGAGGTGCAAAAATCAATATGTCTTGGAAAGGTACATTTGCATGTGTAAGGAAATGCAAGATCTGTCTGACATTAGTAACTTGATTCAGTTGCCCAAGCAGAGGGATCTAACATCCCCTGAAACACCTAACAAGATAAAATACCTTATTATGTCTACTTGGCTGGCAGATACAGCACAGGAGGTATGGGACATCTTTGGGACACCTACAGGGTTTTTTGAGTGACAGTCAGAGGACAGAATCACACAGTGAGTCCTGCTATTTTCTATTGCTCACAATATGAGCTTATGCCACCTTTTACGACAAGGCAGAAGCCTGTGGTATAGACACCTCAAACAGTTAGCTGCTGACAAGTGAGGATGTGGGAGCCAGGTGTCTCAGCAGTGACTTCATTTTCCAAACGATTAGGACTGAAGACCACTTAAGTGTTCCTAGGTGTTCCCAGACATTTCTGTGGGGCTGACAGATAAAACATGATCAACAGGGCAAATGTATGGATTAGCAACAGAAGTCAGCTCAGAAAAGCAGGCACCTTAAATCTGAGCAGGCACTTCTATGTTTGTCAGGGAGCAGGCAGCAACAGAAGCTGATAGCTGTATAGATCTCTTAGCCCTGGTCCAGCGGAAACCGTGGGACAGATAGAAGCTCAAGGCAAGAAGAAGAAACAGAGACAAAACAAAGTCCAAGGCAAGAACAAGAGGCAAACATGGAACAAACAAGACATCATGACCCGAGCCTCTGGTGCAAAAGGACGATTAGCTGGGACACCACTGTCACAAGAGGAAATCTACAAGGACCTGATAGTGTTGCTATGGGAATAAGAGATAAGGGGGGTTTTAGTGAAAGAATTTGTCCGGAAGTTAGAGAACTATAAATGTTGGTGATTTCTGTAATAAACTGGCTTTGCTTGCTTGCTTGCACCTAGCAGAGTCCGTGCCTCTTCAATCTCCACGCATGTTGTGTCACAAACTGCTCTTGGTTCCTCGGAGGACAATGTCAGAGCATGATGGAACTAGTAAAACTGGAGTAGCAACTTTGAAACTGCTAACTTAAAACTGTTTAACTTCTAAAATACTCAATACAAAGCTTAGAAACAGCCTGGTTGGTATCAACACAAAGCTAACAACAAAGGTACTGCAAATGGCTGCAACGAGATTTAATGAAACAGAAAATGTACCATGATAGTGAACAGTATTTGTGAAAGCCTTTGCAGCCAAAAAGTAAAGGATGTTTGTAACAGCAAAACATAGGTTCAATGGCTTCTCATGTGTTTGCTGTTATGAGTTAATTACTGCAGAAATTCACAGCTGTAGTTGAACTAGCAATTACTGGCAGCAGGAGGAAATATAAGAATAACTGGGCCTGCAGGTCCTCAAATCATGAGGAACCACCAGACCCTAAAATACCAATAGGCAAGACTGACCTGTACAATGTAGATAACGAAACTCTTCAGGGAAATCCAAGGTGTAAGAACTGAAAACAGCGTTACCTGTGCTTAATTTGTCCTCAAGGCACGAAAGTTATATTGGGCATTTTGATGATGTTCTGTGTATGTATTTCTATAAATACATCTATATTTTGAAAAATAGAAACATGTTTATATAAATAATAATATCTTTAGCAATTAATATCTAGCTAAACAAGCACGTGTGTACTCTTTTCTTGAATTTGAATTTGTCCTGGTCTTCTTCCTTGAATGCACCATATAGCTCAAGCACATAAGTGCTATTAAGAGCCTGTTCAGTGTCATTCAGCAGTTCAAAGTAGGATGAGGCTGTGATTGTTATCTTGTCACTATTTTTTGCTCACTGATTATTTTATTTGAATCCTCAGATAACCCTTTAAAATTAATTCATAATTTTTTTCCCATTTCTACAATCACTGAATAGATAAGGTGACATTCTGTTAACAGCTGTATTTCCTGATAAAAGGCAAGTTTCAGTAGAGCCTGGATTGTGCATTGTAACATGATGGTTTTTAAACCTCTGTATTCTTTAAAGCTGTCTCAAATTTAGGTGTTTTCACCTTTTATAGCTGTCAAAGATATCATAATATCACAGAATTCATAAACTTTAATATTAGGGAAAAGTTTAATTTATAATATAACAAAATAGTAATTTATCCTTGTAAACCAGTCACTTATGTACTCTGAAATGGTTAACTTCATTTTTTTTCTCTATAATACTCCACAAAACAAATATTTGCAAAGACAAATATATGCCTTTATAATAAAAAATTGATCTCTATACTGAAAAAACTGGAAAGGATCTCTACATAACTGTGTCCTAGAATTATATTCCTTTCATATTATTAATTTTACATATATATCCCCACCCTCAAGTTCAGCAGTATATNATTTGTCCTGGTCTTCTTCCTTGAATGCACCATATAGCTCAAGCACATAAGTGCTATTAAGAGCCTGTTCAGTGTCATTCAGCAGTTCAAAGTAGGATGAGGCTGTGATTGTTATCTTGTCACTATTTTTTGCTCACTGATTATTTTATTTGAATCCTCAGATAACCCTTTAAAATTAATTCATAATTTTTTTCCCATTTCTACAATCACTGAATAGATAAGGTGACATTCTGTTAACAGCTGTATTTCCTGATAAAAGGCAAGTTTCAGTAGAGCCTGGATTGTGCATTGTAACATGATGGTTTTTAAACCTCTGTATTCTTTAAAGCTGTCTCAAATTTAGGTGTTTTCACCTTTTATAGCTGTCAAAGATATCATAATATCACAGAATTCATAAACTTTAATATTAGGGAAAAGTTTAATTTATAATATAACAAAATAGTAATTTATCCTTGTAAACCAGTCACTTATGTACTCTGAAATGGTTAACTTCATTTTTTTTCTCTATAATACTCCACAAAACAAATATTTGCAAAGACAAATATATGCCTTTATAATAAAAAATTGATCTCTATACTGAAAAAACTGGAAAGGATCTCTACATAACTGTGTCCTAGAATTATATTCCTTTCATATTATTAATTTTACATATATATCCCCACCCTCAAGTTCAGCAGTATATATCAGCTATAGAGCAGAACAAAACAAATCTGTTCTGGTGCATAGACTGGGAGTGCAAGTCGGTTGTCTTGAGAATGATGAATGAGAGTATGAAAACAGCCCTGGTAAGGTCTGATTCCTAAAAAATGATACTATGATGATATATGCTCAACACTTTGCACCTGCAGATCTCAGAGCAGGTACCACCCAGGATCAATAGCATTGTCCCTGTTTATGGAGGAGGAAATTGGGGTTCCTGATGATGTCTTTCTGCCAGACAAACAAAATTCAGTTGCTGAATCCCAGTCAGGATTTCAGTTTCTGGAAAACATACCTTCCCACTGTGCAGTTGCATAGACGTTTGGTGGAACCAACATTATGCTTCAAAACTAATGAATGGCACAGGGGGCATTGCAAAGGGACTTTAGGAGGTCACAACAGAAATGCTTTACTACTAGTGCTACTGCAGCAGCTGCAAACTCTGTTTATATGTCCAGCCAGGAAGATTATCCACATGCATCATAAAGGGGGACCCCTCACCAGAAGATCTCATACTCTGAGTGCACAAAATGAGGCAGCAGCAAAGCAGCATTGAGCTTGCAATAAGTGATTTGAACACCAGACACAGTGCACTCATATTCAAGTCAATTTTAAGCACCTTTTTTGAAAGACATGATGACAGAGGTCATGTTAGAATTTCCTTCTTCAGTTATATTTATAGGAGAACTCGTTGCTTGCTTCTTGAGTAAAAAAGAAGAAAATAATATTTACAGCTTCAAATATTACCTTGGTTGAATAGTTGCTTTCCCCAAAATTTAAGAAGGTGATAATTTTAATAGACCACCTTTATCTATGGATGTCTAAGTGTTTTGCACACAGAAAATGAAAGATTTAATTCATTTCCCCACAAAACAGCTAAAACAAATATCTTCTGTCAGAAACTGGCTTCTCCCAACTTCAATTAAACTTTGGAATGACTTTCACGCATCAGAGCCTGCACTGAAAAGATCAGTCAGTTCTATCTGCTCCACAACAGCTTTGTACTGCTACATATGGCCAACATTGATTCTTCAAGCACTGCAGAGAATTTCCCTACATTTTTCAATTTTCTGGCAATTGCACCTTTAACTGACAGTGAAATTATTATGGCTTTTGCTGTCATCTTAACTTTATTCAAAGTACTTAATATAGCCCAATTTACTCAGTGTTAAAAAATCGTGTCTAATTTTGTCTTGACACTAACAGATTACTTCCCACACGCTCTTAAGTAAAACAGTCCACACAGTAATTTATTTTCTTTAGCTTTGTTATTCTAAAAAACACAGCTAGTCTGGATTTAAAGTTTTGTGTGCAAATTTCATGATTAATTGAAAAGTAACATTCTTTGTTGACTCTGGGCTTCCAGCAGTGTCAAGGCTTGAATCCATCTGGATGTGACTTTGGTGTTAACGTGAGTTTTAAATTCAAAGCGTAAGAACTCAGAACTGAATTTTACCAAAACCAAGCAGGATACTTGTTGCAAACTAAGAATGTCCATGCATTATACTCTTTGGAAATGGTTAATCACATAGAAAAGGCTTTTCAGGCAGATGCAGCAAGAACAGAATTTCTCTCTTGAGACATTTGTTCCTACAGTCCTTCTCTTCCCAAAGAAAAGCTATCAGTCAGTGACCCAGAAGTATTTTGTCATGTATGGCAGATCAAACACTTGTTCACCTCTGTTGTGCTAAGGGTTAGTCATACAACAGCGCAAGTGATGATATGTTTGCTCTTCAGTCCCCTCTTTAAGAATATCCCTGAAAGGCTGAATGGTGATAATTCTCAGGGAAGTGAAGAATGGCTGTAATAAGTGGCTATTGAGCAAGTCCTGTTCGTAACTCCACTTTTCTAACCCAGAGCAGACTCAAGTCCGAAGGACGTCAGTAAAGGACAAACACTGCTGTGTTTACTGCACTAAATTCAACTGATACACAGTTGTTCGATTTCTGCTGTTAGAACAGATCTCCCTTGTGATTCTGGGCAAACTCTAATAGGTCTTTGCTACAGTCTCTCCTCTACACAATAATAATACTTCTTCACTTTTTTTTTTTTTTTTTCTGTTGTTGTTCTTTCTTTGTTTAATCCCAGAGCAGGAGGAAGCCTAGCAGTTTCTCAAAAGTGTTGAGTAAATGCAGAGTGGACAGCCCACACTGTGTTCTACCGCTCCAAATCACACCACTTAGGATCCTAAAGCTGCTTTGCCTAAAGCCACATCACCACATCTGTTTGTGTGGCCATTTTCAGCCTGGCTGGCAGATGATTTCAGACTGAGAGAGACCTAGGCTGGCTGGCTTTGTGCCCTTATGTACAGCATCCAGAAGTGGAATACTGCTCGACGGACCCTCTAGGTTCCTTAATGGGACAAACAGCAGCAATTAGCATCCTGGAAATAAAAATAAACACAGTTAAGAGCTTCATATCATAGAATCATAGAATGGTTTGGGTTTGGAAGGACCTTAAAGATCACCTAATCCAACCTGCCTGCCGTGGACAGGGACACCTTTCCAGCAGAGCTCAGAGCCCCAGCCAACCTGGCCTCGAACACTTCCAGGATGGGGCATCATCTTCGTGCATAGAGAGCAGTGGGCGCAGCTGGTGGAGAACAGGCGATCGGCCAGGTCGGATGGCAGCGCGGAGGGAACACCGTTTCCCCCTCAGCATTCCCGAGGGGAACACAGGAGCGTGCCGCAGCTCCCGCCGCCGCGAGGTGGCACCGGCGCCCCTCGGTATCCAGGGCCCTCCCGGCTGGAGCCGCCGCGGCTCCCGGGCACAGGCGATGGAGCCCGGGGGACACCGTGGGCACCGCCCCTGCCCCTCACACCGCCCCAGCGCGGCCGCTGCAGCTCCCGGGCACAGGCGATGGAGCCCGGGGGACACCGTGGGCACCGCCCCTGCCCCTCACACCGCCCCAGCGCGGCCGCTGCAGCTCCCGGGTACAGGCGATGGAGCCCGGGGGACACCGTGGGCACCGCCCCTGCCCCTCACACCGGCACAGCGCGGCCGCTGCAGCCCTGCCGTGTGTCGCGGCTCTTCGGCAAAGCCTGCTGCCCGCTGCGCCCTGCCCTCACGCCAGGAGCTGTGCAAAATCTCCCTGGAAAGACTCTGAGGGAGTTTAGTTCAAATAAATGAAATCATTAAAAACGAAACTAAAATTCCCTACCATCGAGATATTCTATTTAGGTGTTTTTTAAATTAAAATCCAGCCGTGTTTTGGGGTGCCTCAGGCACCAGGGATGCCAGCTGGTCAAAGGACCTGGTTGTCCCTTTTTGCTCTGCAGTGGTGCAGCCTCTCCTCCAGCCCTGTGTGCAGTTTTGAACATCTCAATAGAAGAAGGATATAAAGCCATTAGAGAGTTCATCCAAAGGAGAGCTACAAAGATGGTGAAGGGTCTAAAAGAGAAGCCATATGAGGTGGCTGAGGTCACTTGGTTTGTTTGGCCTGGAGAAGAGGAGACTGAGGGGAGGCCTCGTTGTGGTCTGCTCCTCATGAAGGGAAGTGGAGGGACAGGCACTGATCTCTTCTCTCTGGTGACCAGTGACAGGACTCGAGGAAATGGCCTGACATTGTGTCAGGGGAAGTTAGGGCTGGATATCAGGAAAAGATTCTTCACCCAGAGGGTGATTGAGCACTGGAATAGAGTCCCCAGGGAAGTGCTCACAGCACCAAGGCTGACAGAGTTCAAGAAGTGTTTGGACAATACTCTTGGGCACATGGTATGATGCTTGAGGTTGTCCTGTACAGGGCTAGGAGTTGGACTTGATGATCTTCGTGGGTCCCTTCCAACTCAGGATATTCTATGAATCTCTGATCTTCAAATTCATATTTAAGAAAGGAATTTTAATTCCCCATGGAAGAAACTCTTTGTCATCATATGTGCCAATAAGGAATGTGAGAGATAGATGAATACACAAAAATCAAAGAAGGGAAAATCATTATCCATTAGACACTGCAGAATGACTTTGGCATGTGCGTGTTCCATGCTTGTCTAATGGAAAGTTTTTTTAATATGAGCAGCTGGGATGTAAGGCTCCCTCCCACCTCAAGCATTGCTGAAGGCTGGGAAGGATGCTGCAAACAGGGCCAGCAAGTCATTGCAGTCCCATATTAGGAACTAATAAGAACTAACTACACACTACTAAGAAGTACTGTCATTGTCCTTCAAACCCAGGCTCTTTTGATTTGGTGTGCTCAGGCACAAAGGCACAAGGTCAACTTTTCAAAGATGCTTTCCTTTTGTTGGTCTGAGGACAAAAGCACAGACCCTTGGGAGTGATATTCTGAGCTAAGCTTGTATCTCCTGACAATATTAATAACAGTCTCTGAAATGTCATTTGATACTCACCGAAAACGTACGCAAATATTAAACTGAAAGATTCAGCTGATCTTTCATTCATCTGTTCCAGGGAAATGTCATTGGTGAAATGCTAATGGAATGTGACAAAATACTTAAGCCAGAAAACTCATGAGGCAAATTAAGGCCTCTTGACTTTTTCCAACCACTCTAATAGCTACTGAGGCACTGGCAGAGCCAGAGGAAGATTTTGTGTTGCTCCAGGGACATCGGAGTGTGGTCTATTGAAAATAGCTTTATAATTCCTGTCTGACCTGAGGTTTCCAAACAACTTTGTGATAGTATGAAAAGTAAAGCTTCTGAAAGGGAAGAAAATTGAAACAAGTACTGGGGAGATTTTGTAAATGATCTGTAAATATTGCTTATGGCTCCTGTGGTCGTTCCTAATTTCCACAGTCATTTAAAAGTAGGAGAAATAGCTTCAGTTTGTGAGATGAACTTCAGATAACAGGCATTGCAAAATCTCCTTCAGCTACTTTACTTCCACAGTCTCCCCTGGGTTTCTTTTCAGGTGTATAACAGATCTCTTTCCGCATCTAACATTAAATACAGATGTATTTCAGCGGAATAACAATTTTCAGTTAACTTTCTCCTAAATTAGAGTCCAGTCCATTGCTTCTGATCTGATAGAGAACGGGAAGTACACCATCCATCCCCAAATATTCACATGTTGTAAAAGCAAACATGAAGAAAGGAAAAAGCACTTTCCCCACAGCATTAAATTTTGAAAGGAATGATTCTGAAAGGTGTCCACAAGAAGCAGAAACTGACTCAAACAAAAAAGCTGACACTGTGTGCATCCATACCAGGTACAGAAGAGGTGGATCAGAGGCAACCAAACAGGAACAGAGACCTCCATTTATCTCTTGCAATGAAACAGAATATAGATGAAACTTGGCATCAGCCTGAAAGGATGGTTTGAAGATAATCTATTCAAAGTTCTGAGAAAAAAAATACCCCAAAACCTACAACAAAAAATCCACAGCAGAAACAGAGCAGCTTGTATGTGGGAAAGAAGAAAAACTCCACCTTGGAGTCTGGTACAATTTGCAAAAATCATTAGTTACAAACCGTGATAACTTGAATGATGGGAACTAACAGTAGATTCTGCTAAATCTGCACCTGGAAACACAAGTAAATACCTCCAAACACACAAGAAAATGGCCTTTATCTGTATCTCTGAAACATTTTATTGATGTAATAATGAGAAAAAAAATTTCAATGTCATTGACATCAAGCACAAATAATCAAAGCCAAGAATAAATATTTGTGGGTACTCAGGTGGTCATGAGATTTGTAAAGGATACAGATGATTCACACAAAAAAGAAACTTTTAACAACCTAATATTATTTAGCTTAAGAAGGAAACAACCACAGGTTTCTTATCTACCAGTTAATTGCATCTGCAGAGCTCTTCACTTGATGCAAGCCACTTTTTTTTTTTATCCTCCTCTGACTTTGGAAACAAGATTCCTTATCAGTCCCCAGTGTATTTCCCCAAGGTGTAGCACAGATGTAATTAAAAGGCTATACAATTAAAAAGGGATTGCACCTAAATCACTACATTGAAACCATTTCTCATGCAGAGCCTGCTTTACAGAACTGCACAAATGTAACTTCATTCTAATCCACATCTTTATGCCCATCTGTAGTATGTCAGGGAGAGAGATTTTTGTCCCCATAAAATTCTCAAGTATAAGGAGCTAGAGAAATTATGAAAGCTGCTTTTACTTGAGGGAGACTTTTTCTTTCAGGTCACCTAGTCAAGTTCCCATTTTTCTGATTAAATTATTTGAGGATTAAGCACAGCTGTTTGTCTACAGATTTGTTACGGATCTATGGAAGTCAAGAGGAGTCTGCCCATTGACTTAAAGGGGCTTTAAATCACAATTTTTAAGGGCCAGATTTTAATCCCACTGAACACAAACCAAGGCTCTGCTGATTTCAGTGAGGTCAGAATTCTGCCTCAGTCACCCTTACAGTGACTGGTCCTGTCACTGGACAGTACCAAGAAGAGCCTGGCTCCACCCTCTTTGCTCCCTCCCATTTGTTATTTACATATATTATGGGATCCCCCTGAGGCTTGTCTTCTCTTGGCTAAACAATCCAGCTCTCTCAGCCTTTCCTCATAGGTGAGATGTTCTACTCCTTTAACCAGCCGTGCTTTTATTATCTATATATTTGAGAAGCCCTTCATGTTGTCTCTTACATCCCTGGCCAGATTAAATTCATTTTGGGCTTTAACTTTTCTAACCTCATCCTTGCTTGCACCCTTCTATCCTTCTTCCTTTTTGGATGTGAATTTGTGCAAGGAGTCAATCCCACCTCCAGACAGTTTACAGACTATGCCGGTGAATAATTGAATTGCATCCCATTATACCACCACTGAATTTAAGATTCTGTGTGTTTGAAACACCACCACAACCACCACTAAAATATTAAGTAATTTAAAAACCTGTCAGGTGTTAGCATGAGCAACTGCAAAGCACAGGTAGAGTGATAGTTGCCTTCTACCTTGGTAGATGCTAAAAGTTGGATCTCATTTATGTTTTATTCTGTGTTCCTGAAGCAGGTGGTGTAAATCTGTACCCACATGAATTAGGCAGCATGAAATATGCATATTTGTCACTGTGCTTACTAAGCAAAATCAACTCTTATAGGCCATCAGCAAAGGATATTGCTGTACAGAATTTAATGTAATATGTTTCTTTTCAGTTATTTATGAGTTAACATAAAAATAAGGATCATAACCACAAAAGAGGCCCAAAGGTTTTTTAAAGGATATTTAATTTTTTTGAAATAATTATTTATAAAATATAATTTCCAGTACTACTTGCACTATGCTCCTTGAAGCTCACTGTTCAATTGCTAACATCCACAGTCCAGGCATTTTGTTGAATGAGACTGCTATCTGTGGACACAAGTGTAATTACTTTAAGTTCTTAGGAACAGCTTGCATTGTTTATAAGATCAATTTTTTCCTATCAAGACAAGAAATGAAATTAATAACATTAGAGGCAGTTATGACAGAGCTGCATATGGATATATTAAAAGAAGAAGCACTAGCTAACAAAATTATCACAATTAATAGGAAAAAAATTGATCACCAGGAGAAAAGAGTGATATAGGAAAAATGTCATTGCTGCAGATGCATGCCCAGTACAAACAAACAAACAAACAAACAAAAAGTACCCCAAATAAACTGGGAATGCCCAGCCACACTATTTTGCATCACAGAGATTGTGCTAATATGAGTCAAATGAGGTCTGTGAATGAAAACCCACTATAGAATAAAATGGAGTTTCTACCAGCTAAATAAAGCCCAGAACCTAATGTAATTCTTAAATCTGATTTACCCACTTCCTTTTTCCTCTTGGGAACATGATGTGGTTTCCTGTTCTCTACTGATCAATACCAAAAACACCTGACAGCACATGCACAAGTTTAGCTGCAACATCTCAGGTTGGATCAAGACAAGCACGAAACATCAGATACAAACTGCATCCTTCACGCAGACCCTTCAGACTGATGATTCAAGGACCTTCTTCAGGACCTGAATGTGTGCATATTTAAGGCAATCATATTTTCCTTATCTCTCACTTAGGCATGAATTCCTCCAGTCACAAACCAGCCCACAACAGAAATACTGACTGTCAAAATATAAGTCAAAATTCATGCCTGCAAGACAAAAGCTGTTTTCCCATCTCCAGGAAATCATCACTTGTGTTGAACAACACCATTTAAAATATTTATTTTCTTCCTTTTATTTATTTAATGTAGTTTCTGATTTTTATTTTATTTGAAAGATAAAGTTTCTTGAAAGTTTTAAGTTTCTTTTAAAGATGTCTTTCCAAGTCCATATCAAAAAAGAAAACAATTAAATCATTCTGAAAAATGGAAGAGGTTTTAGCAATAAATCATTGAGATTGGAAAGCTAAGGAAAAAGACCTTTACTGCTTATTTACATTTTCCTAAGAATCAATCTTTACATTGCGATGAATCTTTTCATTATAAGGGCTGGCCAGGTGTAGCACATCAAAGAAGACACATTTATACTCCCCTCTGAATTTTGTTTTTCAGTTCCTAGCTATCTTCCACTGCAAACAGCGTCTGCATCAGAAATGGGTATAACTCAGCAGTTATTCATTAATAAATTCTAGCAATTACATTTCCAACAATTCCGCCAGCTATGGCAGAACATTGGTGTATAACATATGGCAATGTCTGCCCTCGGTCTGACTTTTAAGTTCATATTGGCATCACCCTGTGTTGACTCCCAATCTGCTTATGAAGGAGCAGAAATACTCTGCTTATCTCTCTGCTGGGAGGCAGGGATACATCAGAAATGGATTTCAGGCTGTGCTGTTCTAATCTATATATGATATAAAAAATTGGTGATAATGATAAATGATAAACTATAAACATTTCCAGAATTAAAAACCTTATACTGGGTTAAAAAAAATTAAAGATGCCAATTATATTCCAACTAATAGGTGCTCTCAGACTCTGTTCTTGTTCCTCGCTTATTTTATCTGTTGTCTCTGTGTGAACTGCTGTCCCTCCTTTCCTTCTCCTATCTGAGCAAACCACCAGGGTGGTTTGCATCTGTAAAATCAGAGAAGACTTGCCTGTTTTGAACTATTTCTAATTCTCTTTGACTTTGCTATTTTTCAAGGAATTTAATTACATCCAATAAGGAACAAAGGTTTAAGGAAACAAGAGACTGTGGATGTCTTTGATGCACAATTAATGATTCCCTGTAGAACACATTTGAGCTCATGAAAGGAGTTCAAACCTGAGTGACCAAACAGATGACTAATAAAGACAGTTCTTAGAAACTGGGTCTACAAGCAGAAGTGCATGGAAAGGATAGAGTGGAAAAAGTTGTACTATAGCTCTGCCAGCCCCATGTGCAGAATGAGTAGTTGATCACTGCTACTGTCATTAAAGCAAAGTTTACAAATGTACAGGTGAACCTAAGCAATTGAGGATAAGAATCAAATACTCAAAATGAGCACAAATGTATGTTACACTGAGAGAAATAAGGAAAAAAAAGGAAAAGAATAATGCTCCAGAGCTGACACAAAAGAAAGAATATATGAGGAATGGAGCCACAGGTTTAAATAACCTGTTGTCCTTCTATTAATTATAGTCATGCTCATATAGAAGTTTTTGTATTCTCTGCTGAGTGACTGAAATCAGAACATGCATTGAAATCTTCCATCTAAAGATGCTCATACTGACATTTTTCAGAAAAGATAAAGCTATGAAGTTGAAAGAGTGTGAAGAACACGTCAGATGTGGGAATTTCTCATCTTTCACTTGGATTTTATATTAAAAAAAAAAGCTACATTGTCAGGGCCAATAAAAGCAAGGGAAGGCTTGAAAAACAAGCCGCACATTGGGTCGATAAAACTCTCATAAAGTGTTATCTTTATGACTACTAGGAACTTAGGAATTGTCATACTGGGCCAGGTGAATATTTTTTGTCAGCCAGTCGCACTTTTCATGTGTTTCAAAGAGAGATGAAAGAAGGCCCATGAAGGAAATTCCTTGATAACATTTTCCATTAGTGGTTGTCTTACAGCCATCTCAGGTCATTTAGTTCTCATTGCTATTTTGGACAGTGATTTCCATGGGTTTGTTGTTCCCTGTGAGAAAAAATATAAACATGCTTAGAACATTTAGATTTCCACTGTCTGTAATTTGAAGTCTCCTGCTTCTTGAATAGTAGTCGTTAGTAACGGGCTGAAAACTGGAGATGGAATCAAGTTTCACTTAAAGTAGCAAACTAGGATTTGATACTCCTGGCACTTCTGAAGGTATTTTTTCTGGCCTTTGCTAAGTATTTAAATTTCTCTGTGACTTAATATTTAAACATTCACATGTTTATTTCATGAACTTTAGCTGTCTGTTAATTCTCTGCTTCTGATGCAATAATTACTCAAGGATTCGCTCCGTTCGTCTCATATATCTTCCACATTTAATTTCTCTTTTATTCTCTGCCTCTTGAAGAGTAGATGAAAGGGTTTCCTAGTCAGGAATTCCCCAGCATAGTATTTGTCTCAGGAGTGAACAATATCACAGACTTAAGGAGAAACTGGTCTCTCTGGTGAGCAGTGACAGGACCTGAGGAAACAGCATGAAGTTGTGTCAGGGAGGTTTAGGTTGGATATTAGGAAAAGGCTTTTCACCCAGAGGGTGTTTGGACATTGGAAGAGGGTTCCCAGGGAAGCAATCATGGCATCAAGCCTGACAGAATCCAGGAAGCATTTGGAAAATGTTCTCAGACGTATGGAATGAATTTTGGGACTGTCCTGTGCAGGACCATGAGACAGATTTTATGATCCTTGTGCATTCTTTCCAACTCAGAATATTCTATGATTCTAAAATTATTGCAAATGCAGTGATGTTTTGCCTGAGTGAAACCCACCAGTAAAGCCTGAAAAACTTAAAAGTGGCACCTCACCTATTCTGGATCAAATGCACCTCACAAATTTTTTACCTGGTATTTTTAATGGATGTCTCATTTTATGAGCTATGGAGAAACAGACAATCACTCAGCATCCCCTATGCATCACCCCATCCCATTCATGGTTCTATAGTCACTCTCATATTCCATCCCTCCTTCCAGAATAAAATACTTCTGCTGCCTTTCACCTTGTCTCATTATAATTACTCTTTTCTGGACCTTCCAGGAAGGTACACCTGGGCTCGTTTCCATTAGCAGAAACTATGTGGCTTGTATTTTGTGTGTTTTAAGGATGATCTGTCTCCTATGGGACTATGACTTGTTTTCTAGGGCTGTCAAAATTCTGTGAAAGTCAATTCTTAGCTGGAATCATCCATCAAATGTGTTTTCCCTTCAGTTTAGCAATGTAAGGTTGTTGATGTATGTGGCACTTAAAGAGCTGTCAGCTTTCATTTCCTCATTAAATAAATGTTTTTTCTGTTTGTGCTTTATTCTTTATGAATCTGAGTAATGCATGTCTAATAATAATAATAATAACAATAATAATAATAATATATTGCTTTGATTCATGCTAAGTAACATGAAAGAGTTTTGGTTTAGTTGTTTATTTGTTTGATGGGTTTTTGCCAACTGAAAGGGTTTGAACAAAAGAAATATCTTCCAGAACCAGGCTGCTGAAGCATGTTTGAGGTAGAATCATTCAGATATTGAATGATGAAGATTTATCTTACTCTAGGCAGCTAAAGGGTCCCTAACTGAAGAATACAATAATTTAAAAAGTCTTATTAGGGCAGGCATACAATCATGTCAGGTGTCAGGAAAAGCAGGAAGAAGGCTGCTCTAAGAAGAGGTAAGTCAGGAGCCATGGCTTCCCTGATTGAGGGGGCACAGTTCTGCAGCACCTGCAAGGAGCAGGGCTGGTGACAGCCAGGAGCTTTTTGGAGCAGCTGGGAGAAGCTGTGAAAGCCCAGTCTCTGCATAAAAGCACCAGAGAACAGTGTCCTCGGGAGGAAAAAAGGGGGGAAATGAGTGTTTAGGGTAAGTGCCTGCAGCTGCAGTCAGTTGTGTTGCTGCATGTGAAGAAGCATCTGGGGTCATAGTAGGGGTCACCCAGCACAGCCAGCTGGGTCCTCCCGAGTGCCACCACCTGTTCCTGGTGTCCTCACAGTTAAAGGGGGGCTCAGCACAAGCCCTCTCCAGGAGGCTGTGGCTGAGAGACAGTCCTTGGGGCACCTGCAGCCCTGGGAATACAAAATATCTTTTGCATCAACTCGTGGTTTGGTGTGTTATTTATCTTTCCCCTCCCCCCTTTATTTTGGTTTGGTTTTTTATGTGAAAAGTTATCTCAGAAAGATTAACTTAGAGACCGCTTTGCTTTAATTGTGATAATGATCACAGAGAGAGCACTCGCCATTTTGATGACAAAATGCATCGAAAACAGTGCTCAGCACAAAACATGAGTGGCCTAAGAGTGCATTCTAGCCCGCCTGAAGTGCCTATGAAATATTCCATAGTTAAGTATTTATAAGTGCTGCTTTGGATGCTTTAAAAACAAAACTGTAGAAATCAGGAGTAATTTGTACTTAATTAAAGTGTATGACCAAAACTGGTGAAAAAGTTGCTTAAGCTTTTTATAGTCTTCATCTACCTTTGAGGAAAAGAGACAACTTACATGATTGTAAAGGATGTTAAGCAGCCTGTGCTCTCTGCATCTCAGTGTCACTGATATCAAGCCCTTCAAGATTTAAGCCTCTCAAGATTGGAATCAAACTTTGTAATTTCTTTTTAGATCTTGATCAGTAGCTATAGCTGGAAAGTTAGGATTAAACAATTTCACTGTGCACATTGGAGCCTTGACAAATCTTTTGTTTTAAGGAAAATAGAAGACAATCCCAAGATGAATGGGCTGTCTGGACAATTGCCACATGGAGTGAAATCATCAGAACTGAACAGTTACTGGGGGAAAGGTAATTCCAGCAGTGGGAGATCGTGACCACCAACTCTTTGGCCACCTGTTTAACACAGACCTCAGACTCAAGTAGAAGGAAGAACTGCACATGTGGACTAGCAAGAGGTATAACTAGCAAACAGGGATTTGAGTATTAATTAATGAAAAAGTTATGCAACATGTAACCAGTGAATGCTGATGCCTTTGTTTTTTAAAATGTTTAAATAGTGTAAAATTTTGATGATTGGGGAGTCAGCCTTTTGTGGATAACCTGGCTCCCTACTTTGTGCAAACTAGAATAAAAAATATAAATGCCTTGTTTCGGTGTGAATTGGTGCTGCCTGCCAGGAACGAGCTAGTTCAGCGTGTTACCCAGGAGAACAGCACTACCTCAATAACTGGATCATTTCACTTTGAGGAGCTGATTGCTTTTAACACAGCCTTCAAAAACTAAAAATCTTCTCTGCTCTTCCCAAGCCAGGCTCTTCTCTGCAGGCTGTCCTGCATTTCTGTGGGAAATAAGAGCAGACCAGATCCAGCTCAAAACTCTCTCCCCATCGGGGAGCCCTGGCTTGGAATGAGGCTTGTCTGTTCTAGCAGAACTCTTTCAGGAGTTTCAGTTGTAGAGATGTAGAATCCCAAAAAACGTGGGGCTAATATGTATGTCTCAAACACCAGTGTCTGGATGGCTGTGGAGCCAACCAAGGGTTGCTGGTAATTATGAACAAGGGTTGTTGGTGATAACCAAGGATTGCTGGTAGTAACACACTGTAGGAAAGAACAAGGTGTGGCTGGAGAAGGGACATAGGGCAGGAATTTCTGAGACAAACGTCCCTGTTCTAGATCCTGGAGAAAAGCACAACACTGTACAGCACAAGGGCAGGAATGAGATCAAGAAGTGGGCATAGACTGTAGGGGAAAACAAGACCACCAAAGACCCCCAAAGGCCTCCAACCCATTTCAAGAAAGGTCTGAAAGAACAGGCTGTGCATGATAACTAATTTGTATAGAAAGTAAGAAACCTGCCTTCAGTACAGGGGAAACTTATCTGTAAAAATTTGTCTTTTACTGAAAAATAAATACCCCTCTCAACTACAAATAGCACTTGCAGTACTCCTAACAGGATGGTTGGCTGCAGTAGAAAAACTGCATATTACAGGCTAGGAAGGGTCAGCTACAGCTGTACTCCCTACAAGAGCACAGGGTGGATATAACAACTGTGAGAGACACTTGTTGCCCTTCCGGTGGCATGACTGCTGTCCTGCTTGGTCACAGCTGCAGAGACAAAGAAATGAATGCGCCTAAAGTGCTAAGCAAACTCCAAAATATTTTATTATCACCTGGGGAGAGGATCTCAAATTAATTGTTCTGCTTTGCAGCTTCTTTTGGCTGGTTCAAAGTTGGTTCAAGCTAAAAGGAAAGATCTGTCCCACAAAAATAGAAACAGATGTATTGTAGGAGCTATGAAATACACAAGCATATAAAACTGGTGTTGGGGGTTGCCCTTAGTAGAATTCACTTTTTCACTCTCTAAAAGTGAAGCTTTTTTTTCTGTTTTGGGGCATAATCCTGATGAAATCACTAATGCAGAGAATATTTTTAGCAAGAGTGTTTGGGCTGCCATGAAATTGGGATCACACTCCTCCCAGATCAATCCTTCTGATATTTTGAAAGGCCTCACAGCTATAGTAGCCCCAGAAAAGACACTAGAATAAATGTTATCACAAAATCCTGGACAGTCTTGGCATGAGCACAGATTAAATGAACCAAACCCTCTTGGGAAAGTCTTTTCTGCTTGATGTCCCAGAACTGATGTGATAATTGATAGAATAAGAAGCTGAGAGCATACATTATGGAAAGAAGAAAACATGCTCATGACTTCTCACCCAGAAGCTGGGTTGCCCCAAAATCATTCCTTCAAAAAAAGTAATATAGTTGAGAAATTAATCAGTCCCTTAGCATGCCCTGTGAGCTCCTATGTAGCTGTTTTCCCAAACAGAAAAAAGAGAGGCAGAAATATTTACATGTGGAGACCATTTGGGACTGACTTCTCCATACACTGGTAAGAAATCAGTCAGCAAGGTCGCATTTTGCAATTTACAGTTTGTTCTCTTTTGTAAATTCGTGGTTCAATGCATCTTCTTCGGGTTAAATGCTCTTTCATTTAAAGGATATTAAATGTCAGACTGGCAAGGGATTTTAAGTAAGATATTGTCAAGGGTGAGGTGATAAATAAGGTTTTACAACTTGAGGCACAGAAGCCATGTTTGATCAATACAATCTCTTGCTCCTATGGATAATGATAATTCATGGTGTCAAGTGGACAGTGTTCATCAGAGCAAACCATCCTGGATCACTTCAACACTTAACAAAAGGAAGAGATTTTGGCAGCTGCAGCTGAGAGTCGGAACACGCACATCTCTCTTCCAGTTCTTCCACAGACAATATCCAGCATCATAATAACTCCAATCAGTAAAAATTCAGTAAAACATAAATAGCTATGCAGGCAGAATGATTTTGGTGGACACTCGGTAGAATGCAGGACTAAGAGCACAACAGACTCCTTCTATGAATGTATCCCATTCTTTGACATCCCGAGCCCTACCATACACCCATGTAAGTGTGACAAGAGCATCTGGTATCTGCTAACAGAATGGTTTTTTACAGGGAAAAGCAAAGAAATTATTCCTTTCCTAAGGTATTCAGTATGTGACCACTTCTTTACCAAGCACCAGTTCATTCTTTTGCTCTTGTCAGCCTTCCTGTAAAGCCATCCCTTTTGAAGTGCCTGACCATGGAGCCAGGGAGTGGTTGTCACTAACTCAGATGTCTCTGTCTATACAGATATGTTTTATTTGGATATTAATCAAGACTGAAAGTGAGGACAAGCAACTCATACAGCTCTCTAGGGCAAGTAATAGAGAAGGAAAGTGCCATCCAAATACCACTCTACAGGTAGACTTGGCATACAAAGTGTTTCTGTAGAGTCCAAAGCTTTTTCCTTCATAAGCATAGGATGGTGACTATTGCAACAACAATTTCTGTCCAAATAGGTAATTTCTGTCTCCTGTATCTTTTTCACCTATCCAGAAACAGCCAGACTACTGCTGTTGCTGGTGCGAGAATCACAGAAGATTCTGAGTTGGAAGCAACCCACAAAGATCATCAAGTCCAATTTTTAAGTGAATGGCCCATACAGGGGTTGAACCCACTACCTTGGTGTTGTTAGCACCATGCTCTGACCAGCTGAGCTAATCTCAGGAGAATGGGAGATGACAGCTTCTGCTGGTGAGCAGTGACCCTTGTTATCAGCAGTGGCTGCTGTGGTCACTCCTAGCGGGCTGGCATCTGTCATATCCCCTGTTCCCTTCCTCCTCATCTTCCCCGTGGCAGAAGCTTGGCTTCCCTTGGTAGAACCATTTTTGACTGAAGTGGTTGTACGTCCTTCCTTGCATTTAAGGGCACAAAGGAAAGTATTGCTCCTGGTAGAAGAGAATAATAGGAAGATTCACGAGCAGGATGGTTGCAAGAAAGGAAGAAGAGGAACACAGGCTGCTGCTGTGGGAGAGTGAAGGTGCTGGGAAATTTCAATAACTGGCACCTCATTTAGCTGCTGGGCAGATGGCTGTAGGTGAGGATAAGTGCAGTTCTGGCTAAAGAGGGAAGGACAAAGGAAGTGAAAATCTTCTGCTCTACTGAGAGAGTGAGAGGGCTGAAGTTTCTTTAGCCATGCTGCAGAGAAAGGATAAAGCTCTGGGCATATGGGCTTGAGGTCAGATCCTGCCTTTGCAGTTTCCCAAACTGCAGTGGATCACACTGTACAAATTGCAAAAGCTGACTCCATAATAATGTAAATAGCACTTATAAATAGCAATGCATTAAAGTCTCTCAAGCTCAGCTTTTCCATTTCTTCAACTCCATGAGCTGCTCCTTCTTATGGAGGAATTCCTGTGGGTAGCTCATCTAAGTACAGCATTTATACAGTGAGCTAAACCATTGGTTTAAATCACTTGGGTGCTATGTCATTTATTTTAGGAGAGGTTTAAATCTGACTGAAATTCTATGAACCTAATTAAGAAAAAACAAAACCTTCTCCATTGCAAATTTGCATTAAAATGCATAATGAGCGAAAGGCAAGTTCAAAAACAGTATTTACATGCTCTCAGTGAAGCCTAGGCAGAAATTATGTTCCTAAAGTATGTGTTGTTAAATTACCTCAAGCAATCTATAAAAACACAGATTGATGATAAAACAAACAAAACATTTTTCTTAGTCACCAAGATCTCTAGACTTATGTTGCAAGTCTTGAAAAAATGGCCCTTGAAGGCACCACAAGTAGTTCTCTAGTCAGAACTTTGTAAAAAAACCAAAATTAACAAAAACTCCAAAACCACACCATCCTACACATTATTGTCACAATGCTTTTCATCTAGAAACACATTAAAACAGGTCTTCCCAGGGCTTCCATTTTTCTAACCAAGAAAGACGTTTAGGTCTAAACCAGAATGCTACCTCCCTAGAAAAGCTGGTTCTGCAATGTCACAGCTACAACAACACTATTTCTATTACATTTCTAGAAATTCTGTTCCTAAAAACAATTTAGTAATGAACATATCATAAACTCAATGTTTAATCATAGGGGATCATTACACTTAAAACTGAGCCATGCAGTTGGTTTTGGTCCCAAAAATGAAATACAGTGGTTTTAAACTGACCAATTTTTTTTAGCTGTCTTTTGAGATAAGTGGGAGAAAGAATCAAAAACCTTACTGACCTCAGCATCTGACAGTTAGAGTGAGACTCAGATTAAGTCACACACATTTAAGTGTCTCTATGTAGTTGTCCAAGTGTGATTTAAGTGCTTAGGATCTTGTCAGGGATAAAGAAGATCTCTTAGTATGATAAGTGGAGCCTCTTAAGAAATATAGCTGGCCAAATATATCTAGTTTAGAGAAAATTGAGCTGTTCTTTTAACCTTCTTGACTTTTTAAAGTAAGACTTCAAAATCAGCCATCCACCTAAGGTATCTTCTGCAAAAACCCCTCATGGCATCATGGTATCTGAAATATTTTCGCAGTCTTTGAAAGTGTTATAGGGACCTATGGAAGATCACACCTTTTAGAGCAGCAGCTGTAGGAGATATCCTAGGACACCTCAAATGTCACAAAATTTCTAAGTTTGCTATTTGAGACAGTACATCAATATCACAAAAGATCAGATGCAATTAATATCTGTGCTCCTGATCTTTTTCTGGACTCCTAAATTGTTATGCAAGCATTCAGTTAGGAGCTAGCTGGGAGTGAGAGAATATGCTGATGTACAAAATAGGATTTTTGAAAAAAGTTTATTTTCCAAATATTTTGCAAAGATTATGATATAAATATTGTAATTGTGGTAAAGCCTAAGAGCCTTCAATAGCATGAAGGTCATGTGGAGCAATGACAGACATAAATAAGAAATTTGGTCATGTGTAGTTTACCACCTCACATTGTATTAATGCAATACAGTTTCCTACAGTCATTTATGGGACTAAGGGTTCCATCTTCTTGTATCCTGTCTTAAAATTTATATCTTGATAAAATTATTCTAACTTGGATATTTTAAAAGATTTAAACGGAAATTTGGAACATGCAGGATAAAGTCAGTTTGCTACAGGGATAAAATAAAAGGTGCATCATTTATTTAGCCTTATTTGGAAAGTTTCCCAATACAGTGAATAAAGGAATGTTTTGCTAAATAGGGAAAACAGGAAATCAAAGGATGAACTTTCTAAGTACAAAAATCCAGAAGAATGTAAATCCTCCTCAGAATTGCTGCTCTAAAGAGATTTACCATTTCATTTATGAAAGACTTGAAGCCACCTCTTTCCCCTTGGGCACATTGGAAAGGTTTGTGACCTTGGAGTTAGATTTTTTATCTGCTGGCCAAGATTCAAACTTATGCAAAGAGTTTAGTCTTGATACCACTCTCATCTAAAGTCTTTATAGTTGGAGATTTGCTTCTTTATGTAATAACTTATCTCTGATGTACTTTACTATAAAGGGAAATTGCTAGCAGTGTGCTTTTGCGGGGGGATAGGGGAAATATGTTTTTGTTTTTAAAACCTTTATGCATAATAAAGAGTGCTTTTACATTTGGTTTTGTTTTAACTGCATACCGTCTGTTCTCTAGTTCACACTGAAAGAAGCATTCATTTACCAATAGATTGTGTAATTGTGGTTATTTTTGACACAGCAGAGGTGTAAAACAAAAAAAATATTTTTTTCTCTGCCAAATGTATGTTATTTCCACAAATTTCAATTAAAGCAATCAGTTTTTAAGGGGTTTCAGTCAAAGACAGTAATTAAGGCAAATGATTCTCCAGCACCTGGGAACAACCTCCTTTTGTGTTTGATATTATGTGTTATTGTTCTGTAACAACAACAACATTTGTGTGTTTTGCTGCAACCTTGATCTGAAAGTGAGATGATTTCTCCAGTGGTGGCTCAATTCAAGGTAATATAACTTTACCTACCAAATCTATATCAGGACTCTTGGACTTACTCCATGCAGAGTTCACAGCACTGAAGACCTTAATGACTGGGAATGGGCACAAGTAAGAACCCCTCATATAAGAAGATTCCACTCTGAGTCAGCAATTTTGATTTTAAGTACTGCCATTTTGTAAGATTACAGTTTTCTCTGAAGTTATGATATTGCTGATACATGTAAAATTTAGCACAGGTTTTAACTATTTTGTTTGCCTCTCTTGCTGCCAGAGCTGAACCAGTAACTGCAAAGTCCAGGGATTTCCCAGTGTAGCATTGGATCCATATGTGACTGTGGAGGCTCACACTGGGATGCCAAGGAGTGCTCCTGATGCTGCCCTCTGACGTTGAACAGTGCAGACACAAAGGTCAGAGAGGCTGGAAATCTTTGCACTGTGCAACTTAACTTCTTCCTCCACAGCATGGCTTCATGGTACAAGATATTGACAGCTAACTGCATCCAGTACCAGACACAGCCTGGCTGCAGAAATCAGGCAGTTCACCCAGGTTCACCACTGTGCTAGGAGACTCATCCACGCTTACCCATATCAGCACTGACATCTGTGAGAACACATTTATTTCCACCTATTAATTGCATATTGACAGGAAGATGAAGGAGAGAGAAGCAATCTTTTTATTTGAGATGAAGGGAAATTAGCTAAGCATGTATTTGAGGAGGAATTATATTATTTTATGCATATTTTTAATGCATTTGAAATGTGAGAGTAGATCAAGGACTACATTTTTTTGAAAGCACTGTGGCAAGAACAATAACAATGAAATCCTTATAAATGAACTCACCTGTCAACGGGCCAGATTATGAGCTCAATTACATTGATATGAATCTGTAATACCTCCACAGAAAGCAATTAATCTTCTTGTTATTCTCACTATTTTAATTGCAAATAGAATCTGCTGTGACATGCCCAAGCATCTGAATTTGATGACCTTCAAGATCTTGCAGACCTTGAAAATATCAGTGCTACTCTAAGCTGCTTATCCACATTGGTATTAGTGACCCTAAGACAATTAGAAATAGCTACGAAATTCTAAAAACAAAGGTGAGGACATCAGAATAACAAGAGGTGCTCCTGTCTGTTCCCCCAAATTCATATAATGGTATGGGCTTATACAGTCGGGTAAGAACCTTTCAGAGTTACTTATGGAAGATTTTCTCATGGAAGTCACAGAAAGTTTCTGACCCAGATCTCTGTTGCCAGTGCTCATTGAGGAAAGTCTCTGAGGAGCATGGGGTGTACAGCTGACAAAACAAGGGAACAGTACCTAAGATCATCACCATTAATCATCTTGGTAAAGATTGTTTTGACGACAATGCTAAAAATATGGAAGCTAGCTTAAAACTGCTGGAGGAAAATGAGAGTTGCCTGATGAGCAGTTGGGGCATCTATACAGGAATATCCAGAAACAGGAGGAAACTGGAGAAATTTGAAATCTTGAAACACCATAAAAATGGTGTATTATCATTTAAGAGGCACATTAGAGTGAGTTCTTGAACTGGAATGTTTACGCAAAAAGAATTAATATCTGAGGGAAATTTAAGATGTATTTTTTTCTACACATTAGAAGAGTTTCTTTTTGCTCTCACTCGTGAAGAAGTGATAGCAAAAAGTAAAAGACGTAGTATTTCTGAATAAATGTAAAAGGAGAAAAACAGATGTATGGGATATGCTGCAGACTGCCTAGTGAGAGGGAAATATTGAAAGTTTTTAAAATAATTACAAAAAAAGCTATGCATGGTGGCAATGAAGAACCTGAATTACATATATTTTTTGAAAAATAATATAAAACAGAAATATGTCATTAAAAATTTATTAAGATCAACCTTTTCTTTAGAAGATGAAAGAAGTTATTGAAGAACCATTCTTGATCTGATTCTTACAGGCAGAGAAGAGCTGCTTAAGTATTTGGTATGAAAGGATGAGACAGAGTCACTGTCAGCTGCGTAAAAAACATCCTCATACCACAGTTAGTGATTCATTGCTAGGCTATGAAGATATTTCACGTATATCTGTATATTTCCTGTACACCTATAAGGTGGTTCCTGATCTGTATTTGCTTTAATGACTTAGGTAAAGGAATACAAAATAGATTTATTGATTTTTAGGTTTTTTAATAATTTTTGGATGCACCTTTCAGAGTCTGTATCTCCTGTCTGTTGGTGTTTGCTATCTCACACCCTGTCTGACTACAGGCTTTGAGGAGCTCCAGAATCCCTGACCCACTGTTCCCAATATAGAAGACAATTTCCAAATTAAAAGATGTAATCTACAGATTTACATATAATTAATACATTCTTTATCCCTTTTAATATCCTTTTTCTTTTTGGTTATCTCCTTCAGTCAGGCAACGTGCACTCTTTAGTTGATTACTTTATGTTAAACTTGTATGGAATCTTTGCTCCTAGCTGCACTGCAGTTCAGATTCACCATCTTAAAATGGGAAAATTTGCAGTCTGTGTATAATCCTTGATAAAATATGGGAGGTGTGTTGTGCAGATCTTGGGCTGCAGACATTGGTATGTTGTCTACGTGCCTCCAAAGTATGTTATCAACCTCTCAGATGCAGCAGTTGTCCTGCTGAAATAGTCAACCTTCATCGCTTTCTGACCTGCGTAGCTTTATAACTTTGTCCTAGAAAACGTGTTACTGGGTTTTTTTTTCCTTTGGTGTGACACCAATACACATTTTTACACATCCCAAGTGGCCTTCCATCTCAGGATAATCACCCAGTTGAGACAGACCCATCATTTTGGCACGTAGAAGGCTGACACGAGTTCTCAGCACACATGCGGAGGATTAAGGAATTAGAGACTTTAAAGTTAGGCTTTGTTTGCAAATCATCATTTTCCTAAGCAGGTACTAAATATTCTCAAAATATGCAGTATCAGGAGAAGCATCATGTAAGAGTTGATATCTCCTAGCTGTCAGCTACCCACAAGGCATTTATTCCCAACTAATTCCAGCAATGTTTTTCACTCTCTACCATTGCTTTAAACTTTCCATTTCACAGACTGATTAGCTCAGTAATATTATCAGTTTCCTTTCTAATCTGTGAGGCACTGATGAATTCAAGCAGGGCCAGGAGGGAGGTCACAAGCGACCTACAAGGCAGCATTAAAATTCAAAATGATCTTGAGAAACTGGGGAATAAGATGAAATCTAACAAGATGAAATTCAATAATGAGAAGTAAAAGGCACTGCACCCTGAAGAAGAAATCATATGTGTAACTACAAAATGAGGGATAGCTCACAAGGCAGCAACGTGCCACGTGAGACCTGGGAATGATAGTACATTCTAAGGAGAAAGAAAGTCAACAGAGAGATGATAATTCAAAATTGGTGAATCTCATTCTGGGATTCAATAAGACCATGTGAGAGGTAAGATATGGGAAATAATGATTAAAGTTCACCTACCACTGTTCCATTGTAAAATCTTAAGTTTCACTGTAGTTGAAGATAGACGCAGCCCAGAAAGTTTGAAGGAGGAACAATAAGAGGAAAAAGTTTATAAAACATGAATTATAGGAAAGGTTGAAAAAATTTGACTCCTTTTGTCTACAGAAGGGAAGAGAGACTGAGACAGGTTGGCTATCTTTAATATGTTAAATTGTATTATAAAAAAGGTGATGATTAATTGCTTTCTACATCTACAGGGGATAAGGGAAAACCAAATCAGTTTAACTTGCAAAATGTAATAAGAAACATGTTCAGATTACCAGGGAGTAAAGCACTGGAACAGATTACCCAAGGAAGCTGTAAAATCTACCCTGCTGGATGTTTTTAAGAAAATGTTTTCAGAAAAGCATCTGACAGAAATGTTTAAGATATACCCATCTTATCTCTTATCTAGGGGACAGATTAATACATGCTCTCTTGAGATCCTGTCAAGATTTATGTTTCCATGGTTTTTATATATTTGAAGATAGAAGCAATGATATTTGAAAATAACTAGAAAAGTCATAGGGGTGGTAAGGGTGAGGAAAACATTGAAACTTGAAAAAGAAATCTGAACTCACTAGTCCACTGAAGATGAATATATTAAAATATTCACAGCATGTATTTTTAAAATGCTTGAAGGACACTGAAAGGATATGGGTACCCTTGTTTTGCACCATAACTATAAACTCTGAGTGGAAATAAACACCAATTTTGTTTTGGTTTTGTTTTAAATAGGGCATTTCTAGGTCTTTGAGAGCACATTTGTCTTCCTGGGTGTGTTTCAGCTCACTAATTTTAGCCTGCAGCAACTTCAATATTTATATCTGAGTTTATTACTACGGCTACCTTTTGTAGTCCATAAAAGGAAATATGCAAAATAATGCATGATTCATCTGATCAATTTAGAAACCTGCTTTAGGATGAGATTAAGTGTGCTATGCACACTGAGTGTGTAAATGTCTGTTTTCCTCCAGAGGCTGTAAAGAAAACTCTAGGCTTAATTCTACCTAGCACCTCTAACTGGTAGCCACCATCTCACCTACCATCCTCCTTCGGGAACAGACAGAAAGCTGACCATGGAACAGACTTTCATCACTGATCTGTCACAATTCCAGACTCATTCTGAATGAGAAAATTCCCCGTCCTTTATTTTAGCCTTCAGTATGAGAAAAGGTGACCCAAAGACTGGACTAATGTCTGTAGTTTAAAGAACCCATAACTTCCTTGTTTGTTACAGGTCTCTCTACCCAAGTTGCCATATACAGAAAATAACAATAATGATGCTTTTCAGATGTGTCAAATACCTGAACTGATTATTATCTGGGTAAAAGTCTGATGTTTTCTGATAAAACTCACTATTCACACTAGGAGACCAAAAAATTGCTGCTGCCTGCACGGGCAGATGAATTGATATTTGTTCCTGTCATGCAAAATAGTTTTGTTTCACTTTTTGTTTCATCTGTACAATTTTCTTGCACCCATTTCAATTTCCAGCAGCAACAGTTTCATTGCCATTTCCTTTCTATAGTTCATCCTTATAACCAGAATTTGCCTTAAATAAAAAATGCCATTTTCCTAATACTGTTGTTGATAAATTCCCAGTTTCATATCCTATTCATCTGGAGGACCAGATTATTCATCTGTATGTTGTTACATGTTACATTGCTTCTCTTTTGTGCATTCGTAATATTACCTGAAGAAGATGCAGAACTTAAATGAGGACAAACCTTAAAAGTTTTCATTTCCAGCTGATGAAACAGATCCACAACCTCTCTCTATAGGCAACTTTCTTAAATGCTGTGAACATACAGGTAGGAAAAAAAAATAGAATGTTATTGAGTACAGTATTTCTACCTATGTCAGCATGTAGAAATTAACTTCTACTCATGAGGAAAAGGGATGATGGTTCTCCCTCTTCTCCCTCCTTCTCCTCTAACTAAAGCTGTAGGAGTACCAGCTTTACGGAAAAGAGGTTTGGATTAGAACAGGAGAGACAAAAAAAGCTTTTATTTCCAGTACAGAAATACTGAATTATATTCAGCCATTTACAGTTTTGTCTGGTTTATATTTGGAAATGTAGAAATGAGACATGGGGCCGAAAGACCAGGGTGTCAAAACCTGGATACCCTGAAATAGGTACATGCAGGCTGCTGTGAGCTTACCTGAAAAAACAGGACACAGGCATGTGCATATATGCTTCACACATAACTGTATTTTGGGAATCTGTGTGCAAAGCTGCATTCTCAACAGTTCAGTCTGGTCTCCATAAATGTCCCATTTCAAAGAGAAAAAGAAGCTGGTTTTCTGGCAGGAGTTGTGTGAAGCTCCTGCTCATAGACTTGTACTATTCTGCATATTCAAAGAGGTGAAAATCAGTCTGTCAGGTTTGATTATGTGATTTTCAGCACTTGTCCATAAAAAATAATCTTTATAGCAACATCATTAGTGACATTCTGTTACTCAGTCTTGGCACCAGTCAGTTGCTAGAATATTGTATAAGGAGACTGAAATGACATTGAAAGCTGAACAGTGGGAAGGGGATGAGCTGTAACAAAGTGAAATGCAAGGTTATGCATTGAGGCTTACAGAAAAGGCTGATTCCAGCTATGTGTTTGTAAGCTGGAAATAACAGAGTGGGGAAAGTAATCAGTGGATCAGCTGGAAATACGTTGTCTATGGGCCACCAGCATGCACAGCCTTAAATATGACAAATGTGATCCTGAGACAACTCAGATGAGATAATTCCAGTCTTCCTAGAGAGCATTCAATGAAACTGTAGCCCATAATTCTGGAGAAAAAACTAAGGATTATTTAAACTGAAAAGATTATATTAGCACAGGAGCTATTATGTATCATCTTTACTCAGTTACATTTAAATAGGAAATTAGAAGAAATATTATTACTATTTTTGATGAGTTTCTCAATATTAGTAAAAGGGCTGGCAGAGTCATTATCTTTATGATGGGGAAGATTATGGTTTGTCAGTGATGTGATATTATGATATGGATGATAATTTTTTTCGCTTATGCTGAAGGAGTTTTTCATATTGGAGGTGACATAGGACAGGTGATGTCACAGAGCACTTCTGGATTCCCCTTGCTGTCGCAGAAATCTTCAGTGAAAATTTCTGACTATTACTGAGCAGAGAATCCACACAAAATCATGTCTTCTACTAGGCATTCTTCTGAAAATCCTTTCTCTTTCCTCTATTTTTAAAAGCCAAATCTCACCCTGCCTTCAAATATCATCTCTTTCCTCATGACTCCTTCCATGAAACTGTTCAATTAGAATCCACATTCCTTTGTCTACAGGCTACTGGGTTTTTTTAATGTATATGAAATCTATTAAGAAAGTAATTAGTAAAGATTTTCAAGAAGGGAATATGATTTTGACATGAAGATATCCCATGTGCTAATTAGCCTAAGTTCCAACAAATGTAACTGAGAACTTTTTAGGTGCTTTTTTTATTTAATGTGATTGTTGGAATAGCAGTAAGAGAGAGTAAGATTAGCAAAACTTTCTCATTTATTATGTTCATTCTGTGCCATCACGTAATTATATCTAAGTTCATCTTTTAGTTAATTATAAGGCAAGTGGCAAAGAAACACAAAAGCATTAGCATATTATCCTTGTAAGAATGTTTCTTTTTGAGAGGGGAAGAAAATGGATATTTTATTCCCTCTTAACCTCATTTTTGAACAGTTATTGACATTTTACTGAATATGAAGAAATTTTAAAAAAGTGTTCTTGATATTAACTTCAATATTTGTGTTTCTAGCATGAGAAAATATTTCATACATATTTCAAGAGAAACAATTTTAATGGCTAAAAATGTCACCTGGAATAAGTATTATATAGACCTGTGTTTGTGAGTCTGCTACTTGAAGTGCTTAAAAACTTATTTACATGTAAAACAATCCCTTCTTTCAGCAGCAGTATTGGCTTGTGCAGCAAGATGCATTGAAATTATTTCACATATAATAGCTGTTTTTCCATAGTTTGTAACATTAAGAAAGCCTGTTCTTCTTCCCAGTGTTAGCGAAATTATGGTATTTCTTACTTCAGCTGAACTCATGAATAAATTTTATGTTCATACGTTTAGTCCCACTACATGGTACCTTTCTAATAACACTACTTTATTATGTTCAAAAGCCTGCTGAAAGTGTTTTTCATCTCATTCAACTTATTAATCATAGATCAGATTCTGCAGTTTCTTCAAAGCCTTCAGTATTTGCTTATACACAAATTCAGCCATTCTCATGCATCATGAAAAGAAATCCAATTTTTTAAAAATATTCGGTTTGTTCATCCTCTAGAGATGAGTAATTTATCTTTCCGAGTATTGTCAAGTATTGTTCATTACAGTGTGTTCAGTTCAGTTGTTTAGACATCAGTCCTGCCCCTGAAGGGATGTACCAACAATCTCAATTTTTGAGATGTACCCTTAACAGCTGAGAAACGTCCAGGTTGTTTATTTATGCTTTCCATTGTTGAGATATACAGTGCTGTGGCTAACATGCGAAGGAACTGGCTTTAGTAACATCACAAGTTCCTCCCAGTTATGTTCCCTTGGAAATATGCAAAAATGTGGAATTAAGGTCTTATAAATCTTGGGTTGTGTCCCTATTCATTTACTAAAGTTAGAAAAAATTTTCATTAGAAAAAAATTATCAGAATAGTCTACTTTACATATTTATGTCAATATTGTTGCCCTTTTTGTTTTACACTAAGATTGGAGTGTCTGGCAGTCTCAATATTTTAACATGAAACACACTTATTCAATTCTTTTTTCTGTTTCATTTTCTGAAGTAATTTTTGTATTTAAAACAAAAAATCAAGCTTCCTAACATTTAGACTGACATTTTCCCGACTTTTGTTTCATCAGTGTTTTTTAAACTTTATTCTCTTTTAGAAGCAGGTCAATTTTGAAACCTCAGCGTTAACTTTTAAATGAAATTTCTGTTTTCTCCCAAGCATGGACAATTGCTCATGGAATATGCTCATGAGGTCAGAAATCCGTGTTTTTTCTGTTTCATAGGCAGGATATTGGTGCATCATGAAATTATCATCATGTCAATGCAGGCAGATGGGTATTTATGAAGGATACAGTCGGAGATCTTAGGAGTAGGAATTGGGAGATGGGTGAGGAGGTCATTTAGCCTGCTATTTTTAAAACTAATTGTAAGTAGATATGAGATTTTCTGTTTATAGTTTAGCTATCATGTATCATCCAGCCCAAACATGCCATTCTATGATACTGTGAACTAAGAAAAAGGCAGCTGCTGCATCCAGCTCTGGGGCCCCCAACATGAGGACATGGACCTGCTGGAGCGAGTGCCGATGAGGGACATGAAGATGCTCAGAGGGCTGGAGCACCTCTCCTATGGATACAGGCTGAGAGAGGTGGGGTTGTTCAGCCTGGAGAATAAAAGGCTCCAGGAGGACCTCAGAGCATCTTCCTGTACCTAAAGGGGCTACAAGAGAGCTGGACAGGGACTTAAGGGCATGTGGTGATAGGACAAGGGTGAATGGCATTAAACTGAAATAGATTAGGTTTAGATTAGTTATAAAGAAGAAATTCCTTACTGTGAGAGTGGTGAGACACTGGAACAGGTTGCCCAAAGGAGTTGTGAATGCCCCATTCCTGGCAGTGTTAAAGGCCAGGCTGAACGGGGCTTGGAGCAACCCGGTCTAGTGAAAGGTATCCCTGTGGCAGAGGGGTTGCAACAAGATGATCTTCAGTGTTCCTTGCAACCCAAACCATTCTGTGATTCTATGACCCTGTTATATTATTATATTAGCTGGGCACCTGTAGCCCAGCAAAGAAGGCCAGATGTTACCTTGGCACCAAGTTTTAGTTAACACCAAACCAGAGCTGCCTCAGAGGAGGAGTGGATGAGATGATGTGTACCTGACCTATTTCTGTAGGCATATTTAATTGATCAGTCACTTGATCTTCCAAGAAAGAACTCTGACCATGGCCTTTTTTAGCCTTCAGTGAATATTTCAGAAAAAAATATAATAAGTATATATGGCATTTAGAGGGCATTAATTTTACTCTTATGCTATTTGTAAACGCAGGTTTCTCAGGAATATTTCTTTTTTTTCTGCACTCTCCAATTAAGCAGACAGCAAGAAATGAGTGAATAGCAGTAAAAAACAAAAACAAAACCAAAAAACTATTCTCTGTTTAGAATAAAACCAAAAGCATTTGCAAAACAAGAACCTCTCTTGTAAGCGAATGGTTTGTTTCTGAGCACGGTGTGCTGAGACCTCACAGGTAGCAGTGGAGCTGCTCCAGGCCTCTTGCAAACACTTCTATGGTTCTTTTATGTTACTTTTCTTCCTCTTCATCTTTTCTTGTGTGTGTGCATGTGATGACTGATTCCCAGTTCAACAACAACTCCTCTGCTGCTCAGGAGATGCAAATATAAGCACAGTGGATACAGCGACCCGGTGTGCAACAGAGAAAAATGCCTTCAATAATTAATGAGAGAATGGGATGTGGAACCACTAAATCCAGTCTGAAGTTGATTACAGAGCTGTCAGTCATCTGCAGGGCAATGTAATGAAACAGAGCAACTCAGCAGTCGGGATATGTATGAAAGTCATTTCCTATCCCTTCTACACATTTTTTTTTATGGACTATAAAACTGACAATTGGATTATTGAAAGGAAAAACTGATGAAATATGTCTGTTTTGAATGGGAACGTGTCTCAGTAATATAGCCCACACACACTCTGTCCTATTTTTATCCAGACTTCAGGAAATAAGTTATTCAAATGTATTTAAATAAGCTTTCTACCCCACCAATATAGTTTCATACTGCCTCATCTGTTGTGTCATGAACACAAACTACCCTAGATTAAATTTATATGTAATTATTTTGTTCCTCATATGTCCTTCTATCCAAGATACGTCATTAAAATGGCTGTCTTGTGATTTTGAAACTTACATTGTTTTTTACATGTAGCAGAACTAAGATCAGTTTCTCAAGGCCATTTTAAATAAGAAGTAAGCCGAGTATCACACAAATTTTTGTTTAGAATAAAAAAAAGTACTCAGTTCTAAGTTTTTTGTGATTGTTTCTTCTTTTTCCTTCTAGATGATCTGATAGAAGCATCAAATTCCTTATGAATTCTTATTGAATTTATAGAATATAATGTGCTTTGAAAGCAGATGACTCCAGAAGTGCAAGGTTGCACAGCTCTTTATCTTCCCAGAGCAAGTGCCCGGTTATATCCTAATAACATACCAGAATGGGTCTGTTTTGAATTGTCATCTATCACATAAAGTCTTTTGAAGAACTGAGCATTTCTGAGGGCTTTGTCTATTTCTGCTAATAGTTTTTTTCAAGAGAAGAAAAAATTTACTGAGGCTCAGTCTTGCATTATTCAAATATGGTGGGCAAAATTCTGATTCAGCTTAAGCCTATTGCAATCCCATCACTGATTTTAAGAAGTTCCAGACTAGTCAGAATAAAGATTATCTACTGAGAAGAACAATCTCTACTTCAATGGTTGCAGCTCCCTCTTTGGGGGGACAGTATCATCCTCTGTCCTCTGTGAGATCATCCTTCTAAACTGACCTCTCACAGGCACGGGGCCACAGCTCTGTGCAGGGGCCAGATCAGCATTTGGTGTGTCCCCGGGTATGAGCTATAAATATGAGACCTGTTGGAGAGGACAATCTCCCCAGTGAAGCACCATGGCACTTCTCCATGATTTAAGATAAGGGTTAATGGATATCCTTGACGTACAACTCAAGCATTTAGCCTAGGCCCTATGTGTAGGGAATGCACACTGGAAACTTGAGAGCATTGGGACTGGAGTTGATCTCTAAGAGTTAGGATAAGGAAAACATGGAACTGGTATCCAGCAGCCTTCACTTGCTTTGGACCAACTCTAGGGGGCATGCTCAGGATTTCACATTCCTTAGAGGCCCCTGTTGTGCTTTGCAAAGAGTCCATTAGTGTGGGGTTTGTCCCTCAGCCTAATAAGGCAGATGCTGGAGGGAAAGTCTTTGGAAAGAGAGGTGGGAAAAGCAATTGGGAGAGAGCCAAAGCAATGCGTTGGAGTCACTGACTGTGGCAGCTTGGGAAATCCAGGGCTCACTGATGTTGCTCTGTGGAAATAACCTACAGCTCATGGCCTATGAAACAGATAATGTGTCAGCTGGAAACAACAGGGAGAGTGGAAATAAGAGACTAGGGACAGGAAGGAGACCATGGAGTAACTCTAAAAAAAAAAAAAACCTCAGGGGGAAAAATGATCAGGAGTGCACGTCTAAGCTTGATAGATATTTTATGAAGTAGAAGAAACAAAATGCTTGTTAAAATTGCTTGTACGAAGAGCTAAATACCTTGAGCTGAGTATGCAGATCTGTGAAACTACCTGTAAAAGCCAGATCAGAAAACGCTGGCAATTTTTCAAATGTGTGGAGGCACAGTAGGAAAAAGAACCATAAATTTAGACCCTGAATTTGATATTCCAAAAGCTACAAGATTTGGAAACAGTAGTTCACTTTATGCCCCAAATAACTACTAATCTTCTGATGCTGCTGCTTTCACAAAAGAAACACACATTAGTATGTTGATGGCTACTGAGGAATCAACAGGTGTTAAGAGCCAGAGTTATGACCCTATTTCTTCCTATCCTATAGACCATATGTTTTACTCCTAGGTAAGTATATTCCTCTTTTTTTGCAGGGCATTAGGAATGCAGGCAAAGTCTGATTAGGGTCTTTTATGCTGAGAAATTGCTGTAGAGTGAAATACATAAAGCATTGACCAAACCCCAGTCCAATTATTACCCTGTTCCAATCCATTCTGCAGCATCTTTTACAGATATACTTCAGAAAAGAAATTATCTCAGAAGTATTAGTAGGGGAATTTTCTGAGACTTTTCCCTCTGCACTAAAAATCCCAAATCCTCCAAAAGACAGCGCTTCCCAGAGCACCTTACAAAAACTGTCAAGATAACTACTTTTCATTTCTAATTGCTGATATAGAAACTTTATCTTGCTAAAAGTCAATGGAAAAACACTTCAAAAATGTATTAAAAAGTACCTTTTATTGCAGCATTGTAACCTGTATTTTTAAAAAATATGACTTTATGAGCAACTTTGGAAGCAGTGGTAGTTTTTATGTTTTGTGGGCTGGAAAAAAGTCCAAATCTTGAAAATATGACCAAAAAAATCTTGAATTACTCCTTTAAAAATGACTAATATTGGAAAAACAGACCCAAAGTATAAATGCTTTTGGAGCACAACTCTGTTTTATGAAATTTATGTGTCTATAATTTGAAAAATACTGTCTTTGCTTGAATCTAGTCAGTAATTTCTTAGTAATGCATCTTGGTGAGGCTCCTATGCAGCTTTTAGGGTGCCATGTCAACTTCTGCAACTGTGGCTATATTTCTGTGGACTTCAGTAAAAACTTCTGATATTTTCTTTATTTTTGTGGAAGCTTAAGGAAGGAGTGTATATTGTGGTGTTTTTGTAAATGTTTCAGGGAAGCATTCCTGCATCAGGGAGTGACTGGGACGTGGCAGGAGGGATCTTTGTCACCATTCCATGTAAGAAGCAGGAATCATGCCCAGGTGGAGGTGATATTACTGCTGTAGGATATTTAGTATAAACACCTTGTGATGTGACCTGCATATTCCTGCAGCCTCTGGTGAGAATTAACTGTGGTGTTTACAGCATGACCCCTTTTCCCCTGGCTTTTTAGTGTATCAAGGAGATTGTCAATATCACCAGCTGACTCTGCCATAACCAGCTGTCCCTTCTCCTCAAGCTCTTATACAATGCAGTGATGCTAACACAGGGTGAGGCAGAGTAAGGACAATGTGGAGAAATGCAGAACATGTTAAAAAGGAATAATTTTGGCACACATAAAAATAGAGTGTTGAAAGAGCTGTGACAAAGCCACCTTCTGAGTTCTTTTCAAATATCTCTCTAGGAAATTTCTCATACATTCATATAATATTATTAATCATTATACAACATAATAAACTTCCATTTTAATAATTCAGAATTTTATAAAAGTTCTGTTCATGCATTATGTACAAAAGCATGACATCCTTTTTTCTTCCTTTTCCTTTTTTTTTTTCTTTTTCTTTCTTATACTTAATTGGAATAAGACCCATGAAAGAAGCTCTGAATGAAAAGCCAGATAGGTAAAGTGTTCAACTGTGTGGTGATTTAGGACATACATTTTAAAATAAAATTAAATTTATTTAAAATCTTGGGCTGCCTCCTTACAATTTCTAATTTAATGGATTTGTCAGGCTCTGAGGGATCTGCTTTCAAAGCCCAAAAGCTAGTGTGGTTGTTTTGTGAAGTGTCAGGGGAGTCCTGGTGCCTTCCCAGCTCCAAGCACACTCCTAAGGTGTTAAAGGCATTTGCAATTTCTCAAGAAGCCGCCTTCGCTCAGGGTTTATGAGCTGGAATATTTCTTTTCCCTATACAAGTGAGGTACAAAAATTATACCCCAAACAACTCAGAGAATCACAGAATAGTGTGGGTTGGAAGGGACCTGTAAGTCCTTTTAGTTCAACCCCCCACCATGTGCAGGGATGCCACACACTGGATCAATTTGCTCAAAGCCTCATCCAGTCTGGCCTTGAAACACTTCCAGGGATGGACATCCACAAGCTCTCTAGGCAACTTGTTCCAGTGCTTCACCACCCTCACAGCAAAGAATTTCTTCCTGATACCTAATCTAAACCTACCCTCTTTCAGTCCAAAGCCATTTCCCTCCTGTGCTGCCCTTGTCCACTGTCCCTCTCCAGCTCTTGTTGCCCCTTTAGGTACCACAAGGTGCTGTAAGGCCTCCACAAAGCCATTTCTTCTCCAGGCTGAACAATCCCAATTCTCTCAGCTTGTCTCCATAGGAGAGGTGCTCCAGCCCTCTGAGCATCTTCATGTCCCTCCTCTGGTCTCAGTCCAGAAGATCCATGTCCCCCTTATGGTGAGGGCTCCAGAGCTGGACACAGCACTCCAGGTAGGGTCACAAGAACAGAGAACAGGGGAATCCCCTCCCTCGACCTGCTGGGTACCCTTCTTGTGTGCAGCCCAGCATACAGTTGGCTTTCTGGGTCACAAGCCGACATTGCCAGGTCATGCTGAGCTTCTCATCAACAAACATCCCCAAATCTCACTCTCAATCCATTCTCCCAGCCTGTATTTGTGCTTGGGATTGCCCTGAGTCATGTTCTTCCTGCTCTCCTTTTCAGTGATAATTCTCTGCAAGGACAGCCAAACACCTTGGGAAAATCAAACATTTAGGGATCAGAAATCCATGCATGTTTTGTAGGGCTTGAAGGGATGCTTATCTATGAAGGTCAAAGTGTGGTGAACACTTCAAAGTAAACTGCAGGGAGTTCCTGGCTGGATTTTGTTCTTTTCTTCTGTCTCTGTGCAGAAAAATATCATGTTGCCAAAGGCTTACAATGAAAGGATGGGCACTTTTATATTGCTGTAGTTGAAACAGCACTGGCTGTATCATGATGGATCACATATACTCTTTGGAGTCAGTTCTTCAGATGCAACAGCTTAATTAAATTTTAAGCATTATTGATTCAGTTTACAAAGCCTCCCCTGTTCTAGCACCATTGAATCTTGAGCTGCTGCACTCTGCAGCAGCAAAAAGAAAAGAATATAAAAAGGAGAAAATAAAGGGTTATTAAAAATGAAAGCATTTGGCTGGAAGATGCAGTATGCAGAGCTTAATTACTGCAAGATCTGTAATACCCTTTCTTCTACAGAATAGAAATCTAAAAAAACTCAGATTTTCAGGGCAGGTTCTCACATTGTGAAAATGAGGGTAGCAGTGTCTATGTCCTCAGTGGTGCTAACTCAGCATGGAGGGCAGGAGCTGCCTCGATCTGTGTAAAGGTCTTTGATCAATAGAAGGCAAACCAGCTCTTAGTTGGTTGTATGTATGATGATGAGGTTGACAGAGCAAGCCTTTCTTTTATTTTTTTTCCTTCATGGTTCAATGCTGTTTGTCCATCACAAGGCTTTATCTAGACTGTATATCAGATTTAGTGTTGGTTTAAGACAAACAAGGAAGCCTACAAGAGTAGCAAGACTAAGCTGAATGATCTGGGCTCAATCTGAAAAAGACAAGACTGACAAATACAGTTATCAGTCTTCCAGTACACACAATTTGTGCTAAAAGCTCAGTGATTTATTATTTTCCACAGTCCTTGGGATAGAATAAGAAGTTTTACAAAATTGTGCCAATTTAAGATGAATGTTATACAATAACACTCCCAATATGTATGAAATACTGGAACAGGCTTGAAGAGCTTCTTTACAGAAGGTTTTCAAGGACAGTTGAGGTACAGGGTGCTACATATATTTTGGTGCTGCTTCAGTGCAGCCCAGCTCTATGATTCTAGATTTATTGTTAGCTATTCAGGACAGGCTTTGTCTTCCAGTATGTTTGTGTGCCTGCAAATAGAAGATGCATTGTCTGGGTAGATTAAGCTTGTAAAAGGACTTTTTTTCCTGATTTTCTTTTATTTTTCTGTTAAGAAACTTCCTGTACTTGTTGTTTGCTTGCTAATGGCTGTAAAAATTGCCTGAAGATTTGGCATGAAGCTTGGTTTTATTTATATATATGGATACACATGATTTACACAACTAAATAACTGCAGAAAAATCCCTATAGCAATGGGAGCATTACTGTATCAAAACATTGGCTATTTTTTATAGTATATTATCACTACATCAGTTGTTCCTTTATTGCTCAAACAAAGGCTGCAGCATTCATTTGGATTCTGTATTAAAATACTCTGTGTTAGTGACTGTGGTCTTTTCTCTCCTCCTCTCCCCATAGGCACTCTCTTCTGCCAGATACACTATCTGAGCAAGAGAGCACTGAAAGAAAATAAGAATCTTTCAGGACTGCTTTCAATTGCCACTTTAGAAAAAGCAAGAATACTTCTTAGAATATTATTATCAATATTAATGGCAATATTTTAAACTGAAGTATTTTGAGGGAGAAAGAAACATTTTTCAAGGCAGTTTTTCTTTTAGCACCATAAAAACTTTTTGAAAAATATGTTAATGGAGAAAAGTCTATGTTACCAGAGCTGTGACAGTACATAATGATGCATTCATTTAAAAATATAGAACCCTATTGATGTATAGATACTCTCAGTGGCAATGGGGAGATGTACACAGCAAGAATAGCTATATATTTCTGCAGGGGAGGACATAACCTCCCTGAGGAAAGGAAATTCAGACTGTGTCTGTGCTGCCAGGGAGCTGCAGGCTTGAGCTCACACTCCCATCCAAACCCTTAATTGCCTGTATCACTGGCAAAGCAGCAGCTTTGCCCAAAGCAGAGACAGGCTCACACCTGCTGCACAGGTAGCACGGGTCAGATTGCTATTACAGAGTGGAAAATATCCTTACATACAGAGATGGGTTTTGGATACAATCTGACTGGAGGTAACCCACAGCTTGTGCCTTCAGGCCAAAATGGGAAGTGAAAAGGTTATTATGGGTAAAATGGAAATGTATATCTGGCATGCATTTGGGATTCCTCTGCATTAACCTATACCCCCTGCAAATTTAACACCCCTTCTTCACATGCCATAGCAATGGCTGTTGTTTCCTACACATTTTCTCCATTAGCTTTCCCTGAGTGTGTAGCTGGCAGCCCACCCTACGCCTCACTTGGCCTTGGTGCATTCTGAGCACTGTTTTTTCTATAGATTCACCAGTAGTAAACTGTCTTTGCATCACCCAGGCTGTGTACATGTGCGTTCAAACCTGGTCCACACTCCAAACCACAGGCTGACAGGGCCTGGTGACAGTGTCTGTGCTATGAAGCAGATCTCTCATTTTGAAAATAGATTTCAGTCTTGCAGCTTCCCCACCTTGACTCTTCTTTGGAAGGAAACCCATCCTCAACTTCAGCGAACAGTGTGAATGGTGATCTTGGGAATGAGGCCATAGCGAGCATCCGAGAGATGAGAAGCAGCCTTGCTGTTCACGAAAACCCCGTGCTGGTACAGCCACGAGTGACAGCTACTTCCCCACACAGCTGTGCCAATGTCCCTTTCATCCGGCTCACACGTCCTTTGAGCACTTGTGCCTGGCTCTAACGAGCAGCCGGGGCTGTGCAGGCTGGTGCCAGGCTGGGCTGGTTTTGTGAGGGCAGAATGTCCTTCTGGAGATGAATGGGACCCCCGCACTGTGCAGTTTTTGCAGAAGAAAGTACTACAATCACATTCCCTTCATCCTCCTCTTCCCCTTCATTTGAAGTTTTAATTAGAGCTTAGAAGCTAGGCCTTTTTAAATCAAGCCAATTGCTCGCTTCTCTTCCTAAGGAAGGAAACTCCTTTGCTTTTTACTTGTTCCAAGCCGCCCCTCCCCAGCTCCTGCCACCGGACGCTTGCTGGTTGCAGTCCCATTTGGTGACCATCACACAGTCTAATGCTGCCAACACAAAAATCCATGCTGCTGCCACTCTGTGGGAAGGACAGAAAGAGCTTCCTCCTCACCATGGTTTCTTCCTTCACCTTGTTGGGTGCAGAGAAACACTTTCCCTCAGAGAGCGTCACCATGTAGATGGGGGGCAGAGAGACAATTTGGGCATCCCTTAGGTTGCTACAATTAATTCTCAGAGACAGAAATATTTTCACATCTAATGGCTATGCATCTGCTATCCCAAACTCCCTGAGCTATGCCACCCCAGTGCAGGTGCAGGCAGTGACACTGCTGTTTTGCAGAAGCACCTCACAAATCTCAAGAAAAGTAGCAAAATGGATGATTTACCTCCGTTCACCCACACTCTTGAGGGCAAGGAGGGTTGCTCCTGCCTGACAAAGCATCCACCCTGTGACCAGAGGGCTGACACTCAGCTCAAACAAATCAGGGGCGTTGAAAGGACCATGTAATCTTTACTTCCCAAACTGAGCTTTTCTTTTAGTCTAAGCCAAAAAGCTGACTGCAGGGATTGCCTCTTCCTTCTGGACCCGTGCAATCAGGGAAGCTTGGCCTGAGCCTGAATCAAGTAAATTGGTTTTTATTGTTTAGATGCCTTTCTCAGATACATTTCCAAGCCTTGAAATACATCTGTCTCATCTTATCTGCATCAAGAATTAGACTGAGACTTTCCTGCTCCATTTGATTGTACAATAGATTGAGAATTTTCCTCAGAGGGAATGGTGGGTGGGTAGCATTTTAAATGCCCACTCAGACACCAGAAGAATAGCATTAATAACCACTAGCGCAAAAAATGTAGGAATCTATTTAAATTAATTTCATGCATGTTCAACACAATGTTTGAAAGAGGAGAGATACATAGAGATGATTATTCAGAAGATAAATTCAATTGAAAACAAAACATTTAATAGATCACTGTTGATTTTAATTAAGTTTTGTGTCAAAAATTCCAAATAAAAGAGTTAAAAATTTTCCTTCATTTTCTAAAATATATTTTAAATATCTCTTTTTTAATGAGATAAAATGCATTTATAATTTTGGTTTTCATTTAATATTGTGTTCAATATTATTTTATAATATTGCTTTTTATATAATATTTATGACATTTACATGATATTAAAGCACTGCTTCATAGTACATATTTAGTGAAATGAAAGGTTTGTCCTTTATATAATTGAGATTTTTCAGTTTGGTAGAATAAAATCCTTGGTTATTATTAAAAGAAATTTTTATGTATTTTTGGAAGGAAAACATTCAGCTTTGATCTTTTCAAAAGAAATAATAGCAAGTTTTCTGCTCTGGTTTATAATGATCTTCTATTTGTCTGCCCGTTGATCCAGGAAGGTAAATTTGTGATAACGTAGTTCTGTGCTTCATGAGGCTTTGAAAGTTCTTATCTGGATCATGATGCCCTGGAGACCTCTGTAGTGCATTGTTGAAGCACAGCACCTGTGATACTTCCTGGGAGAGGACAGCCAGTCCACCTGGGGAGATGTCACATGTGGAGCTCTCTGTGCCCCTGCTCGAGCAGGCTGAAACTGCTCTACACACACACTCAATTACAGTTTTAACCATAATAATTAACAACAACATTAGAATTAAGATAATGATACATATGAACAGCTGTACAGCTGTTTATATCAGACTAATACACAGTTAAGGTCTTGCTCAAGGTCCATTTCTGGGCATACACCCTGCACAGCTTTTAAGCAGATTTTATGCATCATTCTTTTTGTGCTAAGCTTCATTTTATCTGTACTGTCTCTTCGGTTGCCTTTTCTCTGAGCTCCAAACTTTAAAAACTAAAGTAAACCATGCCCTCATTTGAATAAAACTTCATAAAGAGTACTTGCAAGACATTGAAAATTCCAGTTAATTAAAAAGTGATTACATTTAATCATAGACAGACTTTCAGCATACTGGGAACTATTTCATTTCACCAAGCTAAACATCTGTGACTAAAAGGATTACAGACAAAGAAAAACATTCTTCCTAAATTAAAGGTGCACTAGCATGAAATCTCTTTTGACCATGTAATTTTTAAGACAATACATGGTTGATTTCATAGTTAGGAACAGTATAGGATATTGATACCAGACAACACCAATTAGAAGACTTATAGCTTTGAAAGGTGAACTATGGGCATTATCTGTTTGTTACAGCACTACTGATAGTCTTCATGCACAGTTATTCATTCATAAGCATCCACAATCCCTGCTATTTTCATTAAAAATGTATATCCCAATGCAGTAGATATGACCTTTACTGTAAATTGGTTTACTCTTCAGTGAGCAGTGACCCTCAGTCTTCACTAAAACAGATTTGGGTGCTGCAGTTTCTGGTTTTTTCTACCCATTTCACTCTACCCACAGCTGCTATTCCTGCCCCACATCCCTCCTGATCCCATAGCATCTCATTGCCATGTCTCCAATAAGCCATCACAGATTGGTAGAGCAGCACCTCCACAGGCTCACTGCAACACCCTTGAATCCATAGAGTTGCCTTTGGCTGCACTGCAATCTTCCACCAAGGTTTATTTACTTCCACCATGGGCTGTGCCTTCCTTTTAATGCTGGCTTAACTCATTAAAGAGGCACCGATTGGGAACCTCTTTGCTTTACAATTACGCAACTGCTTCGTAGAGAAATTTTGTACATGATCACTGAGTGACATTGCTGCTTTATCACTTGGGGCATGATAAAACTTTGAAATTATTTTTTAGTCTAAATCTGAGTCTATAATGAAAAAAAACATCCCAAAAGCTCTGCATCAGAAGTCACATAACTTTTTTTCTCTTTAACAGTTTCAAGTTAAAAAAAAAGAAAGGAAAACTGTAATTTCAAGATGTCATTTCAAAAGTGTGATTTTATTTTGATTTTATTTAAATTGAATGTTGACAACAAAAAAAATATATGTGATATAGCTAATATATTAAAGGAGCATTATTTTACACCTTCAGAACTGTAATTTCGTAGTTAAAGTAATCTTAACTATAATTCCTTGGTTTCAATGACATTATATTTTCAAATGGCAAATATTTCTTCTTGCAAATTCAACTAGTTTTTCATTTATAGCACTATCCTTTGAACATGTTCTTTAGTGAACTTTGAATATATAAAATTGCTTAGTAAAAACAGAATTTATATTATAAGCAGAAAAGCTATTGAATGGTTCTGTTAAAAAACAAAAGGGCAAATATGGAAAGTGAAGTTACGAAAATATATGTGGAAGCAAGTTTCCAAAAATATAAGCTACTGACTTTAAAGAACTGTTTCTGATTAATTGAGCTGAAATAACTATGTCCACATTTTTAGACTATGCCAATGAAGTTAACTGAATTTGTTTAACATTCATGCTTTAAGTAATGTTTTGGAATTAATGAGGTTAGTGGTGGCAACTGTTGAATTTAATGTTTCAAAGACAGTAAGCTGAGACTATGATTTTTCTAATGCTTCTGTATATTGTCACTGGAGACAGATAAGTGCTTACTCTACAAGCATCAGCATAGGATCATCAAGGAAGTGTATGAATCACCATCTCAGTCATGAAAAAGACTGCATTTCATATGATGTGGCTTGATTTCATATGATATGCATAATATGACTTTTGCATTTTTGCCTGTATTTGTGCTTTATATTGTAGCTGTCACTGGTGCATTGCTTTCCATCACCAAAGATTCAATAAACATTTACATCGGAAAACAAACTCTGTGTGCACACAGAATCCAGCAGAATGAGTTTCTGGTCCCACTGCCTTCACAAGCAGGAACATTTTAAATAATAGTACAAAGCCACAGTTTCCACTTTAAAAGCAATAAAAAGAAGAGAGAAAATAGCAATGATTACTTGGTATACAGTGGAAACCACAGTTTACATTTGTCTATTTTTCATATTGCCTATAATTTCCTCTTTTCCCTGACCAATCAATGCTGAATCTATTTCTTGATAAAGACTTGATACAGAATTTATGGGCAACAAACATGTTGTGAATAAAATGAGAGCACCTCATAGTGCTCCAAAATAGTGTTTCATCTCTACCTACTGATCACCACCTACACCATGAACCTCCTAATCTTAGATACTACAACAAAAGTTACAGGTATCTGTAAGGAGCATAGACATTTACAGAAGTCAAGGTGATGAAGAAATATTCTGTGACGGTGCAGTCAGAGATCCTGAGATGGGTAAAGACAATGACAATCATTAAAAATGCTTCGTTAGTCCAGCTGAACATCAGAAAGCATTGGTCACTTTGTTTAAGAGATGAAAGAAGTGATCAAAGCAGTGATCAGAGAGATGAGAGAGAATTTTTTATTCTAGGAAGACTCTTTGAAAAGATGTAGGCCAAACAGTCAGTGGATCTCAGACGTCTTGACATACAATAGGTGAAAACACCTTTGCCATTCTTGACAAGACAAAGCTGTACCCTGGAATAACATTGTTGCTTTCCATAGCAGTGACAACGGCAGCTTTATGAGAGAGAGAAAAAAACAACTCTGCTCACGTCCAGATTTGTTACGTGGAGATCCAGGGCTGATCTGACCCAGGCTGGGTTTGTCATTTGGCAAACAGATGCTGCCAACTTGATGTGAAGCAATGGCCAGTAAGTGCCTGAGAACTGCTGTTGGGTATGTTTCACCATTTTCAAAGCTGCTTCAAAAAGAAGGAAGGCTACAAAATATATCAGGTATTCAAGAGCATTGAAGCATTTAAAGATTGTCAAGCACTGCAGCACCCGCTGGCTCAGCCTCCAGAAGTGCACATCAAGGACACTGCAGCAACATACAGCCCTTTTGAAAACATTTCAGGAGTCAGGACAAGGTGTATAAATGTTCAGGGGTCTAAAGTGTAGCAGAACACCTTAGTTCAATAGAGATTCAGCAGTGCTATTATTATCACAATTATATCTTCATACCACTTAGCAGACTTAGCAGTGCCCGCAGGCTGAGGCTGCCGGAGACCCTGCTTGACACAGGAGTTCATCTCATTACCTTGAAAATCCCAGACTAAGTAAATTCACGTTTGTCACATGGTTCAGTCAGGACACATGGTTCTGGTTGGCTTGAAGGTCAAAGTAAAGAGGTTGCATGGTAAGACAAGATTTAAAGAACAATATGGTGGAAGTTGACTGCAGTTGTCACCTGAGTGGAGGCTTGGAAGCTGCTGGAGGATGGACTCCTTGCAGTCAAGATGTCACTGGAGAACCACAGGTGCAACTTCAAAGAGATGGAACTGTGTTAGGAAATTATGCACTGTTAATACCAAAATGTTTCAATGAAGTTCCCAGCAGAAAGGAGAAAGGTGCTTGCTAACACAGTCTGTATCAGACACCACCTTAGGCTGTGAGTGATCTCATTCCCTCTGTGCTTCCTGACGTGCCTCACCGAGGGTTCACCTTCCGCTGCTGTCTGCTGAGGCCACACACCAAACCCCACCAGAAAATGGAATTTTCCCAGAGTTGCTTTGAAAGCTGGAAATATACTATGTGAAAGGTGGAAGAGCTTTGTTCATTCTGAACCATATACCAAAAGGAGAAAATAAATAGGTGTTTTGTCACCTGAAGTGTCAATTTTATGTAAAGCAAGATTTCTACAGTTCAGGAAAGTAATGCTAGGCCACCTGTAAATGAAAGCAGAATACACCAGTGTACTGCCACTGGAAAATATGCACAGAAACTTGTGTTAGGGACTGTCAGTACATATTGATATAGATGTCTTTTAAGAAAAACATTTTCTTAGGGATCCTTTGGATCATCTGTGTGGATGCAATGCTGTTAGTGTGAACTACCTTCCAGTGGCATGGCATGTTCCCTTTTCGTCTCAAATACCTAGATTTTTTAGTTGTAGATGCAATGTGTGAGGGGAAAATTAGATCTTTCTGCTTCCAAGAGTAGGTCAGTCACTACTCCTACTTACTAGGATCGCTCTCATACAATTTTTTTTTAATCACTATTAACTTGTGTTGCTAACTCAGCCAACTTTGAAGGTGGAACAAGCACTGTGATTAGTTTGCCTGCACTGCATATCCCTGAGATGATCGTCCAGGTGAGACCTGAGATACATTGCTGGGTGCATTTGGGAAAGGTGGCTTTGTCCATGATTGATTTGTACCTTGAACAGGAGAATCTCAGTTTCCTAAACATAGTACATTCCTAAACATAATAAATACATCAGTATGAGAGCATTAATTTTTCAACTTATTTATTTCCTAAAAATTAGAAACTCATTTTTCAAAATTAGTATGTATATATGCATAGCAAGTTTATTTAAAATAAGATGTCATTTGCATGAGCTTTCCATAATTTTTGCAAAACAATGTTAATTACCCTTTTTAATGATCCAGAGCATCCCCAATTTTTATTTTTCACAGTTTTCCGTCTTTGTAATTCCAGCCCTGATTTCCATTAACATAACTGTATTGCAAAAGAGTGACTTCAAAACAAACTCATAGTACAAGTGTCTTGAAAACGAGGAGGAATGTATAACTAGCATGTCATTTTGTCTTTGGAGGGGTCTTTTTTTTCTCTAACAACCAAGAGTTCTTTCCAAAAGCAGGCACCTTGATCAAAGATTTGAGAATCTTATGTGTTGTTTCATACATACTTTTATATATAAATATATATGTATTTTATAGAATATACACATATGCTATGACTCCATACATTACTGAACAAAGCTACATAAAAGGTGTGAAAGAGAACAGGGCATCACTCACATTCCTCCAGCAGAGGCTGATTTGAAACCTACCATTGATAAGTGAATAGCAAGACAAGAGTTGGTACAGAATTCATCTCAGCGTATTTTTGATTTATAAATCTGATTTTATATTTTTAACTATAAATGTGAATATAAATTTCCAAGGGCAAAACTAATACTAGTACACTAATATTAGTAATTCCATCACATCCTAGACAGGCTTGTTTTCTTTATACGGTCTTTTACATCTTTTCACTATATTATATGCTGCCTATCTTCACATTATCCAAGTAATTTCCAGCAGAATATGAAATGGTTTTGCAATGTGTAACCTCATTCTGGTTACTTTATTATTTCTTACCAGAAAATGAGAAGAAATCCTCACATAAATTTCGTTTATACTGTCTTCATTACCCTTTATTTTTAATCCTGGCTGTGCGGAGTTTAATCTCTGCAGACACAATGAGCTTCTGTGGATGCCTGTGAGTGTGTTTGAAGAATCTGTACTTTTGTTAAATAAGAACAACATTAAATCAGTTGATATTTATGACTGTGACATAGGAAAGTCAGGAATATATTGTGTACTTTTTAAAAAGTATTTAATGGAAACCAGAAGCTTTTGAAACTAGTTTGCTTAGTGATCTCATGTCTGTTATCTGCATGCTCATACTGCTCTGCTGAGTCTTATGAATCTACTGAAAACTTGCCAAGGGGATGCTGATACAAAGATTTTAAACTGGAATTAGACTGAAATGAAATTACAGTGCTTTTCCCTGTTCCTTTCTTAAGCAGCTTTTTTTTTTCCACTGGTTTTGTGACAACTGAATATTAATTTAATTCTAAGATTCAGAATGATTAAACTTAAATTGCAGCAAATTTTTTTTCATGGATCACCAACACCAACTATATTGTAAAATATGCACTGACATTCTGCAAGAGATAAAGATTGTTTACTGTACATTGCTGAATTCCAAGTAATCCGCTTGAGCTTTTGCTAGTGATAATCCTTCCCACTGCTATTATGAGTCGTGGTAATAACTCTTCCTTTAACATGCAGTGATAATTCTTCCTCTTTACCCCCATAAACCTCTTTTACCCTCATAAAATCTCCAATAAACCAACTCAAACTTGCAAACCAGAAACAAATCATCATCAGTTGTAACAGAGAGATAACACAAACCATTTCCAAAGACTGTAATTAATCCTGGGGCAGCAGTACTCAAAAATTCCAGCACCCAGCTAAGAAAGGTACTATTACCTGATGTCTTTTGTCTAAAAAAAGTGCATTGTAAAGGCATATGGGTCTCAAGAACTGCTAGTTCACTTTCTATTTCTAGTTTTCTATTCTAGTGAGAGCTCAGGCAGACTGCCTCTCCATTTCCCTCTTTGGAAGGTGCCTGTTTCTGCTGGAAGCTCTTCGAGCAGGGTATTGTCTCTCTCTTTATCTTTGCACTGCATTCTGCTGTGTTTGGCACAAAGAAATGATAGAAACACTGAAGTGGGTACAAGGAATTAGGCTGGAGTATGCTGCTTTCCAGCCAGACCAGCCCAGGAGCCCCAGTTGGCTGTCTGGCTGTTCAGAACGCAGTTTAGCTGGGGGGCAGGAGGGAGGGGAGTGCAAAAGAGCTAAACAAGTTACTGCCTCAACAGCCTCTACCCAGTTAAGTTGCTGTGGTGCCTGACAAAATGAGAGGTTCAAGTAAGTTTCCACCTATTGGTTCAATAAATAACAAAAACTATTTTCTCTGCATGTGGAGAGCTCCTCCTCTCCTCTCCTCTCCT
>VZTH01017029.1:83678-94742 GCA_013397815.1 Aleadryas rufinucha | reverse complement strand
TGCGCTGCCCGCCTGGGAGGGCCCGGGGCGCTGCCGGGAGCTCAGGCACCCGCAGGGTCCGGGTGTGCGTCCCGCTCTCCGGCGGCCCTGCTCGCTGCCGGGGCCGGGAGCGGCGTCCCGGGGGTTGGAGCCTGCCGGCTGCGCCCAGCGGGCCCGGGCAGCGAGGCGCGGCCCTGCCGTGCCCTGCCCCGGCCTTACAACCCCCTGCCAAGGTCGTTCTTCAGGATGGCTGTGTAAAACCGCGCCTAAAAGGTTGATTGCCATTAGCCGAGCGTTGGCAGCCGGCGATGGCGCTGGATGTTCTCAGCCCGAGCCACGCAAGAGGGACACAGAGCTTTAGAAGCGGCCCGAGGCTCAGCAGTTCCTTGCGTTAATGTTCTGTGGGATCCCCTCCTGAGCGAAAAGGCAGAGAAAGCCCGCACGGAAAATGAACTCGCCGGTGTAACTCGATCTGCCGCTGGACGGTGGGACGAAATCCGGGTGGATGGATCTGGGTGGTTTGTGCTGCTGCCACCCTGTGAGTGGCACCCAGACTGTGGGTCTGTACCAGCCCAGCGGTCCTTCAGGCTGGAGCACTCAGGGATGGTTTTCCCTGCACCAGCTGGTGCAGGATCCGCTCTGATGACACAGCTGGAAAATTCCAGAACCCGTTTCTGAGTTTCCCCACTGCCTGCTTATCAAAGGACTCACGCAGCCAGTGTAAAGGGCTCCAGAGCAGCGAGTCAAAGCTGATTTTTCCAAGGAAGTTCCTTTTTCTTTGGGCTCAATCAATCCTATTTAACCCCTTTATTTCCATCTTCCCTTTGAAAAAGGAAAGGAGCTCCCAGTGGAACATGTCGTGGATCAGAGAGGGCGAGCTGACCATCATAGAGAGGTTCTGTGCCAACATCATCAAGGTAAGGGATGGCTTTGGGTGGGTTTTGTGGTGAAGAGCTGGCAGGTTCTTCGGGGTGGAGCTGTCTCCGTGGCTGCAGTGCTCTGGAAAGGGAGCATCGTTGGCAAGGGTACATTTGGTGCTGGCACTGGATGTACATCCCTAAACAGCGTCCCAGGCTGGGAGATTACTTGGGCTTAGCCTTGCAAATGAGCAAGGCTGCAGGCAGTGCTTGCCAGTAAGGATTTGTGCCCTTGCTGATGGAGGCAGGGCATGGGAAGGAGGGAGAGAAGAGAGATCCTCACGCTGGGAGTTTGAGAAGTGAAACCGAGTACTGGAACAGAAACTCCCCAGTTCCAGGAAAATTCTCTCCTTGCTCAGGCTTGAGACTGGTGGTGCTGCCCTTGTCCCTGTCAGGCCTGGTGAGGTCAGTGGAAAAGAACACTCCTTTTCAGGAGGGAAGTCTTAGGACCTTTTTTTGGTTTGTTTTCTCTGAAGTTAATTGTGTCTGTGAAAAGGCCCTCGAGCTGTGAAATAAAAACTGCAGCATAAACGTGCGAGTGCCCTCCTGCATGGCTGCAGCTGCTGCAGCACTCATCTCCTGAGAGCTGCAGCTCTCTGTCATGAGAGAAATGGGGAGGGCAGAGCTGCTTTTCAGTTTAGGCATTGTCAACACTGACCTGTTTCTCTGGAGACCCTAAACTGGGCTTGGCAAAGAGCAGATGAGCACCTGACCCTCTGAAGCTGCAGGTTTCCTGCTGGGAGATAGCTCTGTGCTCCTGGGAGCACGCAGTGCTGCTGGGGACAGTGGGGCTGAGCTCTCTGTGCTGGAGGTGCCTGGTCACTGGCTGCTCTCCTGTGCCTCTCCCTCTTTTCCAGGCAGGTCCAATGCCCAAGCACGTTGCCTTCATCATGGATGGCAATCGCCGCTACGCCCAGAAGTGCCACGTGGAGAGGCAGCAGGGACACTCCCAGGGCTTTGATAAGCTGGCACAGGTAGGGGGGATGTTTTCTGCCTTTGGGTGGTGGGAGATGGAGCTGTGTTTGCTGCTGGACTGGTGTCTTGTGTTCCCTCACTGGAGCCAGGCCTGTGCTTGGAGCTGGCGTTCATCATCAGGTGTCACACCTTCAGCTCCTCCCTGTCTGTGTTACCTTGCAGAGTCATTCCATCCAGCTGTTCTTCCCTCTGTTTTACACTCCAGACATCTGCCTCACACATCTCAAAGCTTTTACTTCTGTGAAACAGGTTGACTTTCTTTGAAAAGGTTTTGAAAGGTACAGTATTACCTAATTTACCGTGTTATCTACGAGAGGTGCTTTTCCTGTCTGATTAGTCCCCTGGGATGGATTCTCATCCTCAAGGAGTGACATTTTCCTCCTGTTCTTTAAAATGAATGTGGAATTCACATTTAGGTGTTTCATATTTTTGATGGTCGCTTATTTTGACCCAGTCTTGGCATCGTGGGAACCACAGGAAGGTTTTACAGTGGAGTTGTGTCCTGCTGGCCTGATGGTTGCACTCTGTGTTCTTGCAGACACTGCGGTGGTGCTTGAACCTGGGCATTCGGGAGGTGACAGTTTATGCCTTCAGCATTGAGAACTTCAAACGCTCCAAGGAGGAGGTGGATGGGCTCATGGACCTGGCCAGGCAGAAGTTCAGCCGCCTCCTGGAGGAGCAGTGAGTCCCCGTGTGTGTGACCCGCAGGGTGGGACTGGAGCAGGACACGGTGGACTGCAGGGATGTTACAGGTTGTGAAAATGGGTGAAGTGAGGGGAGCCTTCCCCAGCTCCAGTCAGAGATTTGTCTGGAGGGGCTGTAGGGCTCTGTGCATGCACAGTCCCCCTGCACACCACATTTGTGTCAGCTGTCCCATCCAAACCGTGGGGACAGGAGAGCTTTCAGGTAAACCCAGCACAACCAGAAACACAGAGTGCCAGATGTTGTTTTCATGGAATATCAAAGCTTTGTCTTAACTTTTGATTAGTTAGAGGTGCCCAGAGCCTATGGTTGTGTTCTAAGGTTCCATAGGTAGGGGTGCCTAACCTGTGATCGTTTCCTAGTCCTTTGGTTATTTCCTGTGTGGGGAATGATCAGTTTCCCTTTATGGAATGGTTTGGGATGATCCGACCTCAGCCAGTTTTGCACACCTGAAGAACATTTGGTGGTTTTGCCTGTCTCCAGTTCTCAGTTTTGCTGAAGCTGTGGGTGGATGTTGGCACTTGTGCAGTAGAGGCTGATGTGTTTTCTGTGGTCCCCACTCTGGTTGGGTGCAGGGAGAACCTGAAGAAGCATGGGGTGTGCATCCGTGTCCTCGGGGACCTGCCCCTGCTGCCCGTGGATATCCAGGAGCTGATTGCCCAAGCTGTGCTGGCAACCAGGAACTACAACAAGTGAGTGACACTCAGTTTCAATAGCTGGTACCTCACATCCTCCTCCTCTTCCTGAGGGCTGGGACTTGGCAGACATGCTACACCTCTTCTTTTCCTCTTGGTCCTACAAGCACACATCAGTGTCATCTGCTGGAGCTTCCCAGGATGAGCCTTTCACATCTTTTCCTCTCTGCAGGTGCTTTCTGAATGTCTGCTTTGCATACACATCGAGACATGAAATCAGCAATGCTGTCAGGGAGATGGCCTGGGGGGTGGAACAAGGACTGCTGGAACCCAGGTAGCTCTTGGCTTCGTGTGTGAGGCTTTGGGGTGAATCCTGCCTGTCTCACCACTCACACTCCATGAGAAACCTCTCAGAAGCCAAGTGGCTTTTAAATAGACCTCATTAAACCAGTGTGACTGGAACAAATGACTTAGAGTTACTATGCAGTGTTTGGCTTTTATTATTTCAGTTACCATGGTGATAGATACACAACCAAGACAGAAGAGAAATTAGGTCTGTGTCTTAAGTTAGTTTAAATGTGAAGGCAGATTTTATGCCACAACAATTGGCTGCTTGGCTGACAGTCTTAGCTATGAGGTCAAACAACAGATGACTCACGAATGCTGCACTGCTCCTCCACCCTGAAGGAGAAGGAAGAGTTACACTCTGCTCCCTGCTCCAGATGGAAGCCCTCACACTCTGCTTCCACCACTGTGTTACGTTTCAAAGAGCAGGGAGTGGGATGCTCTGGGGGCTGAAATAGCGTTTGGAGTGGTCTGTGGAGCAGACAGCAGTGTCTGTCAGAAGCAGGTTGGTGACTGGCTGTGGTTCAGCTCCACCACCCAGCTTTAATCTGCAGCCCCAGGTTTACATAAAACCCCTTAATTGTGATTTGTGCCACATCCATCAGGTGAGGAAAGGGGTGTAATAAACTCTGTCTGTGTTTCAGTGACGTGTCGGAGTCGCTGCTGGATAAGTGTCTGTACACCAACAACTCCCCCGACCCAGACCTGCTGATAAGAACCTCTGGAGAGGTTCGCCTCAGTGACTTCTTGCTCTGGCAGGTAAAGTCTCTGTTTTCTCCTTGGCATGTTCCATCTTTACCTCAGAGGGTGCTGATGTTCCACTGACTCCAGGTGCAGGCAGCTGTGAGGGCTCTGAAACTCCTTCTGCCAGGGGTTAGGCAATTTCCTGGATGGACTGAGTGCTGGGGCACCTCTGAGGAATCTGTTTCTTGCAGTTCTGTGATTGCCTAAAATCACAAATTCTCATCCTTTTGCTCCTCACCTTTAGGTAATGACTTGTTTGTAGAGAACACTTGAGTGGAGCTGCTTCACATGAAGCTCACATGTTGTTTTACATGTACAGTTTGGAGCCAAAACCCAATTGCCTTTAGGCAACCACATCAAATGTTCCCATTCCAAATTATTTAATTGGCAAATTCTCAGAAGTTGTCTGGCCTGAGCTGTGGTTACCCACCAAGGCATCCCCTCTCCTCCCCCTGTTTTTGGGCACACCTATACCCTGGCTGGGTGTGGATGCTATGAAATAACACTTTGCTTGCTCCTCTTGGTGCTAGAGGAGTCCTGTTAAGTGTTAGATTGTTTCAGCAGTCATCCCAGGAGCACATTTACCTGAAACTTTGGGGAACTTGGTGGCAAAATTAGGTTTTAACTTGAAAGCTTTCATCATCCAGCTCAAGGATATCTTCAGTGCACCACAACTCTTGGCTTCGTTAAGCAGTTTAAATGCCATGAGTGGGCAGTAAGGAATATCATGAGATGTCATTTGAAGAATGGCTTAAATGTCATGTCCTGATCCTCAGTTCAACTGTTATTCCCTTAGCCTTTGGTACTCCAGTGTTGCTATTTTGGGTTTTTTATAAGTCTGTGATGCTTAAGCTATTAAAAATACTTCTCTGAAGACCAACACAGCATTAGAAAGAATTGTGCTGATGCCTTTGGAGTAGTGGATGAGTGGTGTCCCAGCATTAAAAACTAGTTAGAAGGACTGTACATTGTGCAATTTCAGACTCTCCTGGCTGGTATTTACCTCACTCTAAGTAGAACCTGATAACACAGCCTAGGTAAAACCTCTGTGGGGAAACTGGCACAGTTTGCCCAACAGAGCTACATCTTAATGACTTTCTCCCTTGCTCAGTGATTAAACTGTTGGTGATCTTGCTTTCTGCAGACATCCCATTCATGCCTGGTGTTTCAGTCAGTCTTGTGGCCAGAATATTCCTTTTGGAACTTGTGTGAGGCTATCCTTCAGTTCCAGATGAACTACAGTGCTTTACAGGTAAGGGAGCCCTGGGGAGAAGGAAAGCCCAGCCCCACGTGTTACTGCACAGCAGCTGGAGGTCAGGTGAGAGGCTGCAGGAGCAGGAATTGGTAGTTAAGATCTTGTTTCAGTAGCAGCTCATGTATTGCTTCTCCTGTGGTTTGTTACAAAGTCTTGGTGCGTGGCCAGACTCCTCCACTTTCAGCAAGACCCAAAATATCCGAAGTCAGCACTGTCTCTGTTACTCACTGCTCATTCCACCAGCTGGAGCATCTGTCCCAGAGCTCACACACCAAGGGAACACTCCTGGTGTGCCACAGGGTGAGATCTGCCAGTTAAGCACATGCTGAGTTCACACTGCAACAAGCAGGGAGTGCTCACACGCTCTTGCTCTAACTCCACTGTTGTTTTTAGGGTTGTAACAAGTGGGTTTAGAGTTCCTTTTCTGGGAGCTGAAATGAGGCTGCCTGAGCTGTGAGTCTGTGGACAAGTGTCCTCTTTCTGGTGGGTCCACATGTACCTGCTGCAGGGATTGCTCCTATTGCTCATTGATATTGTTCCTCTCCTTTTAGATCTGTTGCTGTGAGCTCTCCCTGACCTGGTTCTGATAAAGCTGGCCAGTTCAGTAGTGGCTTAGTAATTTGGCTATTTTTAAGCAAAACAAGTGTGGGAGCTGGAGCCCTTGATGGAGAAACATGGGGGGCAGCAGCTTGAGACACAGACAGCAGTGAGTGGCAGGAGAAGGACCTGAGTGTGGCAGCTCTTAACCTCCACCACATCCCGCTGCTGAATGTGTCTGTTCCTTAATTATTTGGGTCCTCTTTTTGAAGACAGGTATTACACTGCCCTTTTCTACCTCCAGGGACCTTGCTCACCTTTGGGAGTTGTCAAAGGGATTATAGCCAGTTGTGGTTATGGCTGAATTGAATCAGGTGCAGCCAGTCTGGCAGCATCCAAACTCTCCACGTCCTTAACCTCTTTTGTTCCTATTTCTGGCCCAAGTTTGCCCTTTTCCTACCAGAATTCATTGTATTAGTACAGCTAATGGCAGTTCACCTTCTGCATGAGGAGGGAAGCAGAAAAGGCAGTGGTGTTTGTCATTGCCATGAGCTTGGCCTCTGTCTGGAACAGTGAGGTCACTGTTCTGACTTTGGTCCTGGTGCTGGTTTCTGACAGGCAACAAATGCAGCTTCTGTTCCCAGCTATTCTCATCTTCCCTTAGTTCTGGTTTGTGGCTGGATGTGTTCATGCCACGCTATCATCGAGGTTTCTCATTGTCCAGATTTGTTCTCTGGTCAGTTTTCTCCCTGTAAGACACTTTGCAGTGCCTAAGGCTGCCCTTTTTTCCAGGGAACCCTCACAACTGTGCAAAGGGAGGACTTTCCCCTCAGAGGAACTGGGATTTAGGAGCTGGATCTTTTTAAATCTAAAACAGGTAGTCCCAGGATCAGTTAGACCCTGCTTTTGGTGCTTGGTAGGTGTGAAGGAATGCAGATGTTGGCTGGCCAGGCTGCAGTGGTCAGACTGAGTCCTTTCTGGGCAATAAACAGAATTGCACTTGGAGGGTGGAAGTCTTCTGCTCAACAGGCTGATGATCCTTGCAGTTCAAGTCAGCCCTGGAGTGCATCCAGTCAGTGGGTTTGCTGTGGCTGGGGATATTTCTGCTCTCATTCCCAGCACAATAAAAGCTAATTTCCAGAGCCAGAGCTGCCTTGGGCTCAGGGAAAGTGTGGGGACGAGTGAGTCAGGCTCTCATTAGACTAATTATTTCTTCTTGCTTGTTTGAAAGACCAGCACTTCCCAAGTGTGTGTGTGTTTATGTCACAGTGACCAGTTTTACAGTTTTTAAAAATAGAAGTTTAATATTCCTGCCTGCTGATGTGTTTTTGCTGTTGGAAGCTGCAGGCCAGGACATGTGCGAGGAGGAGAAGTCTAAAAGTGATGTTCTACAATAAAACATTTCAAATCCTTGAAGGGTAGGCAAGGATGGCTCCTGCCTTTGCCTTTCTCCTGCTGTGTCTCAAGCCAATACACTCTTAGATCACAGAAATTTGGGAATGCTGAGCTTATCCCTGCTTTTGTTTTGAAGCTGATTAGCTCAGTACTGGATCATCTCAAAGAATTGCCCTTTAAGTCATGGTTTGGAATCCCCTAAAACCTTTCAGCAGCCAGGGGAATAGGATCAAAAGTGCTGTGATAGCACTGGTGAGGATAACAGTGTGCATGTCTGGGGTTCAGGAGTTCCCCTGTAGCTGTTCCTCTCCGATTCCAATATCTGAGGGTTTTCCCACAATCTCTCCTGACTTGTATCTGTTTTAAGTAGGAGTTAATGCTCTGAGCAGAGTCATGTCTTGGAGGGAAGGCCCAGAAGGATATCCCTGTGTTTTTTATAACCAGTCAAGCAGGCTGCCTCCAGGTGGAAGAGGCAGACCCAGAGCCAGCGTTCAGTGAACCTGCAGATGGATGGGCAGGCAGAGGCTCTCGGTGCTGCCCCCTGTGCCACAGGTGAGCTGAGAGGCCTGCTGAGGTGCTAACACTCGCTGCTTTTCGCTCCAGAAGGCCAGAGACTCCTACATGGAGGAGAGGAGGCGACAGCAGATGGAGAGGGATCAGGCTGACGTGACCAAGAGGCTGCAGCAGGAGGGGTGCGCGTCCCACGGAGACTCGCGGCGCCGGCGGACTCTGCTGCAGAAATGCACGGCCCTGCGGGAGGAGAGGATCCAGGGCTTCCTGCAGGCGCTGGAGCACAAGAGAGCAGACTTCTTTGAGAGATTGTGTCCGGTGTCTGCATGACACAGGTGCTGGGCTCTGGGGGAGACGCTGTTCGGAGGGAGCCGCTGCTGCCCACAGGGATCGCCTCGGAGGGGCCCTGCCGTGGGCATCCCGGGGCTGCTCCAGGACCCCGCGGGCCCTGCCCGGGGCAGGGGTGGGTGCTCTGAACTCTCCCGGTCTGTGGTGCTGCTGAGGAAGGTGCTGCCGTCCTGTGTCACCTCCCTGCCCCGGTGACAGACAGTACCTGCACCCTGCTGGGTCCCTGCTGCTCAGTCCTCGACAGGCCAGGCGTTCCGGTGACAAGAAGTTAACTGCAATGAGCCTCCTCCTCCAGTTCTCTGGTTCCTCCTGGACTGGCCCAGCCAAACCAGTTCAGTCCCGTTAAATTGGTCTGGGCTCGGATTCTTTCCATGGCTTTGCAGTAGGGAATCTTCTGTTGAGATTTCCTCTGCTGTCCCATCGAGGGAGCCTTGCTTTCTGCAGGGAGAGGATTATTCCTGGTGTCAGGGACATTCCCCGCTGCCTTCTCGGTGAGAGCATCTTGTCTTTTCCCCACCTGACTCTGCTGGGTTGGGTGATCCACTCTTGGTTTCCAGAGAGCTAAAGGAAGAGTTTCCAGCCTTGCTGTAAAGAAAGAAAGATGCTCCAAAGCTTCAGCAGGTTCTGAGATCTCTCCTGAGCAGTGTAAGTGGGGAAAACCCAGATGCAGAAGGTGCTGGTGTTGGACCAGACTGACCTTGGGAAAGGCTCTGAGCAGGCAGGGGAAAAGGATGGGTTGGGAATGAACCTTCTGTCTTAGAAAGGAAAGGAAATTGGCTAAACCCAGGTGATGGCTGCCATATGCCAAACCCTCTGAGGGAATTCCAGGGAATGAGGGTGGGCTTCATTCAGGAATACGGTAGCCAGAACCGAGCTCTGACCCCAGCCAGAATGGTTCAGAAGGGCTCTTTGGCTGGTTTTAATGGGAGTGGCCAGAGCAGCTGTGGAGTATTATTTGTTCTCAGTTTTCCATTGGCAGGGAGATGGACAAGCTGATTTCCAAGATTGTTTCCGTCTCTTAATTCCTCCTGGTTTCCGTCCCCATGATCAGAATAACTGACAATGTCTTGATTTTTGCTCCTGCTGCACACACGGGTGTGGCAGTCCCAGCCGTTGCTGGGTGTGAAGTGTTTCTTCTTACCTCCAGGTGAAAAACCACAAAATGCAGATTTAAAAGACTTGTAAGTGCTGCACACTGAACACTCGGCCTGTGATTGTGAAGAGAAGTGTGTAGTAAAACGGGGAATAAAGTATATTCATACCAAAGTTATTTAAAAAATAACCTGAATGTTTAAAAGGATGTAGAGCTGCTTATTTCAAGGTGTGATGAAGTTGGAATGCAGGTTTAATATAATAATATTTAACCTGTGACAGACTCCTCACGTGATTCCTGTTAGCCTGGGAATGATTTGAAGGTTATTTTTCCAGTGCAGTGGGAGCAGTTTGCTGGTACCCCAAAGCCTGGCTGAGTGAAGCTGTGTGCAGGTACCACCTCTTGTGTAAGTAGCAAAGAGAATTTGGATAAAAGCGTGCTGAGATGATGGGAGCTGTTGATTTTAAACTTCTTTTGCTGTATTTTATTTTCTCCACATTTCAGGGAACTGTGGAAACAGTGTACTCTCCATGAGATGGAAACTCTCCAGTCTGCTTTGCCAGGCTGATGGGGAGACTCTTTTACTCAAAAAATGTATTTTTGCCTTAAAAAAACAAAAAGGTTTTCCATTGCGTTATGACTCTACAGGTGACCAAAGCCACAGTGGTGGCTTTCCACAAAGTACTGGTCCCGTTGCAGGTGAGGTAAGTGAAGGATCTGCTTTATAAAATACTTGTATGGGGAGTTTTAATCCATTTTATAAAAGGCATCACTGGAGTAGGGGAGGAGGAAGAGTCCTTGGAGCAGTGGCAGAAGGTTCCCATTACCTGACTTTGTCCATTCCACCTGCCTCAGTTATTCCAGTAAATACAACTGCAGTTATTTCCCCCGTGAGCCTGCCTTTGTCAGAGGGTGGGGATGAGTTACCCGGGCAAACTCAAGAGTTTCAGGAGTGCATCTTTCCAGTGAATCTGTGGGAATAGAGCCACAGGCTTCTGTCAGTGAGAACTGAACCTCCATCACTCATGTTTATGGGGTGAAGATGGGAAGAATCAGCACTGCTGGAAAAATGTGCAGCTGAGGTCTGCAAAAGCCTGAGAGTTCACCTGGGCAGGGAAGGGGGGAAGGCTGTTCCTTGGGGTGGTTTTTGAATGAGGCTCAACAACAAGTGAGAAGTTTGGGGCACAGTGAAGCGGTGGTGGAGATCTTTAGTTGGATTTGTAGCACGCGGGCCGTGGCTGTGCCGGGTGTGAGGAATGTCCCCTCCTGGAAGGAGCCCAACTCCCCGAGCCGCTTGGCACGAGCAGCGGGCACCTGCGTGAATTGATTTACCGTCATTTCATTGCTTTTTAACATTCTCCTCTCTTCTTCCAGCACCGCCGCCTCCTCCTTTGGGTGCAGCCCTCGCATCTCCCATGTTTTTGCCGGAGGAAGGGCGCTCGGTGCTTCCCGCGGGAGCCGCTCTGGGCGCGGGGGGCCCCGCGGGGCCGGAGGTGCTGAACGAACAGCTCCGCTCACCTGCGCGCGGCATCGCGGCGGGGCGCGGGCTGTGTGGGGGGGTGTCCCCCCTTTCCCCCGAGCCGCTTTTCGCATCCCAAATTTGCACCTTTTCCCCCCCGTTTTTATTTT
>VZTH01017029.1:67265-83260 GCA_013397815.1 Aleadryas rufinucha | reverse complement strand
GATGTTCCCCTTGAGATCTGGGGGGGTTGAAATAGCGGCTGGTGCCTGAGCGTCGTCCCCATCGCTTGTCCCTACAACCTGTGTCCATGTCCCCAGGCTGAAGGAGAGACCAAGGGCGATAAGGCCAAAGTTAAGGATGAGGTAAGAAGTTCAGTGCTTTGAGAAAGTTGGATCATCAAGTGTTTCCGTTGGAAGATGAGGTTTAACGTCATCAGAATAACTGGGGAGTGGGAGGGAGGGTTGGTCTCAATTGATTCTGACTTTTCAAACAGTCTTAACTGTTCTTTAACCGTCAGAAATCTACTTTTAAGCATGGAAAATCTACTTAACTGTCATTAGCCGTTAATAATTTCAATGGCATAGCCTCATGTTTCTTGAGAACACAGGAAAGGGAACTGCCACCTTAATTTCTAAAAACTAAAGAACTATAACCATAATTTCTGGGGGTTTACTACTTTGGGAAGAGAGCTACTTTGTGAGATTTTGAGAGTTCATATTCCATGTCATTTCAATTGAGCCATTTTCCTTTTCCAACAGCCACAGCGGAGATCAGCGAGGTTATCTGCAGTGAGTATCCTCTTGCTGGGCAGAGATGTCACAACACTTGGTGGTTTTACACACGACCACTGGGTGTGTAAATACGTGTCAGAGCTGGAGGTGCTTTGGAGACAGCAGCTGTCAGTTGAAAATAAGTTCCTGCCTTAAGGACCTGCCCCACTGTGTGGTGCTGTGGGAGTGGTAAAGAAATTGACAAGCCAAGTAACTGTTGCAGTTTCAAATGCTTTGATTTGCTTTCCTAAAACTGAGCTATTTGGCCTGAATGTTAAAAAAAATAACAATTTGTTTCTCTGGAGCAGGACTTGTCACAAAGGTCTGGAGTGCCAGGGCAAAGGGGAATGGCTTCCCACTGACGGATAGATGGGATACTGGGGAGGAATTGTTCCCTGTGAGGGTGGCCAGGCCCTGGCACAGGGTGCCCAGAGCAGCTGTGGCTGCCCCTGGATCCCTGGCAGTGTCCAAGGCCAGGTTGGACATTGGGGCTTGGAGCAGCCTGGGACAGTGGAAGGTGTCCCTGCCCATGGCTCACTGAATGAGCTTTAAGGCCCTCCCAACCCAAACCATTCCATGAGTCTCTAACCCAGGTTTTCTCTCCCTTGCAGAAGCCTGCTCCTCCAAAGCCAGAGCCCAAACCTAAAAAAGCAGCTCCAAAGGTGAGTTGGGTCAGGGGCTGTTTGGAGAGGTAAATGGGGGGTGAGCTTTGGCATTGGCTGGCAATAATAACAACTGATAAACCTTTGATTAACAGCTGTGTAGTGAGGAAATGGAGCTGCATCGTCGCTGCATAAAGCTGAACTGAAAACTTGCAGATTTTACAGAATTTGCATAAAAAATACCGAAGTGAAGACTCTTCACGCTTGCTGTCAATCCCTTACACAAACAAACATTGGTGTGCCGTGTTCTTGTGGGGCCAGCAGGCAGCCGGGGTGCTCCCCGCCCTCGCTCTGGGGTTGTGCCTCGCGTCTGGCTGCTGGGAGCTGACGGCAAATGTTGTCTTGCATTTACAGAAGAGCGAGAAGGTGCCCAAGGGGAAGAAGGGAAAAGCCGATGCTGGCAAGGAGGGAAACAACCCCGCAGAAAACGGAGATGCCAAAACAGACCAGGTATCCCAGCAGCCTGTCTTGCACCAGGGTTGAGTCCTTTCCCTCGGACCGGGACAGGTCGTGGCTTGTGGCAACGCCGAGCGTTGGTTATGACACTTCTCACAGACGTGGGGGGTGTTGGTAAAGAGTTAAAGTTGTCTCTTTGCCAGGGGATGTTGCCACAGGGAAGTTACTGTTCTTCTGTGAAGTTCACAAATCAACTTCTAAGTTGTATTTTACGGTGCCACAAACGTTAGATTTAATTTTTATTAAAAATCAGAGCTGTGCAGCCCAGAGAGGATTTGTTCTCTTCAGGGTTTTGCTGTTTAGAAAAACGAGTGTCCATTTTTTAATGTGTTGACTTGTTCCCCTTTCTCTTTTCAGGCACAGAAAGCCGAAGGTGCTGGTGAAGCCAAGTAAAACATGTGAATTTTTGATAACTGTGTACTTCTGGTGACTGTACAGTTTGAAATACTATTTTTTATCAAGTTTTATAACAATGCAGAATTTTGGTTTACTTTTTTTTAAGCTATGTTGTTAGCACACAGACCGCTTCGTTGTTGTGTTCTGGGGGGTGGGGGGCGATGGGGACAAATGTCATTTAGTCTATTTCTCAAAACCTAAATTTTAATAAGAAAAGCTTTTGCCAGTCCCCCAGTTTTTGGAAGAAGGGCCCTTCCTGAAGGGAGGAGGAAGGGATTCCCCCATGCTGCGTGTCAGTTGTGTCCAAGTGAACATCAAAGCTCCCGAGATGCTGTTGCCTACTCCAGATCCCAATGCCATCAGTGCTCCTTTGGTGTCTCCCTGTTTACCCAGAGCCCGTCACTCCAAACCACGGCACAAGTGGCATTTTGGGATGTACCACACTCAGTCCGCTGTCAGATGATCCGGATTTCTGGTGTCCAATCTGGGATATACTGGCTCAAAAAGGAGCTGCACTTCCTCTTTTCTATTGTGGATCCTCAGATACAGAAACCTGCTTTTAAATTTAATTTTCCTCTCAAAGTCAGGGTTGGTTTGTGCAGAGTTGTCAAACAACGTGCGGATGTGAACGTGCCCACCCTCACTCTAAACTTTGCCCTCTACAAGTGCAAGCTGAAGCTTGTTACGGTTTTTAGCAACTTTTCCATTTCAGTAGTCCACAAAGGGAGGGGGCTTTGACAGTTGTTGTAAAATGTTGCAGATTGTAGCCCATGTCCTGCCTAAATTACCATGATTGTTCATGAAAAGTACCTTTAATAAAGCTGGATACGGTTTGGCTTGGACTGTTCTTAAAGCTCTCTAATTTCTCTTGCCTTGAGTTCATCTCATGTGGTTTAAGAACATTTGCTGTGTGCATGTCTGTGTTTGTGTTTCCATTCAGATAATTAATTGTTGTAATTCACACCTAAAAAGCCAAGATTTCCTTACCTAAATTCGAGGTTTCCTTGCCTAAAAGCTAGATCACTGCAGGATGTTTTTAAAGCCTTGTCTTACTTGGAGGCTGAAAGTGGAACATGTAAGTGAATCTACTGAGATAAATTATCTTTATTTTCTAAAGTGTAGCACTGTACAAAACGGGGAGGAATACAGTGATCTTGCTGCAGAGAAAAGGAAATTCTGGTGAGCTTTTCTTGGGAGTGAAACCAGAACTGGCTCCATAAAACTGATGATGTGTTACATTTCTGCACTTAAACTTGAATATTGTTGCTCCTGCTAATCGAATCCAGACCTGGCTGTGGTAGTGACTAAGCAGGAGACGAGATTTTTTGAGTAAAAATGCACCATTTTTATAGCTGCTACTTAGACTCCAGAGCAGAGCCAAAGCCAAACCCCCCTGTGTAAACGTCTCCTTCAGTGACTGTCAGATGGAAGATTTTTTCCATCTCTGCTTGGCCTTCCCTGGGATTTCAGTGTCTGTTTGTGATTAAGTTCAGTGACCTGTTTCAACCTGTGCTGATTTCAGAGGGAATCCAGTGAAAACGAGCAGGGCAGAGTTTCACATGCAGAAATTGCCGAGGTCGGGAGCGCTGGAAGTGTTCTGGAGCGGCTGCACGCACAGAAGGCACTTTGGGATGTGCCCCTAGGAACTGCCCCTCCGTGTGTTCCCATGGCTGGTACGTCTCACAGAAAAGAAATAATGAATAATCCTGTTAATTAACCTTCAATAAACCCCACCCAGAAGCAGCCACCAACCCTCCTGAGCAGTCACTGGAGCGGCCGAGCAGTGGGATGTGGCTGCAGAAAGGAAAATCATAAGTGTTCTAAAATCAGAAAGTTTGATCTAGCTTACCTTGCTGGACATCTACAAAGGAACAAGTACTTCCAAAGGAATTGGGTTTGAAGGGGTTGCCAGCTGGAATGTCCTGGTGTTCCCTGTGTCCATCACTGTCCCTGGGTGACCTCTTCACCCCCAGTCATTAAACAAAGTGTTGCTAATGAAGGGGAATCTCAGGGTTGCTCTTTGTTGAATTTACTCCTTAACTTCTCCATCTCTGCACCCCCCAGCAGCCTGAGCTGACCTGAGTTGTTCCTTGAAGGATGTTTTCTCCAGCCAAGCAGGAAAAGAGTGATTTTAAGTGGTGTGTGCCACCTGAACTGCTCTGAAAGCAATGGGTATTTTCAGTGCTGAGGTTCCAAGGCTTGCTCCATCTCAGGTGCTTCCCACTGGATGTGCCCTGCACTGCTGGAGTTATTGGCCTGCTGGGCTTGACTCGGCACGCAGGGCTCATCTATTTCTCCTTAAGCAAATAGAGGGTGAGGGATGCTGAAGCCAGTAAATCCAACTAATTAGCTGAGTAAATTAAAGCTGGGGAGCAGGCTCTGAGCTGCAGCCCGTGCCTGGTTCGTGGTTAGAGGCACCACAAATCTGCATTGCTGCCTGCCAGAACGCCTGGAGCTGAACAGATATTTTTCTGCTGAATTGTAATCATTTTAGACGGAAAATTGTCTCTTGTGTGTCTGTTGGGAACGGGATTGGTGCTTCCACCTGCAGTTAACGGGCTGCTCTGTCAGGTGGGCTCTGCAGCAGCAGGGGTTTGTCCTGCTGGAGCTTTGGGAAATGGGATGTCCAGGATCCAGAAAGTCACCACTGGCAACAGAAAGGCAAATGAGTTCAGTGTCAAATTATAGAGCAAAGTCTCTGGGCTCCCCCCAAAGAAGTGACAATTACACTGAGCAGAAATTAATGTGAGCAAGTTGCCAGCCAGTGCTCACTTCCCAATATCCTACAGAACCCCCTTTCCCCCAGCTGTGGTTTTATGTTAAACTGAGAGTGGATTGGGCTAAAAACCCCATGAGAACAGGTGAACTGGATCGTGTCAGGAGGACTCCTCAAGTCCCTGCTCCTCCCAGGACAGTGCCCTAGGATTAACAGTTTTGAGTTTCAGAATCATTTCCCCCTGCAGCAGTTTCCCTTTTGCCTTCACAGAGCTCAGTTCTGTTTGGAAAAAGTGACAGTATCCTTCTCCCATCCCCGAGCCCTGCCACGGGTGGGATGGAAGGGAACAAGGAAGGAAAATGGACTGAATTCAGTGAGTGCATCCAGTGGGTATTGAGTTGCAGGATCATTTGTGTCAGAAGAATCACACAGCTTGATGGCACAGGGATTTCATTGTCCCTAAATCATCCCAGATATGGTAATACCATACCCAGGGACTAATATTGCTGACTATAATTCCTGAGCAATGGCACCTTATCCTGCATTGGTGGAGATGAAATGGAGCTCGAGTTAAACTCACAATTTACAGAGTGAGCCCATTGTTCGTAAGGGATGGGAAGGAGATGGCACAGGGGGAGCTGTGGTTGAGTAAAGTTCATTGAGGCCAATAAAGAGCTTTAGTAAGTTGGCTTTAGAAGGTTTCTGATGTGGAAGACTGGGCTTTTTAAAGACCTTTTATTAAAAACTGTTTGTCAGTTTTTTTGGCATTTTAATCATCTCCTTACAAAGGGAGCCAGAAAATCTGTGGTGTGGCAGAAGAAACAGGAGTAGAAAATTTCAGGGAAAAATTCCTAAATGTGAGACCTTTTAAAATGCATTAAAGCCTCCAAACAAAACCATTTCATTGCCTCAGGTACAACAGACCAGCCTGGAGAAAGAGCTTGGAGAACACAGAAGGAACAGTCCCACGGTGGCTGCAGGGGCCCAGGTGTGGAGCAGGTACCACAGTTCTCTGCATTTTGCTGGACACATAAACCCCAAACGAAATTTCTGCTCTTCCCCTTCTAAACAAATGTGATAGTAGATTTAATTTATTCTCACTCAGTTATCCCACTGAGGTTACTTTTGGATTTGGAACAAATTTCCCTGCAGGCAGCAGCTCTCCCCTGCTCTCGTTTGTTGGTTGCTGTGCAGAGGTGGGTGTATGTGGCAGTCTCCTCCTGGAGAGGAGTTACTATTAGATTGCTATTATTCTGGTTCCTCCAGACTACTATTTTAGCATTGCCCAGACAGAATTTGTTTGCTTTTATTCTAATGAAGTGGTATCTTGGTGCTTCTCGATGGAATTCAGTCTTACCTCAGCACAAGAGCTGAACATTCCTGTGTTAGGGGTTCTGAGTTTAGCCCGAGGACTGATTGTAAACCTGGGCAATTAAATTAGCTTTTCTCATCATTTCCTTCTTACTGGAGATAATGGCAGAGGTGGTTCCTGTGCTGTGGGTGTTTGGTGGATGGGTTTTGTTGGCCTGCAGCCTGCTTGGAGGTGCCCAGGTTTCCCTGCCACACCATGATCCAATTAACTTCTGTGCTGCCAAGCCCCACAGAGGAAAACTCCATTGATACTGAATTAATTGCTGTTGCAAAAAATATCCACGATTTCAGAAGCAAGCTGGGTCTTTGGCAGGGGAAGGCTGGATTTGGCAACCTCGCGGTGCCTCCTTGCCACAGCCCGGTGGACGCAGGGATTTGTGCGGGGCTGTTTAGCTCATTAACACGCCGTGATTAACAGCCTGTTCCTTCCCTTCGCCACACGGTGGTACCAGGAAACACGGAATGGGGCTGGGAGGCCAACAAGTGGCAGGTAACGTGCAAAAGCAGCTCAGCGAACGTGGGGAGGCTGGAGCCCGGGTTGTGGCAGGCTGAGGAGTGTTGCTTGTTTCTAGAAATCAGCAGCGCTGCTCCAGCAGCCTCCATCCTCTGCCACCTTCAGAGATCGGGGTTCAAACAGACAAACTCCCCTCACCCGAGCAGGGTGAGCCCTCTCTGAGCCTCCCTTTCCAGTTTTTATGTTTTTACTCGAAATCCAGGCTGTGCTCAATTCCTCATCAGTTTACAGGCATAGCTGACATTGCAAAGGAATTTATCCGTGTTAAATCAAGCCTTTGAACTTAGGCTTCCCATGTTCTATTTTAAGAGTCACTGGACCATTCCTTTTCCTCCTCAGGCCATTATTGCAGCTGCTGTGGCACATATCCTGAACGTTTGAGCCTAAAACTAGAGCTGCCACTCTCCATCTCATCTGTCTTCAGCCTGGGAAGGGATACTCTATCCTAAACCCACATTTAAATGGTAGCCTGTAAGTCTGGTCTCTTTTAGGCTTGTTGGCATAAACTACTTATATCAGACTTGCTGAATCTTCAGCCTGAGGTCACAGAATAAATGGTGATATTCAAAGAAATAATACTTTAGTTACTGAAAAGTTCCCTGTGCTTTTTGTGTTATTTCATTTTGCTTTTTTTTGTTCCAGTATTTGAGTGTGTGTGCTCTTTCTCTGCAAGCCAAACCTAGGAAATTGAATTGTAAATTCTGTGCCAATCTCCTTAAAAGTCTAACCAGAGAGATTTTTCTGATGCTGGAAAACTCTGGGCTCTCTTTGCCAGCCAGCAGCTTTTACCTGCATTAAACACTCCCAGAATGATATCCTGTGACCTGGATGGTGCTGAAGCAATGCCACCAATTGCTGCTTTTCCCTCATTCCCAAAAGCCTTAGTCGCTGGGTTATCTCCTTCCAGCACATGCTTTCCATGTTTATCTCTTCCAAGGAGCGGTGTTGAAAGCTGGGAAGGAAGTGGCTGCTTCCCAGAGCTGGCGAGATTGCAGGGAAAGCACTTGACACCCTCATGACACTTCCTTGAAATGGATGCAAAACGGAAAGATGAGCTCCTGGTAAGCCAAAGTCATTCCTCTTGTTCAGTTCTCAGTGCCTGCTTGGGGCAGGGATTTATGAATTTATTGGGGTGGGGATTTATGCACTCATTGGGCTGGGTACTTATGCATTTATTGGATAAAGTGGGCAAAACTCCACCCAGAATTATAGGGGAAAAGCAGAAGGCAGAGGCTTCCAGTCACAAGTGTAAATGCTGTGGCATGAAGATGTAGCAAACACTGAAACCAAATGTTTCAGGGACATCTGAGCGTGCTGAAAAACACGGATGTTTTGTTCACCTGTCTCCATTGAACAGCCCCTGTCACCACACCCTGGCAGTTCTAGATAACAAACCCACAGTGATTGTTCTGAGATCAGGGAAACGAGCAGGCCAGGAATTGTTGGGAGTTTGGCTTAGTGATTAACTCAGTGAGTGAACAACTTGCACCAACACAGCAGGGATGAGCCAGCTTCAGCTTTATGGGCTCTGTTTGGGGAGGAAAAGTCCGGCTGGACGGGGCTTGGAGCAGCCTGGGATAGTGGAAGGTGACCCTGCCCATGGCAGGGGGTGGAATGAGATGGGCTTTAAGGTCCCTCCCAACCCAAACCTGGGATTCAGTGAAGTTCTGGGATTCTATGAAAACCACAGGCTGCTTTAGCCCAGAGTGGGAATGCTGATAAACCCTTTCCTGCTGCCCCTGGAGGAGGTCAGGCTGGCAGCCCCCACTGCTGGGACTGACGTGTGCTGGCCCCAGCTACGTGATATCCTGTGCTGAGAGCCTGCCCTGCACCCAGGAGCAAACAGATTGTCCAAGATAAAGCTGCCCAATGTCGCCCCAAGGTCCTTGTCACATGCTGCGTGCCCGGAACCGGCTCTGAGCGTTCCCAGCCCCTGCTCACCGCAGCAGTGAGGAGTGCAATGGTTTCGTTTTTAAGCTCAGATTTGTTGGGCTCCTGCCCAGAGTGAAGGAATGGTGTCTGAGCAGGTGGTGTTGCACAAACAGACAGGGGTGAGGACAGACCTGCGGCTTCCTCGTGCTGCTGAGCGGCTCCCCGGCAGTTCCCAGGCTCCCGTTGCGCAATTCCCTGTGCAGTGCGGGGCTCTCCTCGCCAGAGGGAATCTTCCCGCAGCACCACCTCTCCCACTCGTGCCTTCTGCAGGTTTTTGGCATTTAGTCACAGTCCCCCCATCTTACACTGGGAGGAAAATCCCTTCATTTTCCCCCTGTGTGGTGCAGGACCATGAGGGGTAACACGCTCTGGGGGCTGGTTTGCCCTGTTCTTGAGCTGCTTTGCTTTCCACCCTAACCCCTTCAGTTCACTGAAAAATTAATTTCTAAGACCATAGTGCTGATATTTAAACCCATCTGGTTTTGTCTGAACAGTGATGATATTTCAAACCGTGCCCTTATCTTCCTCTTCCGAAAGCTGCTGCTGGTGGTCCTGTAGCAGGGACATTTGTCTGGTGGTAATTGACTCCCATATTAACTTCCAACTGGCAAACAGCTGCCAAAAACTGTTTTCCATCTCTGTTGATCAATAGTCCCTTTCAACAAGTATCTGGTGTTGCAGAGTGTTAACAGCTAATTGCACTATGCTTCTTATCCTATTTTAAGGTCTGTAGCATATCTCAGAGTCCTTATATCTGATAGAAGACTTTTGAGTTAAATAATGTTACATCAGATGTTATTTGTTATCCATTTCCGACACACTGACCCTTTCTCCACCCTATCTTGTGCTGGGCCACTGCCACGGGGTATTTATCTCCAACGTTATGTCAGTGGCTGCTTAGGTTGAGGGGGAAAATGATTCTGTGCAGACTGTAAATAGACAAATGAGATGGCAGGACTGGCCAGGAGCTCCTGACAGCAGGTTGGGAGAAGAAGGTGAAAGGAGCCGTTGCCTGCCATGCCAGTCTCAGCTTTGCTGTCACTGAAGTCAAATCCAAACCACCTTCCAGGGCTGGAGCTGTTTAAACTGCCCACTGCCTCTGGCCAAATCTTTCTTGGCATAAAATAACATCCACTGAAGCTTTTATCTACCCACTGGGTGACAAAATACCTGATTAATCAAGTTTTTACTTTGTTAATTACTGTTACCCAGTGGCTGGGGATGCACAGGCCAAGCAGAGGCGAGCGAGAGGGACGTTCTTGAATTCTTGGACATGAACTCGGGGACACATTTCTTTGTAAAAGATATTTAGTCCTTAGTGGTAAAACGTCACCATGTGATCAATACTCCCCTGCCCTGTGCACAGTGACAGAGGAAAGGCACAGCCACAGCCTGACAAAGAGCTGGCTTCCATCACGTGGCTGCCCACAAAGTTTAGAGGAAGAAAGATGAAAGTAAGTTCTTGCTTTTGTTGCTAGAAATTCTCTTTTCTGAGCAGTTCCTCAGTACAGAAGTGAGAGCAGCACACAAGAATTAGGCAGGTGGGTTTGTAGCCTGCTCATGGAAAACCCTTTGGGCTGAACTTGGAGTGCCTGGATGGGCACTAAAAAATAATTCTGCAGGAGGATTTTTCTAACAGAGGATCGAGTGTGTCCTCCCTCCTCAGCAGAGGTGTGAGGACTCCTGGCAAAGGCTCCCAGAAGTGCACCAAGCCTCTCCTCAGAGAGCCAGAAAAGGCCCAGCTGGACAGTTCTGATACTTCCTCATGAAGGAAAGAGCAATTCATAGTCAAGCAGCAAAGCACCAGCCTTGCATTTCTGCCCCATTTTGTGTGTGCTGTGAGACATGCAATGCTGCAAAAAGTCCAAGAGCCTCCTTCAGTCCAGAGTCTGTTTGTTTGGGGTTTTTTGTGATGCTGATGAGGGACAGATAGATTTTCTTTGGCTAGGGAATTGAGTTTCTGCCATCACTGAACCTGTTGTGCCTTTTGTTCAGTTCCCAACAAGGAAACCATTGAGCAGTGCTTGGATGTATCTCCTACCTGGCCATGAAGCCAACTGAGTCATCCCTGTGCTCTGCACTGCCTGAAGCACTTATAAAATATAGAAAACAATTGTTGTTAGAAGAGATCTGTTTCTCTCTCCCTAAAAGATAAAGGCACCTCTTTCCCCACCTCTCCAAAAACTTGTGCTTGTGTTCTGCCTTCCTATCTGATACAATCAGTCATCAGGCCAAAATATTCCTGGCCAGGGTAATTTCTCATATTTTAGAAGTTTATTTTTCTGGTTATTTTGGAGATGTGGCTTTTCAAGGCTGGATGTGTGCAGTGGTCTGTTTAGTAAGGGGACTGAGAAGCAAAATGCTGCCAGTCACACACTGCTCTGAAATCAGACACAAAGTTTGGGCTCCCCCTGAGGAAAATAGATTTCTGTGATGTTTGGGCTTCTCATCAGGATTTCTGAAATTTGCTTCCAATTCTAAAATGGTTTCTTTATTTTTTCCATGGAATGATGGCATCCCAAGCTCCGGAATGGGGTAATTAGGAACAGGTATCTGTGAGTGCCTTCTGCGAAGCAGGACCAGACTTGTTCAGTTGCAGGATGTCAGCTCGAGACCACAAACACTGGAATGACATTTCCCTCTCCCTGGAGCTGGAATTCTGTTGAAATGTGCTTTTGTTTTCCCCTCCCCTGTCTGGAGAAAGTGGGACCTGTGTGCTCTGGAAGCAGCACAAAACCGAGGGTATTGTTTTGTATCCACTTAAAAGCCCCATCATTTGTTTACAAGTTCTTAAACCTAAAAGAACCATAAACCCTGACTGTACTTAGTGCTGTGTTTGCTCAGGTTTCTCCCTCCTGGGGGACACTGCAAACAGCCCTGGCAGCTTCACTTCTGTTTACAGTTTCTGATAGTTCTCTCTTTCATGTTTTCACTCCCTCACATAGCCCTACACTGAAATAAGCTACAAACATGGCTGTGTGCTCATCAAAACCAAAATTTGATGGATAACTTGCTCTAGATAACTTCCCACCTGGGCTGCAAACCTGTTCTAAAAATTAAATTAGAAAAGAAAAGGTGAGGAATTGCTTGTGTTTTACATGGGGTTGCTGGGGTGCGTGTGCTGAGCGCTGCGAGCACGTGCAGATCCCACATCCTCAGCAGCTCCTCGTGAATCCCAAAGGACGGATGGGCCATGAAACGGCTCCTCTGAGGTCCCAGGAAACAGCCAAAGGTTAGGACACATCCACATGGAATTGGGCAAAGCATTATCGGCCCCGCATAGTTCGAATACCAGAAACCCAAGTCACCTCCCACTCTCCCCTCAGATGCTGTGAGATGTGTGGGTTTGAAACAGATGTTTTTCTCCTTTTGTTCGGGTGTCAGGGGCTGTGTCCTGCACAGGAGCCGGAGGAGCACTCGTTTATTTGCACCCAGGAAAGGGAAGGTAACTGATACAGGAGACGGGCAGCGATTGTATCCATGACAACCGGCAGATACGGCCTCGCTGCCTCGCAGCTCCTTCCCCAGCGCCTTCCCAGGGCACATCCCGCCTCAGACGGGTCCCTCTCCTCAAGGCACCGCTCGGCCGCACTTCGGTATTCCTGAGAGAAAGGTGCAAAATCCACAGATCAAGCACATTTCCTGGAGCCAGCAGCTCGATCGGTTCTGCAGCAGAATTCCCTGGCTCGAGCTGCGTGTGCTTCACCCGGGGGCTCCCTGGGAGGGGCTTCGGCAGCTCCGGATGCAGGGACGGCGTGGTTTTACAGAAATACCGCGTAGGAGCGGGGTGGGCTTGGCAGACTGAGAGGCTGCAGAGCCAGCAGGCAAAATGCAGTTTATTCTGCCAAAAAAAAGGGTTTAGATTTGCTGGACACCTTCAGAAACGCAGCTGAGCTGAGCGGGGGAATGCGGTGCTCACCTGTGCGGGAATGCAGGCAGAGGTTGGAGGTGTTTGCTCCGTGCATGAGCCTCAGTCTGCACCATCCCTGTGCGGGGAGCAGGAGCTGCCTGGGCTGTGCTCCCCGGGAGCTCTGCATCCCTCTGCCTGCTGTGGTGCAGTTCCTGCATTCCGACCACTGCCCGGGCCTGCCTTGGAAAACGCTGCCATCTGAGGCAGCTGCAATCGCACCCAGCGTGGAGGAACAGAGAGAAATCTGTCAGAAAAGCCAAAAGCTCTTCAAGGCAGCCAGTTTTTGTTATTTCTAGGCCCCCCCTGCTTTATATCTTCAACATGGTTTGTAACACACTCTAAGGAAGGATGTTCCTGGGATCAAAGCAAGGTGATCCGTCATCTCTTCCACAGTGGCAAAACAAAGCAGAAGAGGCAAAGAAATGCGATGGTGAATGGAGAGCTGGGGATTAGAGGACAGGACATGGATCTGTTCTCGTTCTGCCCTGACACTGAAAACCTGACTCGGTTTCCCTGTGAGGACAACAACGAGCTCTGGACCCGATTGGTCAATATTAAAAGTACAAAAAGGGTTGCTGCGAACTCTAATTAATTGACTGTCTTAGCAAATTAGACGAGTCTGTAAATTGTAGCAGATATTTGGGACTCAGCCTTGCGAGGCCTTGTGCCTTTTTTGCCTTTCCCTGTATGTGTAAAAGCAGCATCACACAAAGCAGGCAGGGAATGAGATGCCCATGGATTCAGAAAAGAGAAAGGATGCAGTGAGCCAGGGGAGCCCTGGGTTGCTGTGTGGCCATGGGGAGAATCCCTTGGCCAGCTCCTGGAACAGTGAGTCAATATTGGATCTGGCAGTGACACAGATCAGCCTCCATCCGCTTTGGAAGTGCCTGGGGGATGTCCTGGTTTTGGCTGGGATAGAGTTAATTTTCTTCTTAACTGGCTTAACGAATGTTGTCAGCCTCTCTGCAAAGGAAAAATGTTACACAGCCAGCCAGCTGCAGAGGCAAAAATATCTACAATTGTATTTGAGGAGGATTTGATGGGTTTAAAACCAAACTAAACCCGCAGTATTTTGAATTTTCAGCGAATGCAGCAGTGACAAAGGATCCAGCTGATCCCGAGTCTCTGTTTACCACAGCAGCAGCTCTTCCCAGCCTGCAAATGTCTCAGAAAAATGCCAGGCTATATGTTTTAATCACTGTATTTAGCCATGACAGTCACCCAAACAGCAGATTTTGCTTTTTGTACCCTGCTTCCAGGATCAAGGGTGCTTTTTATAGCTGTTCTTTGACTGGAAATAAACCCTGGGGGACACCACTACCTCATTTCTCTTACCCTGACATCCTGCCCTGAACTTAGCAGCAATCTCCTGTGGCACATTTCACCTTCTGTTAATCCAGCTGGGATTCAGCATTACCTGGTGCAGGAATGGAGGGAAGGTCAGTCTGAGAACACCTTCCATCAGTGGAGAGATGGCTTCTCTTGGAGTCCTGGGGCTGGCCATGGAGAGGCTGCAGCATTTCCTCCCAGCATCACTGCTGGGTTTCTGTGCTGGGTTTCTGTGGTGTCACCACAGCCCTTTTTTGGGTGTTATTATAATTTTGAGATACTGTAGAGCTACCTCAGCAAAATCCTCTCCTTTAACAAAAGCAGCTGCAGCGATGCAGAGAGTAACCACACACAAGTTTGTGGTCTCCCCAGTGTCTTTAATTTGCTGTTTTGCTAAAAGGAGTGGACAGGATAATTTGGCAGTTTTATTTAGGTGAAGCTTCATGATTTCTGTCTTTGTCAAGTCCTGGGGCAGCCTGTCTGTCTCTCTGTTGTGAAATATGATGGATCTCCTGCATCCCAACAGACCTGCCAGGGGTGGAATTCTGCCTCCATGCTCTCCAGGTTCCTGCTCAGCACCTGATCCTGTCTCACTTCCATGGATAACCCTCTGGAAGTACCACCAAGTGTCTCATTCTCCTTCTAGAAAGGAAACAGGGAGCACTGTCCTGCCCTCAGCTCCCTCTGCATTCCTGCAGAGCAGAAGGAAAGGGAGGTGGGTCTGGAAAGCCAATGAAGGAGGTAAATGGGATCGTGGGACTGACAGCACCAGGGTGCTGGTGCCGTGCAAAGCAGGTTGCAGCAGCTGGAGGCTGGAGCCGGGCACGCCGCGTTCCAGGCAGTGAGGGGATGCTGGGGATGGTTCTGGAGCCGAATGAATGACTGCTGGGGATGGTTCTGGAGCTGAATGAATGACTCTCCACAAGATCTGCTTGAGCTTGCTCCAACAGCAAGTGCCGTGAGTTTAATTGGCTCTAACAGGACGGCAGTCGGTGCCAGCCGGGGGGATTTGTGTTATTTAATGCCTTCACCTGGGGCTCCAGCACTCAGGGCACAGATGGGGCTCTGGGCACAGGGCTGTGACAGCGATTCCCAGCTCAAACAGCCACCCTGGCAGTGTTCTACACCCCATTCCCCCATGTGCACAGAAGGTGACAGCTCTATCCTAAATCACAAGCAGGTCCTGGTGATGACTCACAGAGCAGCTTCACGTGCTGTGGAGATTAATTGGAATTTTTCAAAGCACTGAGCTCTGTCCCAGTTTGGCTTTTTCGGAGTTTGCTGCCCACTCGGAGCAGGTAAAGAGCCCAGGGCTGTGACCTGGGACACCTGCCCTCAGAATGCTCAGTCCCAGCTCTGCAGGCTCATTAAATATTTCCAGCCACACCTTGATGAAGTCAACCCTTAGCGATGCATCTTTTAAAAAGATTTAGTTTCTTTTTTTCTTTTAACAAGTAGTTTTATAATGAAACATAAAAACGTGGTGCTTTGAGAATATGTGAGTAGAAGAAAACTTTTTCCTATTTAAGAACCTGACAGGTGAGAATAGCCAGGAATTCTGAACACCTGTTTTTAAGGTGGATGTGTTCTTTATCCCCGTTTTTTAGGGAATTCCAGGGGCACTGCAGGAGGTGATGAGCAGTGATTCATGGCACATCTCAAACCTGGAATCCGGATTTCCTGGAGCAGTTTCCTGAGTTCAGCAGTGATCTGAGCCATGTCACCAGGTTTGTCCTCACCACCTCTGCTGGTGCAGCCGTGCAGATTGTGCTCACAGGGAAACAGCTGGACACTCCCAGAGGAAAAATCTTTCCAAGGCACAGAAGAGCAGGGCTCAGGCTGCCTCAGGGGAGGTTTAGGTTGGATATCGGGAAATATTTCTTCACCAAAAGGGTCGTCAGGCATTGAAACACGCTGCCCCAGCTTGAGTCACCATGCCTCGAGGGATTTAAAAGCCGTGTGCATGTGGCACTTGGCGACAGGGGTTAGTGGTGGCCTTGGCAGTGCTGGGGGAACGGCTGGACTCGATGCTCTCGGGGGGAGCTTTTCCAGCCCGAACGATTCCGCGATTCCACGCGGTTTCCATCCCTTCCCGCAGCCGCCGCACGCCGGGCTGGGTTTGCCGGATGCTCCGGGCGGAGGATCCCCGCAGCCCCTCCC
>VZTH01017029.1:20945-65392 GCA_013397815.1 Aleadryas rufinucha | reverse complement strand
GCTCCGGGGCCGCTCCGGGGCTCGGTGTGTGCGCCCGGGGGCTCGCTGTGTGCGCCCGGGGGCTTGCTGTGTGCGCCCGGGGCTGTGGTCGGGGCACCGGGGGCTGCCGGGCTCGCTGCTGCCCGTGCGGGCTGTGATCGTTCGGGGAGCGCTGCCTGCTCCCGGGCACAGAGGAAAGCGGACCCGGCTGAAGGCCCAGGGAATAAATATCTCAGTTTTGGGGTTTTCTCCCTCACCTTCTCAGCGCCGGCTTCTCGCACAGGCCTGCGCTGCCAACTCCGATCACGCTCCCGTGTCACTTTGCTGGACGTCTGCTCTGCCCTCCCACTTGGCTCTTTTCCTCCTCATTAAGACCCCCAAGCCAGACGTGCAGGATGGAGCTCATCCCCTGTGCACATCTGCGGGCTGGCACCACAGGCATTTCCCAAGGAAGGGACAGCTTGCAGCAGTTGTCACCCACGGCAGAGCAGGCGGCTGAGGCACTGTGCTCTGGCACTCTTTAGTTAAACATCTTCTCACGCAAACTGGAGCTAGCATCTCTCCTGGAGAAACCAGGAGAGGGTGGGGATTCTGTCCCAGGTGTTTCACAGACCTTGGTGCCTTCCTGTCGGTCTGTCTTGGATTCGATGCTGTCACATTCCTTTATCCTACCTGGGGATGTCTCGATTGGTCAGATTTGCTCATTCCTGTTTAAAATTGCCTCTTCGGAGGTCTGTGCTTGGAGCAGAGGCAGCGCTTCACCCCCGCTGCAGGGCCAGCAGGGAGGCATGCTGGCCATTCTGGGTGAGGTTTCCCAATTTCCATCAGCCAGGTAGGGCACAGCCCGTGCAGGTGGGGAGGGTCTGCCCGGGCCAAACACCTGGCACCAAGGTGCGGTGGGTGAAGAGCCCCTGCTCTGAAACATCGCTGGAGCCATGAGTTTGTGCTCCGAGCTGGGAGAGGAGGGAAGTCCTGCGGCAATTCCCAAATGAAGTCGTGTGCCCAGAGCCAGGCCGTAGGTTACTGCTGGGAGACAGCGCTTTTTATTTGTGGTTTCTCCCTTCCTAACAAAGGAGACGCCTGAAAAGCCAGAAAGCGCCACTCGACTCATAATGGGAGGAAACTAACGCCAGTGCCCAGGGCGGTGGATGCCGTGGGCGAGCCTTCATTTAGAGCCTAATGCCGGTGTCCCAGGTGCCGGGCGGGCGCTGTGTCAGCGCCTCGGGATCGCTTCCGAGCGGAAATGGCCGGGGGGTCCGGGCTCTTTGTCAGCCCGAGCCAGCTGCGGGCTCGGGGCAGCGGCAGGGACTGCTCCTCACCGCATTAGTAACGGGTGTGTTAATTGTAAACTGAGACTGGAGGGAGCCTCTGGCTCTCCCCTTCCCCCGTCTCACCTTGGCCACAGCTCCGCGCCAGGGTCAGGCACCACGTGCAGGTGGATTTCAGTAGATCAGATTTTTTGTGTCTCGGGATCTCAAGTGGGACTTAGCAATTTACCTCCCTTTGATTTAAGAGGATAAGTATACACTCTTGATCACAGCGAGGAAAATAATACAGGTGTTCTTCACCTCCACACCTGGGTTGGACATCAGAGGTCCTGCAGCGGAGCGGGAATGGGGCTTGGGAGGAGTTTTGCACTTTGAGGCTAAAATGGCCAAGGGCAGGGGCCCAAGGGGGAAGTTTTCACCACTCCTGGGAGAGGTGGCACCACTGAGAAAGCGAGGAGACTTTTCTGGAACACCAGTTACGTAAATTGCCCTGGGATCGCTGCCATCCAGGTTAGAAACCGGCTTCCTCCGACCTTTGCTTTCTGAGTCACGGAGCAGAGGTGCTGTCACCGCGCTGGTGGAGGCATCAGTCCTATTGTTGAGGGATTTGGGGTTTTTCCACTGTGTTCTGGGAGAATTGGCCGTCTGGTGCCCCTTGTCCTGGCCCACCAGAGCTCAGCCATGCCAGGGAAATGCGTGGGAGTGGGTGGCAGTGGGAGCTTGAACTGATCCCTGGCAGGAGCCAAGTCCCTCTGTCCTGGAGGCTGAGCTTTGTAATCATTTCTCCTGCTTTTTTTTTTTTCCCCTCACCATTCTCTCTTCTGCTTATATTATTCCAAATATTGCTTATGCAGTAGAAAAACGTGGCTGGGGCAGAGTACAAACGCTGGAGAATGGAGCTGAGTGACACAGAAATCCTTCCCTGGGAGGGTGGGGAGGCCCTGGCACAGGGTGCCCAGAGAAGCTGTGGCTGCCTCATCCCTGGCAGTGTCCAAGGCCAGGCTGGATGGAGCTTGGAGCAGCCTGGGACAGTGGAAGGTGTCCCTGCCCATGGCAGGGGGAATGAGATGGTCTTTAGGGTCCCTTCCATCCCAAACCATCCTGTGATTCTCTGATTCCCTGACTTCATCCCCACAGCGATGAATCTGTCATCAGGGCTCCGCTCTGCTTCAAATTCTTGTTTCATTACACAAACCTACAACAATGCAACTGATGTGGGATTACGCCAAACTCCACCACTTCAAGTTAATTATTTTTGCCTGTCTATGTGTATCACCCTTCATTGAGCAGGAGCTACTCATGAATAACTCTTTTCTCAAGCACGGTAGCTGAGCTATGCAAAAACTATGATCAAGAGACAAGGGAGACAGCTGAGTGGCTGTCATCTCTGATGTGCCTTGTGCAGAGACTCCTCTGTTTGGGCTACGAGAGCTCCTTTGGAGATCTCTATTTTTGTACAATTATTTCCTTTCTCTGAACTGCAATAGGCAAGATCCTTAAATTCCACTTAATGGTAATAATTAAAAAATGCCTTGTTCTTGTGTCAAACTAGCAGCAGCTCTGGGGTGAAGCATTTCTTCCCCTGCTCCTTCCTGCTTGAGTGTTTCCTGGCTCATCAGAGCTGGGTGGAAGAGCATCTCTGGGTACCTGGAACCTGTGAGGTGTTTTGGGGCACCTCAAAAGTGGCTGCTCAAAAGGTAAGGATCCAGGAATAGCAGCAGGCTGCGTTTGCAGGCAGAGCTGTCGGTAACCGGGGATGGCTGGAGCTGGTGGTGTAACCACAGAGCAGGACTGGGCACGGTCCCCACGGCCCTGCCGGGATGTGCCCGTCCTGGTTTCACATCACAGCACACTGGCCTGGTCTGTAAATTGCTCCCTGTGCTGCGGATTATGCGGAATTAAAAGGATTTAAAGCGCAAGATGTCCTAAGATAAATATCTCCCAAGTTCAGCCAGGCTGGCAGTTGCGTAACTGAGCACACTTGTTTTCCAGGATACTTTTCTGTGTGCTATTAAGGAAACTCATCCGGTGTGTGCTCAGGAGGGCTTTTGTGTCACCCCTGGGGCAGCTGGAGCGGTCACTCGCCCAGAGGCGCTCTGGCTGCGGGGCTGCTGCTCCACGTGCCCATCAGATTAGCTCTGTAATCCCCGTTTCCGCTCACCCCGGAGCAGGGCAGCTGCAAAGCTGCAAGGACAGGCTGTGAGCCCCGGGGAGGCTCGTGTGGCTGCCTCCTGAGTAGCCCGAGCCCTGCTCTGACACAGCCTGGATGAGCTCCTCACTGCCCCGGGCACCCCAGGGAGGAGTTTCTCCTCCCTCCTGCAGCAGACGTTGCCTGGTTGCTGCCCACGGGAGATTTTGGGAGCTCTCTCGGAGTGGGACATTTGGGAGGCTCCTTTGCAGCCCCAGTGAGCTGTGAGAGGGCACCTGGCTCCCCTGCTGTGGGGGTGCAGGGGCAGGGCAGAAATAAAGCATTTTAAAGAGGCGAACGTCAAACCAAGAAACACAAACTCAGCTCTCCTCATGACATGCTGAATGGCCATATTTTATCTTGGGAGGTGATGAGTCTGGAGCTGTGTGTTTCCATCTGGAACATTTACAAATGGCCCTACAATTCCATATGAGGGAATAAGGACTGGTTTTGCTCTGGGGTAGAAGGAGAGCACTTGGCTCTAAACACTGCAGTTCTCTGCTCACGCATCTGATTTATGTCAGCCTGAGAAAGCGACCATTTCCTCAGGAGCTTCATCCCTGAGACCAGGGACCTGCGTGCCCAGGAAGGCTCCCTGGCATGGACACTGTTCTCTTTCTTTCCCCTCCCTTCCATCCCAGGTAGGATGGGTTTCTGTCAGCAGAAGGACAAGTTTGCCTCGGAGTAGGGAGCTGATGAATCTCAGCCCTCGGAAGTCTGGTGGCTCTGGAGCTAACTCCTGGTGTCTCCCCACTCACCCTTGGAGCTGAGGGGTTGGACACCCCTGCATTAACTCACCCCTCTCCTGGCACGTGCCTCGTGGATCTGTTCTCCAGACCATGAGCCAGGCACTGCTTCCCTCTGTCCAACATAGAAATTCTGCTTCTTAAGCTGTTTGAGACAAAAGCAGCCCTCCCCGAGCTGTGGTTTGGATTAGCAGCCAGTTATGAGCTGTGGATGGGTGACAGCTGAGCCAGTAAACATCAGCCTGTTTCCAAGTCTGGTTATCTTGAGCGCCGTGTCTCCCCCTGCGCTGTGGGGGCTGTTCATAAACACAAATTCTTACTTCACTGCTCAGCTATTCTCCGTGCTAAAGGCACCGAGAGCTCCGTGTAAACACCAGGGCAGCATTCCTCTGGGAGGACTTGGCCTGCGTGGGGCTGCTGCGGCTTTTTTCAGTCGTTGGATGAAACTACTTTGGAACTTAAGTTGGGACCAAGGTGAGTTGTGGAGCTCAGAGCGGGTCCATAGAGATGTAAATATTGCAGTAGAGTGGAGTCCTGAGGAAGAAGTCGGGTTGATCATATCAATGGATCCTTGGTACACCAGGGGAGGACTTGGCTTTGTTTCTGTCGGTTCCTGAAAGGCTCTAGGACCCGGTCATTCCACTGAGGATCTGAGGCTCAAATCCATTGGCATTGCAACTCTTCACTTGGGCCATAACCTCTGAAAAGGAGGGAATAAACTGCCCTTGTTCTTTCAGAGGAGGAGAGGAACGCCATGAGTTTTGGAGCCTGAGACTGCAGTGCAAACAGATGTCAAAGCAAAGTCTTCTTGCCCTTGTTTTTCTCCACAGTCTGCAGAAAACCTCCTGTACGTGCTTATCCTGCTCCGAGTATCTGTGTCTCGGTGAAATCCCACCCACTTTTGCTCCCCCGGCTTCCCCAGGCGGTGCCGGTGCCGTGCTGAACCTGATCCCTCCTCGGTTCAGCGCTCGGGTGACCGCCTGCTGCCGCTCCAGGTGGTTCAGGTCACCTGCTGTGACTTTGTGCGGAGCCGGACCCGGAGCCAGGCGGGCGGGGCAGATTTCCTGCAGGTATCAGCTGCGATAGGGTAATAAATAACCGATAAACGCTCCAATTAAAGCCGATGTCACGGCACAATGGTTGTTAACTGCGCTCCTGCCTGCTGCTGCCAGCAACCCCAGAGCAGCGGGCACGGTGCGGGCAGGAGGGCTGGGATGGAGCAGCGTCTGCAGCACGTGGTGCCCGGGGGGTAACCTGCACCCACCGCCCCTGGGATCCTCACTGGCGCTGTTCGCCCCACAAATAACATTTGGTGGATAAGGAGCCCCAGTTTTATTGGGGGAAGCGTGGAGAGACTCTCTGGGCAAGAGACTTCCTTTTAAACGAGTTAAAAGACAAGAATCTGGTGTATGGGGGAATGTTCAACCATCTTGTACCGTGTCCAGAGTGCCACCCTGCCCCACGTCAGGGGCTCCAAAGCCACCAGCCTTTGTGAGGGACATGAGGAACAATCCCACGCCTGGCATGTGCTAACAGCAGGTTCTCTTCCTTTGCAGAACGGGCAGGCAGCTCCAGAAGAAGGTGGGAATCCTCCATCCAAGGTAAAAATGGCCCGGGGTTACGTCTGCAAGTCGTCCCTGCGAGCGTGGGGGGTGAGAGCTGACTCGGGAACGGGATGGGGACGGTTATTTTTAAACCCTGTAAAGCTGCTGCTCTGTAAATCTGCGGGAGTGCACGTGGGAGTGCAAGGGACTGGAGATGGGGAAGAGGAACGATAAACCCCTGTCTTCCTGTCCCTTTGGTCATCCAAACATGCCTGGAAGGTTTTCCAGAGGGCCACCTCAGCCCAGCACACAGGAGCTGCACTGGAGGCTGTAGCCAAGGGGGAGAAGTGAGAACCCCTGGGGTGTTTGGGTGCTGTGTTTGTGCCTTTCTCTGCGGTGTGATCTTGGCAGATGGGATGAGAAGTACGAGAGTATTTGATGGTTTTGGCACAGCTGCCCTTGCTGAGCGTCTGGTATCTGTTTATTCTCTTGCCTTGGTGGGGCTGGGAGAAGCTCCATTTCTGCCAGGTTACCCTCTGCATCCCCATTAGCATCAGCTGGGAATGACAGAAAGAACTGAGCTGCTGTGTTCCATGTCCTGGGCAGGGATCTTAACCTGCTGCTCCTTCTTGAGACACCTAAAGCTCATCCTGCTCCACACGTGGGCAGCGTGGTGTTGAAGGACTTGATTTGTCTGCTGTGAGCCCTCCCCAGGTACAGGAGCTGTCACGGTGGGTATTTCCTGTTTGTGCCCATTCCTCTGTCCTGCACTCACTGCAGAGCAGAAGAGCCATGTCAGTACCGTGAAATCATAATCCCTTCAGGATTTCCTTTTGTGATCCATCCGTGCTCTGACCGTGGAGAATGACACAACGTGTTGGATTTGCCCGGGGCGACCTTCCCGAGCGGGTTGTCATGCTCCTTGTGCTCTGTACCCTCAGCGAGGGCCCTGTGGCAGCTCCTCTCTCTGAATCATCGGCCGTGCTAAAGGCTCTGGGGGCTTGTTGGGTTGTTTTTCCAGCTGGTTACGTTGTATTTTTAGTAAAAGACATTTAAACCTAAAACCCAGTTGTCTCCATTTCAGCCAGGTTTTTTTCCCTGGAACGTTGGTGGATTTCTAGCAGTGCCAGTGCATCTCTCCTACCTGTTCTGCCTCTCTGTCCCACTCTGGGGCTGGCCTGGCACTTCTCCAGTGGCCTGCAAAGAAATCTGGCGTGGGTCAGATGAATTCAGGTCAATGAAACTTGCACTTCCCTCCCCTGAGAACACTGGGTTTACAGCTCTTCGCTGTGCCTGCATCTCTGGCATGGGGAAAAAAGGAATCTGTGTCTTCTGGTTGGATTCCAGCTGGGTTTCCAAGGCTTGAGACTTTGCCTCTTTCATCTTCAAACACTTGGCTAAACTGCCCTTCCCTAAATGCTGCTGATGGATGTTGCTTTAAAAATCATTTAGGACTTTTTTCTCTTTGAAGGACATCACTGAGAGAAACCCTGGCTGATTCCATCAGTAGGTGCCACCCCACAGAAAGATCATGAGACTGAGACCAAAAAGCACTTGAGGTTCCCTTTGCTGCTCTGTGGGACGTGGACGTGCAGTCCAAGCAGGAGCAGAGCAGTGGGCAAGTTCTCCAACATCCCACAGCAGGGGAGACACAAGAGCCCTGTGCTGCTGCAGGTGCCCTGCTTTCCACTTTTCTGAGGCCCCGTGGCCAAAATGCCTGTGAGCAGTGTCTGACAATCCCATTTTGGGCAACTTTTGAGCACCCAAGGCTCTGCCGCGCGCTCCTGAAATAACCTCGGTCGCGTTTTCCAAGTTTGTACAAGGTATGTTTGCTACCAGCACAAATGAAATCCCTCCTGTAAACACATACCTCCAACTTGAGGGCAAGCTCTGCCCTGAGATGCTGCAGATGGGGGAACAGGCAGCACCCAGAATATCTGTGTGTTTCCGTTCTTTTTGTGGTGAGACGTCAGCAGCAGCTCCCGGCTCTGGCAGGAGAAGCGAGTGGCCGTCACCACCCGAGGTGACTTCTCTCACGTTGAAGGTTGCTCAGGCTCCCTCCCACACCCTTCTGTGCTGTGTGGGGAAAGCTGCAAGGGGAAGAGGCACCTTTATTCCAGGTTTGTCCTCTCCTTCTGCAGCTCATTCTGTGATCTCTGCTAAAAATAACCTGAAGCGGCGACAGCGGCGATTGCTCAACGCCCTCGCGGCAGCCCTGTCCCTCCCGGCCCTGTCAGCAGGATGCTGCCAAAGCACAGCCCTGATGTGCCTGGGCCACAACCAAAGACTCTCTGCAAAGGAGGAAATCCAAGAGTTCCTCAAAAGAGTCGGGAAGTTCACAGCTGGTGCTGTGAGATTGAGCGAGTGTGATGCCTCCTCGTCTTCTCACCTGAAACAAGAGGCAGTGGTCACTGCAGAGGGAGCAAGGGGGTGTTTTGGGCCAGCCTGACCCTGTTCTGGTACTTTCTTGCTGCTTTTGTAGCTTCATCTCAGCTTCCTACCAAGGACAGCTGGTGCATTTCACAACCTCTTGTATTTTCCACTTTCAAGAACAGTTGTGGTGCACAAGTTCCTGCCGGCCTCGTTCCTCAGCGTGTTTACCCCGGGAACCTCTGCGAGATCCTTGTGCTGGTTAGGGCTGGGGAAGAGTTAATGTTCACAGTGGATGGTTTGAGGCTGTGTTTCGAATCTGAACTTAAACCAGGGTTAATCATGGCAACATCCCTAAATCCAGGCTGCTGATCCAGTGCAGGATGGGTACAAGGATGGATTTTGTTCTCTTCGGTGGTGGTGGCTGAAAGCTGCTCTGGGTACAGAACCTCGTTTTCTCCTGTGTTCTCCAAATTTTAATTGCCAGGCCAGGTGAAATTGGTCCTTGTTCAGCTGGGGAACAGCAACTGAATTCAGTGGAAAAAGGGAACCTCTCATAATTGGGGTTTTTCAGCCTGCTCTGCAGCCAGCTTGGCTGAGGGGTGAGCCTGTGCTCCCTGAAGGTGCCAAGCATGAGGAATTATACATGGAAGTACAACACCCAATTACTGAAATCACTTCATCATGAAAAGCAGAGGAGTGCAATTGCAGTTCTGAGTGTGCCCACACTCTCTCTGGGGAACGCTGCTGCGGGCTGGGGGTGCTGATCAGCTCGTTCAGGTGATAATCACAGAGCACAGTGAGAACTGGGGAAGGGAACAACTGAACTCTTCCAGCTCTGCACCATAAAAGGGACCTTTGAGACTGGAGCGAGGGCTGTGCTCTGCCACAGACCCCAGGAGGAGGTGCCCCAGGCTGAGCCCGGCTGTGGCAGTGCAGGAGAGGGAGAGATGTGGCTTTTCCCCGGATATCTGTAGTTCTTACTGATTTTAAAGCTTGCAGAAAGGTCCTTCCCTGCAGTATCTTGCAAGGGCATGAAGGAATCCTGGGCACAGACACCTCTGGCCAGTGAAACACCTGCAGCACCAGCACTAACACCAGGGAGGGTTGTTCTGGATGAAACACCCACGATAACACTCCACAGACAACAGCTACAGCTGCACTCACAGCTCTGAGTTGGAATTCTTTGGGGTCAGTTGGAGGAAGCAGCTTTGTGGCCATCTGCCTGTGATCTCTCCTTGCCAGTCCCCTCTGTGGTTCAAGAGTTGTCCTGGTCAGTGCTGGACACCACTAATCACAGCCTCTTAACGTGAAGGGTTTCAAAACAAACAAGTGAGTGCTCTGCTCTGTGCGTGTTTGCACAGCTGCTGCTGGTTCCTCCAGGAACTGGAAGGCTGGGGAGCTGCAGGAAGGGGCAGGTACCTCAGCAAATCCCTTCTCAGCCCCCTGCCCCTCTCCTGTGGCTCCCAGCCAGACTGGCCCCCATGGCTGGGCAGGACAGGGTGGGAGCAGAACATCTCCAGTTCTGCTGGAGAGAAATTTCCAGTGGTGCTGCCTGGAAATTTCTCTGACGCTGCAGGCACTGGGCAGCAGCTGTGGCCACTCTCTTAACATTTGGCTTTTCCAGCTTGTCACTGGTAAAGCTCTGAGTTCAAACTGGCTGCTCTGCCTTGTCAGCTGAAGGAATCGAGTGGGTTTGCTGCTCCAGCAGTGCCTGACAGCTGCCTGGCCTGTTCCTGGCAGAGCCTTCGCTCTCTGTCCTTGGCAGGGCTGGCCTGTGGCGAACAGCAGCTTCTGAGCTCTTAAAGAACACAAATAAATGCCTGTTTGAGGAGCAGAGTCTCTGATGAGCTGCAGACTCTAATGAATAATTGAAGAGGGGTCAGTTTACAGGACTTGCACACGAGGAATGCAGCAGTCTGCTCCAGCAGCCCTCCCACATGGTCCCCAACCCATCCAAACCGCTCTGGTTTCTTCTCTGCCATTTCCATCCCCCTGGTGAGTGGGGCATGGAAATGGAGAGGGCTGGCACTGGAGAGGAGCTCAAAGAACTCATTTACATTTGATTTTTGAAGGGCTCAGAGTGGGTTTGGGTCACTGGGTCATCCACTCCAGAAACTGGGAGTTTGGAGTGCCCTTGGCTGGGTTTGCTGGGGGACACTTGCTGGCCAAGATGCTGATTGGGATTCTCCCTGCACACACAGGCAAATCTGCCTGAAGCTCCTGCAGCTTCACCAGTCTCAGCTTTATTTGGAAGTGAAGCCTGGATTGGACACGAGCAGTAAATTCCTTCCATAGCTGCAGGTGAAGCTGCAAAAGCTGTTTTCCCTCTGGGTGCACTGTGCTGCCTGCCAGGGCTGCCACGGGGCTGGGACCATGCAGGGAGGGTAGTCCCAGCTATCTAAGAATTCCTGCCTCGCCTGGAGCCCTTTTCCTTCTCCCTTAGGAAAACCCCTCGCTGTGTGCCTGGGGCAGCCTCTGAGCAGTGGGAGCTGAGGCATTGCAACAGCTCCTGCTGATCTCATTGCAGCTCTGAGGCAGGAAGGGTTTCCCAAGTGCAGTGTGAAATCCAGGTCCTTCCCTTGCCAGTCCTGGAGAGCACAGCTGGGAAACGTCACCCCTTGGACACGGAGGAGGAGGGCGTTTATCCCTGTTTGTACTTGAAGCCTCGGGCTGGGCAGAGCTGCTCTGGGAATGCTGAGTGGGCTGAGGACTCTCTGTGCTCCTGAGATGTGGCTGAAGTGACCCCCTCGCTGTCACAGAGGTGGATTTTACTGGACAGCCTGGGCTGGCCTGGATACGGATTGGGAATGTGCCGTGACCGGTGTCAGAGGGGGAGGTGATGGCTCTGCACCAGCACTGGGCAGAGAACACCAGCTCTGGGGTCAGTGGTCATCTTTGGGGGTCCAGGAGGGGACCCCTGGAGTCTCCACAGGGACAGAGTGAGGAGAAAAAGTCTCCTTAAAATAGCATCTGAGGGGAACAGGACAGAACGTGGCATCCCCAGTGTGGAGGGTGGCTGTAATCCCCGTGGTGGGATGTTATGGTCCTGTCCCTGGCACACGGAGCAGCTGAGCCATGGAGGGGGTGGCTGCTGGCTGCACCCGTGGGTTTTCTAAACACTAAATGATAAAATGGAGCTGTGCTCCAGCAGACACTCATCCTGTGTGCACTCACTGGGGTGTTGGTAACGCACAGCTCGGGGTGTGTTTTGGACAGGACTTTTTTTGCTTTTTAGCCCTGCTGCAGTTCACAGCCACCCCCACAACGTGCCAATCCCTTTTCTCACAGTGTGTCCCCCACGTGTGACCTTCCCAAAGGGTGGGAGGGAGCTGGGTTCTCCCAGCCTGCACAGACCACCCTGACAGGTACCAAGCAAAGGCTTTCCAGGTCCTGGGACCACTTTTTGTGTGCCTTGCAAGGGGAGAGCCACTGGCAGCCTGTGTGCTGTGGGAGGAGTGTGGAATTCCGGCGTTCCTGCGATACAGAATAGTTTCCACATCCCACGATAACTCCAAGGGCAGCAAACAATCTTGGTTCTTGTTGTGAAACCAGTGTTGTATTTTATAATTCAACTAGAAAGAGTTTTTACCTTTTCTACTGAAAGTAGCAGAACTGCCCCGTGCCCTGGTGGAAGGTGGTGCTTTGCTGCTGGTTCCTCAGAGTGAGATTTGGAACGGCTGGGACGGGTTTTACACCATCAAAGCTGACTGGGATTTGCTGGGAGCAGACCTTTCCTCCTGGCTGGGAGCTGTGTGCAGGGCTGCAGGAACGGGAGGCTGCATCCTTTGCTCTTTCACACTGGAGGCTGATTTGCTCTGCAGAAGCTGCAGAACTGAGTAATTCCTTATCTTCTGGCTGTTATAGGTATTCTCCTCTCCAGGGTCTCGTTTCATTGGGTGCAAAGTCCTGCTGGCTCTCACAGCTCCAGGATTGCAGCAGCACCGCAGCCATCGGGAAGTCTCCGTGGGGTTTGGGAACATCTTTTGCCTGAGCTTGTATCTTTAGCCCAAACAGCTCATTGTCAGCTGATCCTGGCCAGTTGCGGCTTGTGGTGCCTGGAAAGGGTGGAGAAATTGTATTAATTTATTTATTTTTTTAAGAAACTTTCGGGATCTGCTGCCAACATAGCTCTGGATAGAGCCAGGAGTGGGAGGAGCCCGGGGAGTGCAAGGGGATGCCTGTTCTGGAGTCTCTCTGCTCTCTCCATCCCAAAACCAACCTGAGCCCTCTGACATAAAGCAGATATTTTGAATTCCCTGTGAAACGAGTTGGTTAAAAACTGAGCAGATCAAAAAGGATGTTGTGAAGCACAAGGAGACGGGCTCAGCTGTGTGAGCCACCAGCTGCCTTCTCCCTCCCTCAGCCTCAGGCTTTGCTTGAGAAAACCCCTCATCCCTTAATAATTTCCAAGATCCCTCTGTTTCAGGGGTGCTGGCTCTTCCCAGAGGGGTGTTTATGAAATGGGCTCTGGGCTCCCCCCGTCCCGTTTCAAACGAGAAACACATTTCGGGCGTTGCGGATGCTCCGAGTGCCACCTGCTGGAATGTGCTCGGGGGTGCCAGGGTGACACCGCCTGGCCCGTGCCACTGTTCCCTTTTTAGGGATTTGCCTGTAACCCCCGTTGTGGGGAGCCAGGAGCACTGGAGGAGCAGCAAAGTCCTTCCCAGGAGCCACCAGGTTAATTTTACACAGTTGGGGTGCCTCTGTGAGTGGGGAGGAATTGCCCCCAGGAGGATGGCAGAGAGCTCCCAGGAGCCAGGCTTTTGTTGAAGCTGTGTGTGGGGAGGCTCCTGATATTTTCCATGCCAGGATGGAGCTGGTCATTCCCTTCTCCAGCTGCCTTGGCTGGGTAAGGGTTTGGACACGAGGGCTTTGAGGATTTGAGAATTTGAGGATTTCTGGACAGCATGTTACCCCTCGCTGGGCAGAGGCCTGACTGTGTCCCCTGGGTTTCTCTTCCCTGCCCCATTTTGGGTTGGTTTGTTTTTCAGGAGACCACTGACAGTCCTTGGAGATGGTGTGGGGTGAAATGTGCAGCCCTGCTCCCTCTCAGTAATCCCTTCCTGCAAACCTCCTGCCAGGAATCCGCCCCCGTCCTTATCCACTCCTTGGGAAGTTCCAGTTGCCGAGGTCCCGGTGTTCCTGGGCTGTGTTTGTAGCAGTGACTTTGTCCAGGACTTCCACCTTCAAAGCCACCCCGCGGTGTCCCTTCCTCCTCGGGCCCCAGTGTCCCCAAGGCTTTTGTCAGTCAGCAAAGGCCCTCGTTCAGTGGGAGTTAAAGGGCCGAGGAAGCCTCTCTCTCCCTGCAAATCCTCTTGGATTGCTCCAAGAATCTCCCTCTTCTTTCAAGAGAGTTGGTGGCCCCAAGGATTTATTTACATTGTCCTGTTTCTGCCTTCTGCAAAAGCTATTGCTGATTCTCTGATGTCTCACAGGGGCAAGGGCTCACCTCTTCCCTCTGTCTGCTGCCTGCTTCTATAAAACCCCCAGGACCGAATTCTGAGTGTGGCTGGAAGTGGCTGAGGAGCTCAATGAGAGGTCTCATGTCTTTTCTCCCAGGCCTTTTCCAGCTGTGGCCATGCATGCACCGAGCAAAAGTAACTCTTAAAAAATGCAATAAGCTGGTGGCCAGACCCTGCTGTGAGCAGGCAGCCCTGCAGGGATCCTGGGTCAGGATGTTTGGGATGATGCTGGAGCGGGCAAAGCAGATCCCACAAGGTTTCATGCCTGGGAGGGAGGGCAGCTGCATGGCCCAGGGCGCGTGGATTGGGAGCAAACCCGTTGGAACTTGTGCAGGAGCCTCCTCTTGGGCAGGGAGGATTTTTACTCTGCTTGAGGTTTCAATTTTTTTTTTTTCCTATAATTGTTTTTGGCAATGGAATGAAATTGGTGTGCTCTCACAAAATGTTCTGCTTGGCTGGACTTGTTTGCAGCTGACCTGGCTGTGCCTGTCCCTGCCCCGTGGTGCTGCTGACGTGGTAACAGCTCTGTGTGAGCAGCTCAGGTACCTGGTGACACTCTCAGCTCCCAGGAGGTCCCACAGCAGCTTCAGCCCTCCAGAGGTGTCACTCCAAGGGCAGTTTTCCTGTGGGGGCAGTTGGCATCAGGCATCACTTTCCTGGAAGTTGTGGGGTGACAACAAAGTGAGTTTGAAGCTGCTCTGACCATGTCCCTGTGTCCCTGCTGGGAGCTGCACCTCCTCCCGGGTCAGAATGGCTCACCCCAGCCCTGCTTCCTTCTCCCTGTGCCACCACCTGAACAGACCCAGCCCCTGCTCCCTTCAGGCACAGGTACCCCGAGCTGAACCCTTCCCCGGCCTGGGCAGGGTCTCTGCTCAGTGTCCCACAGGATTTCTCTGGCTGGGGGCTCCCAGGAGCACTGAAGAGGATCTTCCACAGAAGTGCAGTCAAAAGTACGAGGTTCTGGCCAATTCTTTCGTTGCAAATGAGGCCAAGGGCCAGTCCTGCCCAAAAAAGGCCTTTGCAGGAGGGCAGGCAGTGACTGGGGAGGTTTCTTTGCTTTGTTTGTTCCCCTTTTTGAGAACCACCACTTGAAAAAAAAAGTTCCAGGCAGAGCAGCCTTTGTTCCCCACAAAGTTCAGCCTCGCTTCCTCTGCAGAGCTGCAGCACCTCGTGCTTCCCACTGATTCCAGGCTCCCTCCAGAGCAGGAGCTGCTGCTCCATGGGGAGGTTGTTGCTCCAGAGTAGGTCATGTAAAAGAACTTCATGCAGAAGTTCAGGAGTGTGAAGCTCCCACATTCCTTCCCGAGGCTGGCACTTAGGGAAGGAGGGGTCTGAGGTGCAGGGGAAATGGGGAGCCACATGTGCACTCCCAGTTCCCTCAGGAGACCAGCTGCTTTCAGGCAGGGGTTTTACCAGCCTCACTGTAAAAGACTTCTTCCCTATATCTAATCTAAATCTCCCCTCTTTTAGCATAAAACCATCACTCCTTGTTCTATCACAGCAGGCCCTGCTAAAAACCCTGTCCCAAGCTCTCCTGCAGCCCCTTTATGCCCTGCAAGGGGCTCTGAGCTCTCTCTGGAGCCTTCTCTTCTCCAGGTGAACACCCCCAGCTGTCCCAGCCTGGCTCCAGAGCAGAGGGGCTCCAGTCCCTGGAGCATCTTCATGGCCTCCTCCAGCAGGTCCGTGTTGCTCCTGCGCTGCTCCAGAAGCTGCTGCTGCCTCCTGGCCCTGTCCCTGGAGAGCTGCAATTCCACTGATCCTACAGGGAGAGCATCCCTGCTGGATCAGCATTTGTGCTGCTCAGAGCAGGGGCAGAGAAATTTTGAGGAAGAAAACCACTGAGACTCTCAGTTGCTCATTGCTGCCTCGTGCAGTGCCTAAAGTTGTTCTTTCTGTGCCCGTTTTCTTGTGTGTGACACGGGGACTGGACTGATCCTCCTGAAAAGCCAGCCGAGATTTGCTGATGGCTCTTTCCATGCCTAAGCACCCGTAAAGCCGCCCAGTGTTCTCATTTGGCCGCGGCATTGTGCAGCCATGGCCACACAAAGCCATTTCCCCATACGAAACCGCCGTTTCCTTTCAGCAGAACTCCCAAAACACATCCCAGTGACACAAGCACGGCACCGGGGCTCTCGCGCCGCTGCGGGCGCTGCTCCGGGCTCCGAGCTCAGCAACCGGCTGGGAAGGGATGGGACAGTAACAGCCCAAAGCTTTGGAGATGCTGAGGCTCCTCTTCCGCACCAAGCCAAGGATCCAGGAGGCAAGTGTCTGATAAAATAGCTGCTCTGCCTGCTCCTCTGCAGGACACAAGGAATCAGGGAATTCCTGATCCTAGAGAGCCAGACCTTATCCAGGTTTAATTAAGCACTCTTTTGGAAAAGGCATTTTGGAGGGTACGACTGCTTTCTAAGAAGTGTCTTTCCTAGGTGCTGCCAGATTTTGGGAGTGTTTTGGGACCAGAGCATGTGTTGAAGCAACAGAAATTAAAACAGCTTCTGGTTAGTTGTTGATGAATAGGAAGCGAAATGCCAAGAGCAGAATCTGTTTCGAGCTTTTGCAGGGTGGGTTTTTTTTCTTGCATTTAGATGTGACGGTCTCAACCGGCAAAGTGACAAAACGCGAGCAAAAACAAACCTGTCTCTTGGCTTCTGGCTTGTAAAATCCTCCCTCAAAAAAAGGGGAAAGTAAGAAATAGGGCTTGTATTTTGAACCTGGGAAAACCCCCGTCCGTCTGTCCCCAGCCCCTGCTCTGGGGTGACTCAGCCGCCTGTGCCCTGCGAAGGCAGCGCGGGGAGGTTCAGAACTTGTCTCCTCCTCTGACTGGAGCGACCTCCTGGGCTTTTATTTTCCAGAAGCCAATATCATTTCGCAGCAGTGCAGGAATCTGAGGGAAATGCCTCTCCAGAGGCTGTGGGTGACGGCAGGTGCCGGGAGCTCCCAGGAGCCGCGAGTGCTGGACCTGCAGAGATCCGTGCTTGTGGGACTCCGGTCCTTCCACCCCATCCCGGGCAGGGGCTGGTGCCAGCTCTGAAGGAGCCAGCGTGGAGCTGCTTTCCCGCTGGGTGGGAGGGATCCCCGGGGCGGGGTCTGCTCAGGGTGCTGTGATGCTTTTTGCTCAGGAAGGGGTTCAGCTGTGGCTTTGGCAGATTTGTCACCCTGCTGCTCCTGGGGCAGCGGGACAGTCACCCTCTCCCGATCCCAAAGATTGGATTCTTTGGCTGCTCCCCCTGCAAGGGCACAGCAGTGCCAAGGAGGAAGGGGAAGCGGTGACTGCAGGGGCCTCTCCGATCTGATTCAGTCTTTCTGGAGCTGAAAATCAGTTAATTCTCAGCTCTAATCTCATGGTTCTCATGCAGCTCCTCCTTTCCCTCAGGGTTTGCTTTTCCTTCTCTTCTCCCTCTCCGTTGCTCCTGTCCCCCCTCCAGGTGCCCCTGTGCCCACCCAGCGCCGTGGGCTCCATCCTGCTGGGACACTGCCTGAACAGACACAAGAGGAGCCACAGCTCAGCCTCCCCTCCCTCCCTTCGGTCACGTTTTATCTCATCCACAGCCAAAGACTTCTTCCTCTCAGAAGAAATGTTTCAAATCTGACTGGAGTTTTTGGGGGGATGATTTTGCTATTCAAACTTGGCTCGTTGTCTAAAAGCCACGGGAGGGAGTACCTAGATGTGATGGCCAATTTGTGTGTGTTCATAAAATACACCAGGCTTGGGGACTGACTTTGTGAAAACTTACTCACACTTAAGCGTGAGCTTCAGAGGGAGAAGGAGCCATTTCTTAGCCGAGAAACTGTTCTTTTCTGAGCTCCCCTTAAATGCTTCTGCATCTGGGGTTCACAGACTCACATCTGGCCCCAGAAGCAGCAGAAACTGGACATTGCTGCTGCTGCTGGGGATGTGTCAGAGCAGCTGGGCTGGTCCTGCCCTGCCCTCGAGGTCTGTGGGGAGCTTCGCTCTTTGAGTTTGTTCCTCCTGGTTGCTTTAGAAAGGCTGAGTGCCTGGGGGGAAGAAGCTCAGTCTTTGCCATGGGGGTGCCAAACTTCCCTGCAGACCCAGGACAGAGGCTTTTGGAGTTTGTCCAGGTGTAACTGAGAGTAAAAGCTGCTCTAGACATTAATCAACCTGCCAGAAATTAATTCTCTCTCCCTGGTGCTCTGATTCTTGGGGAACACGTGCAACCAAGTGCTGGCACCGTGTCCTTCCCCACCACTGGTCAGAGTTTATCAAATCCAATCAATATAAATGTATTTACTGGCTCTAACCGCTCTCCTGGAGCCCCCACACGGCTCAGAATCACATCCCGAGGAGCAGTGGTTGGTGGGACACCCGCAGTGGCTGTGAACAGCTCACCTGGTCTTGCTGAACAAGTTCTTTAGGAGAACTTCAGCAGAGAATCACAGCCCCTCTGTGCTGACGCTTGTTTGTCGTCCCACAGGCAAAATCCGACATCACTTGGGTAGAGAAAGACCTCGTGGACTCGGCAGACAAGGTAGGAGAGCTGCAGGGGGCACCTCAAGGAGACTCACCCATTTCATTTGCATTTTGTCCCACACGCGAGGGCGTGAGCAGAGCTCGCAGGGACCTCTCTGCAAACCAAACCCTTTCCTGCCTCCCGCCCCTGCCAGCCCCTCTCAGCTCTGTGGGACTGCTGCTGCAGACAGCAGCTATTGCTCACTCACTCACATGACATCCTGGACTCGATTTCATCCTCCTCCTCCTTCCTCCCCACACCAACCCCCTTTCCGTGCTGTCATTTGTGTCTCCTGTGGCTTTCTGATCTTGTCAGCGAGCCAGGGCGGGCACTTTTGGTTGCGTGGACGTGCAGGGGAGATTTTATTGCCTTTCTGAGGCTCCTCTCCCACGCTGGTATCACAACATGAAAAATCCTCTGGGTCAGGACGAGATTTATCAGCTCCTGGCGGGCCCACGTGCAGGGAGATCGCTGCTCCCCCACACTGAGAACGGGGAGCTGCTGTGGGATGGGTGCTTCTCTTGGGCAGCACAGGGTGGCCGGGGTTTCTCCTTCCTTCCTTTGGCTGTGTCAGAGCACAGGAGGTGTCTGTGAACCGGGTTCCTGCTGTGCTCAGCAGCTGCAGGAGCTTCTCCAGCCCTTGGAGCTCACGGGCACCGAGGTGAGGCTGGGCCCAGCTGCCTCTCTGCTGTTCAGTCATTTGTTTCTTTCATTATCAGTTCTGAAAGAGCACGTGGTGGGGGCATAGGGGGCAAGACAGTCATAATTTGTCTCTCTGGTTCCATCCTCTGCACTCTCGGGAGAAATTCAGACATCAGCGCTGACACGGGGCTGTTTCCTTTTGTGTGGGTGTCTTTTGACTCATTTTGAGGGGTTTCTTTCTTACCTGCACCCTCTGGGGTCTTGCTGCAGGAAACATCTGTCTGTCCTGAGGGAAAGGCCAAAGGGGAACAGGCTTGGAGGGGGAAGGAGGCAAAACAAGCCCTCTAAATACCTCTGCTCTGTCCTGCCAATAATCTGAGCCATGGTGGGTTCAGAACTCAGAAATGCCCTTAAAAACACCTCACGTGGACCTTCCAGGGTGGCTTTCAGATAAATAACTCCAGAGTCCACAGCAAGGACTCCTGTGCAGCATAAGGCAAGTGAAGGACTGAACTCAAATCCAAACATTCCCAGAGGAACCCGTTGTGGATGACCCCTCATCTCTGTGCCAGTGGGAGAGCAGAGATGTGCAGCTCCCCAAGGTGATGTCACACTTCTGGGTGGGTTCTCGTGAGTTTCTCTTCTGTTTTAGAAAGGAAAGTGGCTTCTCACAATTTCCCCTGTTGTGGAAATACCCCAAAGCTCCCAGCCTGACGTGAACTTCAGGCAGCATTAGATGGAAATCACTTTAAGGAGACCATGTGTGTTTTCTACCAGTCTCTTCTCTGAGCCAGGGAACCCAAACGCCAGCGAGGAGCTGTGAGATTGTTATTATTTTTTTAAAAGCAAACCTGAAAAAAAAAAAGCCCCAACCACAAGTGCTGCTGCTGGGGAGGGGGAGCGTGAACCTCCCTCGGTGCGAGCCCGGGCCCCACTGCGCATCTGCCACCGGCTCAGCCACCTGCAGCTCCTGCTCCGGCACCGGCGGCGCCCGGAGCCCCCCAGCCCCGGGACCGGGGGCCGCGGTTCCTGGGGCCGGACGATGTTGATCGGGATGGGAGAATGGAGAGGGACCCTAAACTTCCTCGTGTGTGGGCGTTCCTGACGCTCTGGCTGCAGAGGAAGCACCGAGCCAAGCCCTGCAGCCTGCAGCTGCCTGCCCCCAGCCCGCTCGCCAGCCCGGTCAGTACCGCTGCCACCTCCCGCTGCCACCTCCTGCTGCCACCTCCTGCTGCTTCCCTTCCTACCGCTGCCTGATGCTTCCCATGGATGTTCAGGGCACTCTGGTTTGCTTTTCCTTCTCTGCCTTCTGGGATAGTTTGTTGTGGAGCCATTGGAAGAAGCTGATCTCGGTGGCACACAGGTGCTTTAGTGCTGGAGAGCTGTGTGTGCTGCCAGCCAGGCTGTAGGAGCCGGTCACCAGAGTCCTGAGAGCTGAATTCCAACTTAGTGGATGAGTCCATGAGGGAAAATCCTCCCTTGTGTGGTCAGCAGGTACTAAATGGCTTCTCAAAGTGTTTCTGTGGTAGGAGGATCACAGGATGGTTTGGGTTGGAGGGACCTTAAAGCCCATCCAATGCCACCCCTGCCATGGCAGGGACACCTTCCACTGTCCCAGGCTGCTCCAAGCCCTGTCCAACCTGGCCTTGGACACTGCCAGGGATCCAGGGGCAGCCACAGCTGCTCCGGGCACCCTGTGCCAGGGCCTCACCCCCCTCACAGGGAAGAATTTCTTCCCAGTGGGTCCATTTTTGGGTCTCTCCCTGCTGCGGGCTCTCTCCCTGGAGAGCTGAACTGGCAGGAGGAGCTGAACTTGGCTGGCTCCTGCTCCAGCTCTGGAGGTGGGAAGCTGTTCCTCACAGCAGCTGTCTGCAGGGACTAAGCCTCCAGATGGAACCAGAAGTGCAAAGTGGCTGGTTTAAGCTGGGAGATGATCTGAAACATGGAAATGTGGTGTTTAAGGGATTATGGGATCTTTCTTGCCTGTGATCACCGAGCCCAGGGAAAGGCAGGATAATGCCAAGGAGCTCCTGTGCCCCTGCCCTGAGTGCCTGAGTAACACAGGAGAGAGCAGAGCTACCACCATGGAAACAAAGCCACTTCTTAAGCTGAGAAAAGCCCGGCCTGGGAGTGGGGAGGGGAGGGAAGGGAGCTGGGTGCAGGTGGGCAACCACATCCGTGGGCACTGGAGGGTGGGAGTGGGCTGGGCAGGAGCACAGGCAGGGCTGGCACCTGGCTCTGGCTGGCTTTAAAAGCTGCTTTCATGAGGTGGTTCCAGACCAAGGGTCTAGAAAACAAAGTGTAAGTTTTTTCCCCCTACTCTGCAAGGGGGAAAAAAATAAATAGTTCCAGCTTTCTGAGGGCTCTGCTGGCCACAGCTTCCCCAGGGCAGGGGACAGCAGGGTGTAATGCATTTTTGAACATAATTGCTGTCCTTTGGGTCCAAAAAGCAACCAGACCATGTCTGCACTGGATAACGTGGGAGTGAAGTGCTGAGGAGGCTGGACCTGCCCTTACAAGATGTCCAGCTCCAAGGGATTTATGGCCTGAGTAAGAGTCAGGAGTAAGGAGTGGGAAGTTGAGCCCAGCCAGCCCTGTGGGAGAGGGGCTGGAGCAGGCCAAGCTCATAAAGAACCCAAATACAGATACATTGGCTATGTCCAATGTCCAAATAGAGGGAAAGGCACAGATAGAGACTAATGGTATAAAAAGTCTCTGTATCTTTGGGATGCAATAGAAAGCAGCACAAGGTGTTTCTGTTGAGCTGAAATCTGGGCTTTGCTCACCAGAGGTACAGGCAAGTTTTGCTGGGCATAGGAGGTGTTTCAGCACCACCTCAGGGTCTGTGGCTGTGCTGGCCCAGCTCCCTTGGGGAGTTTATTCTATTTATGCTGATTAAATCTATTTTTTCTTCTTTATGTTTTTTTAAGTAAAATAATGTGTTTTAAACAAAACATGTGCCAGAGACCTTGGCTTCCCCTCAATCTTCTTGAAGGCTGGAGTCTGTTAAGGCATCATCTGTATGTGCTGAAGATGCACTAAGACTTATGTTGCAGAGTTGCTCAGATTGCTGAGCAGATGGGCTCCAACATGTCTGATTTTTGCCAGCCCTGGCCCTGTTTTGACAACAGTGCCGTATTTTTTGTGTTGTGGGATTTTTAGTGGCATAAACACTCCTGTTTTTGCTACCAGTGCCTCAAAAAGGAAGGTGCTTCTCAAGCACTCCTCTGAAATGCAGTTCAAAGCAGCTCCTGTGGTTGGGAGGGAGGGCTCTGTATTTACCTGGGCCTCCCTACCCTGACTTATTGATTGCAGATGCTGATACCTGTGACAAGCACCAACTTTTCTGGTTCTCTCAGATGTGGCTCCTGTGAGTCTGGAGCTGCAGTCCTTGTTCCATAATCCCATAAGGCTGCTTTCCCTTGCTCAGGAGTCCCTGCCAACCGTGTGCCCTCTGTTTCAGGGGGAAGGTGTCGTGCAGGAAATCAACATCACGCACCATGTGAAGGAGGGCTCTGAGAAGGCTGATCCCTCACAGTTTGAGCTCCTGAAGGTGCTGGGACAGGGCTCTTTTGGCAAGGTGAGATCACTTCTTCCTATGTGCCATGCCAGAGGAATGATTTTGGTGATGAAAGGAACCATCCCCAACAAAAACACTTCCCTGACTCCCAGGAATGTTCCTGGGCATGTTCCTCCCTTCTCAGAACTGCTGCCGTGTGCCCCGGGCTGGGTTTGGCCCCTGTTTACAGTCCAGTTTCCCTTCTGTGAAGGAGGAAGGAAGTAGCCTGTAGCTCTTATCTATTTCAATAATCTAGGTCTCTTACAGACCATCTGCTGACACATTAACCCAGCTTGGTGTCAGCCAGTTACCAGCTGACACTGGGGGCTTGGACAGGACTGAGTGCTGCTGCCTGGGCAAATGCAGCAGTGGCTTTGTAGAATCAGAGAAAAGTTGGAAAAAGACCTCTGGGGTCATCCAGTCCAACCAGGAGCACTGCCAAGCCCACCACTTGCAGGTGGTGTCCTTTTGATGCTGCCTAAAACCAGGTAGAATGAGACATCAGGGAAGGGAAGGAGATAAAAATCCAGAGGGTGCAGGACCTGAATATCAAGGAGTTGATGTGACTGACAAACCAGGAGGCTTCTGTGATCCAGTGAAGCATCAGTGCCTCCAGTCACAGGTCCCAGGCATCAGCCCCATGGGAGCTGCAGGAGCCAGGAGGTGTGGAAGGCTGGAAAGGAGACAAGTGCAGCAGGAAACTGGGGGGTAAGAGGGGTCCACACACAGCACTTCCCTGGAAACCCCATGGGAAAGCTTGAGCTTCTTAGGGACACTCTGGGGTTTGCCACTTTGGGAGGCATCCAGCTCCTACTGCCAGTGTTTAGTACTTGGTGAATGTGGTGTTCTTCTGCCTCAGGTTTTCTTGGTGAGGAAAATAACACCCCCAGACAGCAACCACCTCTATGCCATGAAAGTGCTCAAGAAGGCCACACTGAAAGGTAGGAAGGGGACTCTTCCTGCAGTGCTCTGATCCTCTGTGACTTAAAGAGCACTGGGGAAATGTCACAGCAGCCACTGCTGGCCCCGGGGTGGGCTGGCTGAAGAGAAGCATCTTTATCCCAGCAAAACACCCTCCTTTTCTTTCATCTGTTTAAGAGCATCATGATGGAGGTGGGAAAACACCTGGCTCAAGCAGCTTGGTGCTTAAGGCTGGGATGGGGCTGGACACGGGGCTGGACACTGCCCAGGGGCCTTTTTCTGTGTCTGAGCTGCTCCTCTCTTCCCACAGTGCGGGATCGACTGAGGACAAAGATAGAAAGGGACATCCTGGCTGATGTCAACCATCCCTTTGTGGTGAAACTCCACTATGGTGAGTGTGGAGCTCCTTGGGGTGCTGGGGGAGAGGCTGCAGCTCCAGCAGACTCTGACTGCCCTTAAACACAATCCCCTGAACACAAATCCTTTCCTGGAAGGATCTGTGGTCCCACTGCCTGCTCCAGCTATGGAATGGGGAACAGAGCGTGGACCGGGAGAGGAGGTTTAAACATCAAATCCCTGGGATTAAAACATTAAACCAGGAGAAGCTGAGAAAGCAGAGTTAACTAGCCAAGCTGGAGTTTGGCAGGGTTAATGCTCTGATTCTGGGGAAGGCAAGGACAGCTTTGTTCCCTGTAAGGTGACCAGAGCCTCTCCCGAGAAAACAGCCCTTTCAGGAGGGTATCACTGGCAGAAAGGGAACCAGACCCCCATAAAATGAGGATTTTCTGCAGTGCCAGAGTGCTGTGGGGAGCTCCCATTTCAGCAGCAGGGACAGGCCATCTCCTTTACCCCATCAGCCCTACCTGTGTTTAACCCAGGAACCACGCGGGGCACGTACCCAGCTGGAGCCACTGGGATTTAAGTGATTAATGTAACACCACAGAGCCTTCCCTCAGTGCAGGGCTCTGATTCCTGCTCTGGCTTGTGTTTCAGCATTCCAGACAGAGGGGAAGCTGTACCTCATCTTGGATTTCCTCAGAGGAGGTGACCTTTTCACTCGGCTTTCCAAAGAGGTGGGTATACTCTGGCATTTCGGTGGGCTGCTGAGGCTCAGCTCATCTCTGCTTATGGCCTGGAGAAGAGACTGACCCTTGCAAAGTCCTTGAGAGGGTGAAAACAGCCTCCAACCTGCTGCTGGTCCAGAGCTGGCACCAGGACAGGGTGTTGTGGGAGCTCTGTGCTCCAGCAGGAAAGCAGCAGCACAGGTGACAGGTCCCACCCCTGCAGCAGCTTCAGATGAGCATCTCCTAAAGAACAAAAACTAAAAGAAGGTCAGTTTGGATTAGAATTAAAGAAGAAATCCTTCCCTGTGAGGGTGGAGAGGCCCTGGCACAGGGTACCCAGAGAAGCTGTGGCTGCCCCATCCCTGGAAGTGTCCAAGGCCAGGTTGGACAGGGCTTGGAGCAGCCTGGGATGGTGGAAGGTGTCCCTGCCCATGGTGGGGAGTAGGACTGGATCCATTAAGGTCCATTCTTACCCAAACCATTTTAGGATTCTATGAATGGTGGGTGAAGTCTGGAAAACTTAGAAAGGGCAGGAGGGAGCAACATGGATGTGGAAGGTGTTGCCTGGGTGCAGGGGAGCTGCTGCCATTGTACCCCAGCACCTCTCTGCTTCCTCTCCCTGCCTGCAGGTGATGTTCACCGAGGAGGATGTGAAGTTCTACCTGGCAGAGCTGGCACTGGGACTCGACCACTTGCACAGCCTGGGGATCATCTACAGGGACCTCAAGCCAGAGAAGTACGTGTGGCCCAGCTGAGGCAGGATCCCAGCCCGGAGCCAGGGAACAGCTCCTGCCTTCCAGAGGGGCTGGAGGATGCCCCAAGGCCAGACAGATGGGAGGTGGTGGTGCCAATCCAAGGCTGCTGCTCCTCAGATCAGGGGTTCCAGCCAGGAGCAGTCTGTGTGTGCCAGGGCTGAGCAGAGATCTGTGGCAGCCTCCGGGCTCCAGGGTTAGGTAGCTGGGACCCTTCAGAGGGAGAAGGGACCAGGCTGGGCTCTGCAGAGCCCACTCCAGCTTGGTTATCCTTGCCTGGGGTGTGTGGGGATCAGAGGGGGTAACCTCTGGGGCCATTTGCTTACTGTGAAGCCGAGGGTGTGGAGAGGAGGGAGCTGCTCCTGGTCCCACTCCTGTCTCGGTGGTGGAGCTTAAAGCACCGGGAGAAGGGACAGGCAACTTTTCCTTTGGATCCTGGGAGCATCTCAGAGATGCTGTGCTTGTTCTCACCAGCCCTTACCACAGACAGTAACAACTTGTTTTCCCATTCCTGCTGTAGCATCCTCTTGGATGAAGAGGGGCACATCAAACTCACAGGTGAGGGGCTCCACAGAGCCTTGGGCTCCAGCGAGGTCGGTTCCTGAAATACGGAGCTGCTTGGAATGCTCAGAGCAGTGGCTGAGTGCTGACAGCTTTCTCTTGTGCAGATTTTGGCTTGAGTAAGGAGGCCATAGACCACGAGAAGAAAGCCTACTCCTTCTGTGGGACCGTGGAGTACATGGCTCCAGAGGTGGTGAATCGCCAGGGCCACTCGCACAGTGCTGACTGGTGGTCCTACGGGGTCCTCATGGTGGGTACCCTGTCCAGGACTGGGAATGGCAGCTCCCCTGCTCTGGAATGTCCAGACACGGCTCTGTGTGTCCTGCAGACCTGCTGACCTGGGGGGCTCCCCATGCCCCAGAGAGGGCTCCCTAAGGGGCTGTCCCGGCCTCCAGCCAGGAGTGCTGGTCTCTGGAGGCTGCTGTGCCAGTGGGTGCTGGGGTATGAGGGATCTGTGGGGTGTGTGGGGGTGTTCATGGGGTGCATGGGGGTGTCCGTGTCCACCCCAGCCGGGCCATCGCTGTCAGTGCGGATCTGGTGCCACCGTCTGGCAGCTGCTGGATCCCAGGGCTCCGGCAGGAGCAGGAACTGGCCTGGGCACGTTCCCACACAAACCCTGTGAGCCAGGCTGCTGCTGGGAACACACGGTGCCTGGGAGCTCTGCCAGAGCCAGGCTTGGGACCCCTCACACGCAGGAAGGGGCAGTGGGACCTGTGCAACCCTGAGCCTTGCTCACACATGACCCCCTTCTTCTCTTTCCCTGCCAGTTTGAAATGCTCACGGGGGCACTGCCCTTCCAGGGGAAGGACCGTAAGGAGACAATGACCCTCATCCTCAAGTAAGAGCAGTTTGTCTCTCCTTTCTGCACAGGATTTCTGTTGCAATCTGGGGGCTCTTGCAATTCCGTGGCATTATTTGGCAAGTGGTGCCATATCAGCAGTCAGTTTGAAGGGTGCAGTGTAAATGCCAGAGAGATGATTGTGCATTTTGGGGGTGGAGGTGCTGCAGTCGCCTTGTGGGTTGACTTCTTCAAACCTGCAGCTGATTGCATAACTTCCTCCCCAGAGCGAAGCTGGGCATGCCACAGTTCCTGAGCACTGAGGCTCAGAGCCTCCTGCGAGCCCTTTTCAAAAGGAATCCAGCCAACAGATTAGGTAAGAGCTTTTTGTTTGTTTCTGAATTCCCCTGATGCCGTATGGGGGCCTCTCACATGCCCCTGTGCTCACACCTGTGCTGGGTCAGGGCACTCGGGTGATCCCAGCCAGGGGTCTGTAACCCCTGGCTGTCCCCTGTGCTTTGCTGGGGGTGAATACAACGCGATCCCTGGTGCCTCTTGCAGGGTCTGGGCCTGACGGGGCAGAGGAGATCAAGCGCCACCCTTTCTACTCCACCATCGACTGGAACGTGAGTCTCAGAAGGAGCAAATTTCTGCACCACTCAGCACCAGTAACACAGCTCTGGCAGCAGGAACAGCCCAGTTCTGGTGCTTGGCCAGCTATGGGAGAGCCACCAGCTCCTGTCCCATCCATTCCAATAACCCTTCCCAACACTAAAACTCTCTCTGTTGTGTAACTGTCTCATTCCTGGGCTGCCTGTCACCTCAGCTCAGTGTGAATTTACTCATCTCTCAGCAGAGAGGTGCCTGTTTTCCTTGGGGTTTGGCACAACAAGGATTGTCTTGCACAAAGTGGGAAGGAATTGGGGAAACAATCCTGGCAAGGAGATCAGGGAGATCACTGAGCTGGCATTTCCCAGCTGCTTCTGGCCAGCTCCCACCTTAGCATGCAGTTGTGTTCCTTCCCTGTTCTCCCTTACTTGGAAAGGGATTTGAAGTCCAATGCTTCCAAGGCCCCCGACAAGCTGCTAGAGCGACCTTCCAGTAATGCCAGTAAAGCTTCTTTCCAATTTTTCCTTCAGGAAGCAATTTTAAAAGGCACTTGTGGGAGTTCTGGGATATGAATGTCCTGCTGGGGCATCTCCCAGCCATCCCTTGGGAGATACATGTCAGCAAAGCCCTAAAGGGAGTTAGGAGGAGATGGAAGAGTCTGTTGAGAGAAATACTTTATGGATATTGTGTTTGGACTGGGGGCAGGTTGCCTACAGAAAACTTATTTTCTTGACTTACTATATGGTAGAACTTGTAGTGTTTTTTCACAAACTGACTCAAAAGCACCCAACCAGCCAAAAAGGCTGCTCCCTCAGGCTACTGAGCTGTAATGAAATGCTGAAATGCTAAGCCACAGAGTTTCACAAAATCTCTTCCTGGCCCTCACTCCTCACCAGCCTTTGCACCTTTTGGGAGAAGGTGCCTGTGGGAGCACTTCCAAGCTGGTTTTGCAGCTGTTGTTTGGTTTTTGTGTTTTGCAGAAGCTGTACCGCAGGGAAATCAAACCCCCCTTCAAGCCTGCAGTGGGCCAGCCAGATGACACCTTTTATTTTGACACAGAATTCACGTCACGGACACCAAAAGGTTTGTATGACTTGAGGCAAAGCCCAAGTTTCCTGTGTGAGATGTCACTCTGTGGCTTCACTCCGGGGAGTATCCGGTGCCAGCAGGATAAGGTTTCTGCACAGGGAAGCTTTAGGTTGGATATCAGGGAAATTCCTTCTCCCAAAAGGGTTCAGTCCCTGGCACAGGCTGCCCAGGGCAGTGGTGCAGTCACCATCCCTGCAGAGGTTTAAAAGCCATGTGGATGTGGCACCTGGGGACGTGGTTTCGTGGTGGCCTTGGCTGTGCTGGGGGAATGGTTGGGCTCGCTGATCTTGGCCCTGGACAATTCCATGATTCTCTGTGGGATGTTAGGGTAAGCTCAGTGCTGCTGGTGTGGCTCCTGTCCCAAATAAATCACAGGAGCTGTAGCTCCTGGGAGCCAGGGGGAGGCTTCTGCTCCTCAGGCCCTCCTCAAGCTGTCTCCCACCTCCTGCTGCAGATTCCCCGGGTGTCCCTCCGAGTGCGGGGGCCCATCAGCTCTTCCGAGGCTTCAGTTTCGTGGCGACCGGGTTGATGGAGGATGGCAAAGTGAAACCTGCCCAGCCACCCCTGCATTCGGTTGTGCAGGTAAGGAATGGGGACAGAGGAACAGCTCTTTGGAGGGGCAGGGATGCTCCAGGTCTGCAGGACCTCTGCACCACCCGCAGCCTGAGGCAGCGTCATTCTCTTTGGCATTCTTGTCTCCTGTTGTTCTTTCATCACCACTGACTGTCACATTGTGCACAGGCTGTCAGGGCAGTGTGGGGCTGTGGCTTTGCTGTCCCCAGGTGGATCTGTGCTGGCAGGGCTCTGTAAATGCCCGTGGGTTGGAGGCGCCACCCAAAGGCACCGTGCTCGGTGCAGGCAGCGTTGGCCCACTGACCTATATCTGCCTTGTTCTCCTCCCCTCCCGCTCCCCGCCAGGAGGAGAAGCTGTGGGATGTAGCAGACAGTCTGACAGCTCTCTCTGTGCTGCAGTTAACTCATCACATTCACAAACCCTTCCCTGAGCCCTCCCAGCTCAGCTCTCCTTTGTGCTCTGGCAGCAGCTGCATGGCAAGAACGTCCAGTTCAGCGATGGGTACGTGGTGAAGGAGGCCATCGGCGTCGGCTCCTACTCCGTCTGCAAACGCTGCATCCACAAGGCCACCAACATGGAGTACGCAGTCAAGGTCTGGGATCTGCCCTCCCAACTGAGCTCCCCTGGTACATCTTTGCCCAGAGCAGCTGTGGCTGCCCCTGGATCCCTGGCAGTGTCCAAGGCCAGCTTGGACGGGGCTTGGAGCAACCTGGGATAGAGGAAGGTGTTCCTGCCATGGCAGGGCATGGAACAAGATGAGCTTTAGGCTCATCTAGGACCTAAAAGGACAATTTCTGTGCTGCTCTGCATGTATCTGCACTTCCCTAGGAATGGCAGGGAAGCAGTGTCCTCCTCCCTCAGAGGAAGGACAGCATCTCACCTTCCTGTGCAAAGCTGTGGCTACATCAGGTCTTAACAAAAGACAGAATTTTGTGGGTTGGGGACACAGAACTGATGAAGCAACTAAAGGATTTCTAGAGCTAAAGAGATCAGGGGACAGAGAGTGGATATGGCCCAGGAGCTCTGCAGGACTCCAAACTCAGCTCGTGTGCTTTGTCCTGGCCCCTTCCCCAGCCGTGGTGGCTGAAGTGTGTCCCCTCTTGCAGGTGATTGACAAGAGCAAGCGAGACCCTTCTGAGGAGATTGAGATCCTGCTGCGGTACGGGCAGCACCCAAACATCATCACCCTGAAAGACGTGAGTGTGGCTTGAGAGACTTCCCCGTGCCTTGGTTTAGGCAGTGCAGGCTGGGGGGGCAGAGTTCAGCCCCAGCAGGGGCAGCCCAATGACCCAGCTCCACGTGTTGCTCCGTTTCTCTGTCAGGGAAAGGTTCTTCCCCCAGAGGGTGCTGGGCACTGCCCAGGCTCCCCAGGGAATGGGCACGGCCCCGAGGCTGCCAGAGCTTCAGAGGGATGCCCAGGGTGGGATTGTTGGGGTGTCTGTGCAGGGCCAGGAGCTGGATCCATGATCCTTGGGGGTCCCTTCCAGGTTGGGATATTCCACAATTCTGGGGTGGGGAAGCATCCCCAGAGCCACCTCTGCTGATCCCTGTCTGCTCCTTGGTGATGGAAGTACAAAAGGGAAGTTTTGGAAGCACATTTTGATGACTCCATCCATGTTTTCTTTGGCAGGTGTACGATGATGGGAAGTACGTGTACCTGGTGACCGAGCTCATGAGGGGAGGAGAGCTGCTGGATAAAATCCTCAGACAGAAATTTTTCTCGGAGAGAGAAGCCAGTTCAGTCCTGCACATGATCTGTAAAACAGTGGAGTATCTGCATTCCCAAGGGGTGAGTGTGGGCACGGCTGTTTTCCTGGGAAGCTCCCTGGCACTACACTGCGCTCCCTCTCCTCCAGGGAGTAACTCTGCCTATCAGGACAATTATTTCTCGCTGGTGTTGCCCTCTTGGCAAAGCAGATGTGGGGCCAGAGCAGGGGTTGAGTGACCTCAGGCAGCTTTCAGACCTTGGTACGAGCACAGCCCTTTCTTGGCTCCACAGGTGGTTCACAGGGACCTGAAGCCCAGCAATATCCTCTACGTGGATAAATCAGGGAACCCCGAGAGCATCCGGATTTGTGACTTTGGCTTTGCCAAGCAGCTCAGGGCTGAGAACGGGCTCCTCATGACCCCCTGTTACACAGCAAACTTCGTGGCACCCGAGGTGAGCACCTTACTGACCTGAGACCCTCAAGCAGCCCCTTGTCCCTCCCCTAACCTGTGCTCCCACCTGGCACAGTGGGTCTGCCCTGTTCCCATCTCCAGCCTGCCCTGGAAGAGGCAGTTACAGAAATACCACTTGTAGTAATGAATCTATTTTGAATCCTGATCTTTTAGTCCCAGACTTTGCTGTTCTGTCGAGCTCTGGAAGCTTTGCATACGGACTGCACCCAGGTCATGCCCCTCTTCTGAAATGAGCTCATCAGGAACCAAACACATTTTTTCCCTTTGCTTGTTGTGTTCAGGTCCTGAAACGCCAAGGCTACGACGAGGGCTGTGACATCTGGAGCCTGGGGGTCCTGCTGTACACAATGCTGGCAGGGTAAGGCAGTGGCTGGGACTGTGACTGCCCTGTCCCCGATGTGCTCTGTGGGGACAGCGGTGCCTCTCCTCCTGGGTCAGTAAATCCAGGGCTCTCTCCTCTCTCCCCAGCTGCACTCCCTTTGCAAATGGTCCCAGTGACACTCCAGAAGAGATCCTGACACGGATTGGAGGGGGGAAGTTCTCCATCAGTGGGGGCAATTGGGACACTATTTCTGACATGGCCAAGGTAGGGTTCAATACTTGTGTTACACTCAGGGGTCGGGGTCAAGCACAGGAGTTGCTGTGAGGCAAATTTAGAGCACACAAGAGATAGCACACAAGAGAGAGAATAAAACCAGCACTGCAGCTTCTACCCCACACATGTCCCTCACAGCAGCTTTGTTTTACCTCTGGCTGTGGATATTTGCATGGAAAACCAACCTCATGCTCAACCCTTGGGGGGTTTGCTCTGTGTTATACACCCCAGGCCTGCCAAAAGCATATTTCATACAAAAAGACATTGATGTCTGGGGACTTTAAACTTGGCCTCTGCATTTAAATCCTAATCTGGGGGCGGACAGGTGGGCTTTTTGCATTTGAAGTATGAAATCTTCTAAAGTCTGACTTTCCAAATGATGCCTGTAGGATCTGGTATCAAAGATGCTCCACGTAGATCCTCACCAGCGTCTCACAGCCAGGCAGGTCCTGCAGCATCCATGGATAACCCAGAAGGACAGTTTACCCCAGAGCCAGCTCAATCACCAGGACATTCAGCTTGTAAAGGTAAAAACGTGGAGTGGGGAAGCAGGATGGAAGTTTGGAGAGGTGTGAGCCAGGGCAGGCAGTACCCGGAGTACTTTTCTCTCTTTTTGGGAGAAAAGAAAGGGGCGATTCTTTAACAGCATGTCAGTGCAGGAGGGAGACTTAAAGAAATAAGGAAGATGCTTCTGGCTTTGTGGGTCTGGCTGCTCTGGTCCCCTGTCTTGTAAAGCCACGAGTCTGAAGTAGCTCTTGTGCACCTGAGTGACTCCTCTGTGCCTCTCTCCAGGGCGCCATGGCTGCCACGTACTCGGCACTGAACAGCTCCAAGCCAAGCCCTCAGCTGAAGCCCATCGAATCCTCCATCCTGGCACAGAGGAGGGTGAAGAAGCTCCCCTCCACCACGCTGTGAGGCCCCATGGTGCAGGAACACCCCGGATTTTGCACACCTACAGAAGAGGGGGACAGGGGACGGGCAGGGTCTGCACAGGGGCTCCCTTGGGGACTTGCTCTCAAAAGGCCAAGTGCCTTCCTGCTCCTGAAAGACTGGCTCCTCCTCGTGTGGACTGATGTTTGCTGAGAGAACTTCACTGTAAAACTTTTTGGAAGTGTAAATTGTTGATTTTTAAAGACATCCATCTGTGTATATGAGAACTAGAATGTATAACTGATGTCAAGTGGCACTAAAAAGCAGCTCTGATTCACCCTTCCCTGTGTAGGGCCAGGTATTTGTTGTCGCTACAGCATTTCTTGGAACTGATCCTCTCCAACTCCACTGCAGCTGGAAGACTGTGTCACACTTGGGGTTTAGGCTTTGGGGTTTTTCCTCCATCGAACCTCAGGATGTATTTCCCAATGCCAGCCCTGCAGCCTCCAGCCAGCAGCACTCGTGTCCATGAAGGACTTCCCTCCACATCCTGTGTGTTTGTTCCATGTAAGGTGGATTTTGCAGCCTCCGTTTCTCCCTCTCTCCCGTGCTCCCCCAGCCCAGCCAGCAGCTCAGAGCTCTGAACAAAATAAACCACGGTTTTTCCAAGCCCTCCCTTAGATGCTCGGCAGGCCAGGACACCTCCTGGGTTTGGCTCATTCCTTCCCTCTGCTCTCCCATCTCCACGTTCTCCCATCACTGGGGAGTTTGTCACCTGTGCCGGGGGGATGACAACGGAACCTCCTCCCTGGCAAAGCCAAGGCTTTGGGCTGTGGCTCTGGCTGCTGCTTTTACCATTTGGGGTTTTCCTTCCCCTCAGCAGGAACCTCTGAACCAAAGCACCCTTTATTTTTTTAATTTAACTTTGTTCTGCAGCTGGTAACTCAGGGTTTCTTTCTGACTCATACAATAAACACGTCCTTCAGGTGACGTCCTGGTACTGACTGACTGTGAGCCGCAGAGCCAGCGATCCCGGCCGTTCCCTGGCTGTTCCCCGCTCATTTCCTGGTCATTCCCCACTTGTTCCTCTGTGCTCTGCAGGGCCAGAGCTCCTGTCTGCCTTCTGGAAAAGCTGCAAAGCTTTCTACCAGGCTATGAAAATCAGCAGTGCTGCTTAGGGCTGCCTCTCACACCACCTCCTCTCAGGTGCAGCCCCTCACTCCGCAGTGGGAGGTGACCAGAACCAGTCCTGCAATGAGGCAGGAGCCAACAGGAATGGTGGCAGCACACGGAGGGGAATTTCTTACTCTCAGGACATCTCTGTGCTTACAGAAACCAACACTTGGAGACAAACTGTGCCAGAAATAAATGCCCATCCCATTCTGAGCTGCAGGGAATTGCTGGAGCTCTATGATTCCATGGTGGCAGTTTGTGGGAGCAGCAGGATTGCTACAAGGGCTGCAAACAGAGCTCAAGGATGTGACTGGAGCCAGCAAAGGTTCTCATGTGAATTTCTGCTACTTTTAGCTGGTCATGTCCCATTCCTCATTCCCACAAGAGAGGAAACTTTCCTTTTTGTTCAGTCCCAGTTGGTTCTAAAATGAAGAATTCCATAAAAAGAATTATCTGAGATGCACAGTGCTCTTCTCCTCTACCCTCATCCAAGCAGGTCCTGTGAGCAGCCAGGGAGAAGCTGAAATAGTCACGATTTTTTTCTTTCTTTATTCCAAGTGCAGCCTGAGTGTCCAGTGCTTCTGAGAGGAGGAGGCCAGCACCAGTCCATAGTGGATCTTCTTACTGGTATTGCCACCAACGCCAGCAGAGAGGGATTTAATGTTTTGCTGAGGTTTGGGGAGGGGGACACTCCACCATCCAAAATGCCTTCCTTAAAAATACCTGTGGCACAATGTTCCCTACAACTCCACAGTGACTCTCGTGCCAGTGCTGTGCAAATTTTAGGTACCTGCAACCAATACAATAATTACAAACATTTTTCTGGAGCTGGGCTCAGTCCCTTTGGGTACTTTTGGGTGTTGCAGGAATCTCCACAGATTTTCAGAATATTTCCTACATTTGAGGGAGGGCCTGGAGTGGTGGATGGGGTTGGATTTCATCCCTCCCTGTGCTGTGCTGGTGTGAGGCCAGCTGGGGACAACTCAGAGGTCAGGGGGACAACCAGGTGCAGATCAGTGTGGGCATGGGGAGAGCAGCCCTTGGCTGCTGCAGGTTCTGCTTGGCCATGACAGGGTACCTGGGGTGTCAGACCCCAATACCTGGGGTGTAAAACCCCAAAACCAGGAGCATCAAGCCCCTCCACCACCCTGAGGTCTCCAATCAGAAGAACTTTGTGCTTGGTGCAGCTGTAGCTTCTGAAACCCCCATCCCCTTGGAGAACAGAGGGAACAAGAAGGGCTACACCTTCCTCTCCAGGGGGCTTTTAACCACGTTGTTCTGAGTTATCAGTAAGTGAAAATAAATCTTGATTTTTAGTTCCAGATCAACCAAGTGCTGTTACTTTTTTAATTCCAGTGCTCAATAAAAATGGACTTGTTGGACTTTCTGTATGTGAGAGCTGTAGGTGTTTGTGATGGGTTGGGCTCTCTCCTTCCTTTTCTGGTTTTGTCCTGACCTTTGCCAAAATACTGTTGTCATATTAAATGAAATTGCATTATTTGAGGTGAGAGTTGGGTATCTCATGCCTGTTGAGGGGAGCAATCCAAGAGATTTGCTCTCACAGGAGTTTGGGGTCATTCAGCTTTAACTTGGGACTAAGAGGCTACAGAGGATATCACAAACTGTCTTGGTTTTAAAAGGGGCAAAAATGGATTTAACTTCCATGCATAAGGAAATCTTTACAAGAAAGCTACTTCTGTTAGTTCAGGTGTTTAATAGTGGATTTGACCTTTAAGTCTTTGTCCTGTAGGTCTGAATGAAAGCTCAAGGGAGCAGAAATCCCGGAATGCAGCCTCAGAGTGCTGAGTCTACCTGGAAATAACCTGTGCAGAAAGAGCATATTGATCCAAAGGCAAGGAGCCCGAAAATAATATTGAACAGCTCTACATAATACTGTTTCTGTGTAATAAAGGTTAAATTTTCCTATTTTGGGGCATAAATCAGCCATTTTTCTGTTGTAAGGGGCTGCACGATCTGCGAGGCTGTTTCCCTTCTTCCCACTGTGTAGCTGTGCCTTCCCCCTGCTGACCTCTGGCCAATTCACCAGGGCATCAGTAAATGTCTTTTGGCCTGAGAAATATTCCCATCAAGATCCAGCTTAAAACCGAAGGCCAGTAGCTTTCCCAGCAATCATCTTCTCTGTCCTTTTCATAGTGGAACTTCACTGAGCAACCAGTCTGTGGTTTTAACTTTTCAAACTTCAATGCAAATCGCTCTCCAAGTTCCCACCTCTGAGTTAGACTGTGTAATTATTTTTTCTGCATCTCTAGGCACTGGTGGATGTTGAACTGTGCAGCTGGAGGCCTCCTGGGTGCCACCACCTCCTCGTGGTGGCCACGGCCGCTTCCCAAGGCCGCGGGAGGCTTCGGAAGTACTCGGTGACTGCGAGTGAGTTCCACGGGATGTGGGGTGGATGCTGCGCTTTCATGGAATATTCAACAATTTAATCCCTCTTTTAAGGCAAAGAAAACATTTAAAATATTTCAAGGTCTTCTTTCGGCAGTACATGGGGGCTCTGAATAAAACCTTCACTCACGCCGGGGAAGCCGCAGGTCCGCTGCCACTCCGTTCCTTGCCTCTGGTTATTAAAACATCAAGCTGTCTTAGTGCCTCAGCTCAGCCGAGGCGCTGCCTCCCTCCCTTTGTGTGCCACTGAACACCTGCCATTAATACTAATTCGACTCCGGAGGGAAACTCCCTTTCAGATATGCTTGTCTGAAAATAAATTGACATGTAAAAGGTCTCTTTTGTCGCGAAGTGCAGGGAAAGTGCCGGGGTGAGGAGCCGACCGCTCACAAAAGGAGCCACTGACTCTCTAAATGATGTGTGGAGGGGGTGAGAAATGTGAGAGGTGGGGGTTGATGCTGTAACTGGGCTGATGGGATCAGACTGGAGAAGGATCCCGGAGCTGCCACCTCTGTTTGGTGTTAGATTTTGAGATTTTGGGTGGTTTTTGTCTAAACCCCCGTTTGTCTCAGGGTGAATGGCCAGAGATCCTCCCTTTGGAGAAAAGTCTTTTTGTTTTAGAAAAAATTGTTATTACAACAACTTTTATCACAATTGTAACAATTACACAACAATTATCTGCAACCAAAACTACGAGCAGTATTGGTGAGCCCTTCAATTTAGATGTGTAATGAACTCTAGGGCTCTGTTGTTTTTCCTGGGACAAAAGTTTGTATCTCTTTCAATTAGGAAGCAGCAGAAGAATCCTTGGTTAGTGTTTATTCTGTCCTACAGGCAGCAGTGTGAGCCAGCAAAAGATCAATATTTTTATTTTTAATAGAAAGAATGATTTGCTTTGAGCTCCTCATACCCCAGGGAGACCATGGCTCTCTCCTATGAAAATACTTTTAAGTTGGTTCTTTGGGCCAAGCTTTGGAGAGACTGACACTGCTTGAAATTTGTGTTGGTGCTGAAACGACACAGCCCCATGGCTGGGGATGAAAACTGAAGTGTTGTGGTGTGGACCTAACATTCAGCTGATGCTCACTGGGTTTCTGCTTCCCCTAGCAAAGAAATAATTCACTTCATAATGAAGATCAAGTCAAAATATGTTCAGGGCTTGAAATAAGAAAAAAGGAGATTGTGGCAATTACAGAAACGTTCCAGATTCGCTGGTGTCACGCCTGGTTTATCAAACAAGCTCTCGGTGCTGCTGAGCTCCAATGCCATCTTCCTTTTAAACAGCAGATGGTGTTAGAAACCTGTAACAGGTGGAAGCTCTCCAGTTTTATGGGAGAGCTCAGAAGTAGCAGCAATTTCTGTTTCCCAGGGGATAGTTCCTTCCTGAGCTGAACAGCAAGCTGGCCCTTCGCTTGGAGAGTTATTACAGAGGGGAAAACTTCTGAATCACACATATTCGTATTAAAGAAAGTGATTCTGATTTCACTTGTTCTGGTTATAATAAAAGGAACCTGGTGATGGCCTCCATAACCCTCTGCTAGCAGCTCTAAAACAGAGATGTAGTGGGGGAAATGGGCTCTGTTTGCTGTGTGCCTTAAAATCTGGCTCCAATCTGCCAGATCTGTTGGTTCCTTGTCTATAACAGCACTCTGCATGCTTAAAGTGTTTTATAAACATTTAATTACCGCAGCTTTTGACTCAAAGCCAGGAATCTCTCATTCATCTGCTGCTTGTGAGGGTTGTGAAAATGATATTCAAATCATAGAATTACAGGAAGGGCTGAGTTCAAACCCCAGCTAAAGCAACCTGCATTACTGGGACCCGTGAGCGCCGCTCTCCGCAGGGCCGCGTTTCCAAAGGGAGCGACTCCGGCAGGGGAAATGGAAACGTGCCTTGGAATGCGGAGAGATCTGAGGGTCTGTCAGTACCCCAGGACACAGAGCTGCATTTCAATCATGTCAGGGAAACGAGATGCTAAATTCTGTCAGCTGGTGCTGTACAAACTTCTGAGGCAGGCAGGGAGTGCTGCTCTGTCTAGACCAGAGCTGTGTTTGATCCCCCAGCCCCGGCGTATTTGTTAAAAGTCGCTTTTTTCCCACCCACCAAACCACTTGGAATTTTAACATGTCTGCTCCACCCCAACTTCCAGCTCTATTTCTAAAAAGGGGAAGCCCCCAGGAGTCATGGGGTTTGTGACACCAAGTGGAAGCAGCAACTAAAGATAAAAAACTTGTATGGGATTAATAATTTCTATCTGACCATCTGCCTCTTTCACCAGCTCCCTTTCCTGAAGAGCACATTGTACCTGCAGAACCAGGTGTGCAGGAATAGAAATCATTTACTTTCCATGAAAATTGTCCAGAGCAGCTGTAGCTGCCCTGTCCCTGGAGGTGTCCAAGACCAGGTTGGACATGGCTTGGAGCAGCTGGGTTTAGTGGAAGGTCTCCCTGCCCATGGCAGGGGGTGGGACTGAGTGGGCTTTAAGGTCCTTCCAACCCAAACCCTTCTGGGATTCAATAAAAAAATGAGCTGTTGGCTGGCTCTGTGCGTGTTTTGGTGGATCCACACAAACAATCACTGCTGGGCAGGGCAGGGAACCCAGAGAAGCTGCTCCTCTACAAGCTGACCTTGATCTCACTGGCTTGAGGAGAAACTATCAAGGAGAAAACCTCCATCTGCACCTGCTGACCCCTCCAATCTTTACTGCTGCTCTGAAGGCAGACTGTGAGCCCCTTTAATAAGCTGCTGGCAATCAGCCCCTTTTTAATGAGGCAGATCCCCAGTTTCAAGGCCCTGGATCACTCAGTGCTCGCTTCCTGCTCCATGAATTGTGAGCACACCACGAGCAGCCACTCTCAAAGTAATCCCGGAGTCCCTTTTCCTGCCCTGTTTAAAGACGGGGTAGGGAGTCCTGTGATGTTTCATTAAAGCTGGCTTTTCTCCTCGTGGCAGAGCAGATTTAATCAGACCTGCCTCCTAGTTCCAGCTGCTGGGTTGGAGCGCTCTGATCTGTGCACTGGGTGCACGTCTAATTATGGAGGCAATTCCCATGGATACCGAGAAGAATTGCCTGTGCTCGCAAAAAATTATCCCAGCTGGGCAAATGGGGAAGAAGAATGTGTTGAAATATTCGGGAAGAGATTTCAAAAGTTTCTGGAAATGTAAATGAAAAACATTTCTGGTTCTTACACCACAATGTGCAAATCTTGATTATTTTAAAACTAAGATATAGCTTGGTTTGTAAGAGATTATCCCAAATTGCTGTTCTGTCGTGCTACTGGAGGATTCACCAGCACCACAAAACTGCATTTCCCCCTTCCTTGTTACCTGCATCCACTGGGGAATGCTTTCCAACCTTCTCTCCTCACCTGCACAGCAGCAGAGGTGTGTTTGGAGAAAACGTCCAGCAGTTTGTTTCCATCAGGGCACACCCTGGGCGAGGCAGAGCGAGGGCTGGTAATTCTGGTTCCTTCTGCAGTGCCGGGTGGGACCTGGGTGAGTTCCTCTCCTTTATGCCTCATCCTTCTGAAATGTATGAATTTAAATAACTTATTTTTGTATAAATTAGTGTTTGAAAGGTCTGTTAAAGACAAAAGAGAACTCCCTGGTAAAAGGAGAGGGGGAAATACCTGGGCAAGCACTGCTCAGATGTGGAAAATTAAACAAATATGATTTTAAATGATTTTGTAATTGTTCAGCTGCAAGGCCTCATGTTCAAACTGCATGGGAAAAAACAGATTTCTTAATTTAACTACACAAATTCAAAAGTAATTTTGAGGGTGTTTTTTTTTTTCTTTGGGTTTGTTTGGAGATTTTCAGGAACATTCTAATCAACTCCACAATGGTTGTAACTTGTATTTATTTCACTAATTTCTCTCCAGCAGGGGCTCAGACACTTTCCATGATGTTGCTGGCTAATGTAAACACACAGAATAAGGAAAGCCGTGGTACTATTAGGGTGGATTTCCATCTCTTTCTCATCCAGGGCACCTGCTCCCCTTTCCCTCCCCTCCTCCCAGTCTTCCCAGCTGTCTGTCTGTCTCATTTATGTCAATTAGAGATTCAATGCTGCCTGATTTAATTGGCCTGACTTTCTCCTCTAACAGAAAGCCGAGCGCAGGCCGGGCAGGCAGCAGCTCCTCCGCTCTCCGCTGGGGCTGGAGCCGGGAGGGCTGGGGCTTGTTTGCAGAGCACAATAACCTGTTTGTTACCCTCGCCAGGGAGAGGTTGGTGACCTCCTAACGGGGATGGGACCCGGGCAATGATGTCATTCCAAAGCTTGGGGGGATTTTGGAGCGCTCCAGGAATCAGTGTGACCAGTCCCTCACCGCGGGTTGGCTTTTAGTGGTGAGGTGGAGATCCCTGGATGTGCTCAAGGCCAAGCTGGATGGGGCTTGGAGCAACTTGGGACAGTGGAAGGTGTCCCTGCCCACGGCAGGGGGTGGAACAAGATGAGCTTAAGTTCCTTCCAACCCAAAGCAGCCTTTCTATGATTCTATGATTTGCTGTGTTGCCTCCTGCCAGGAGGTGACTCTGTGCACCCTGAGGTCAGAGAGTGACAAAACTTCCCCAGGCTGTGGCCACAGAGGGCTCATCCTTCTGCTTGGGCTTAACCACGAGTGAGGCTGACCAAAACCCAGCTCTTACAGAGTTTATGTGAGGGCCTGACCCTGTGCCCCCTCTGGGCAGCAAACCTGGAAGCAAACCAGCCCTGACAAAATCTTTGCCACCCCTCGGCTCCCCCTCCCACAGCCCAATCCCAGGAACCAGCTCTGACCTACTTCTTCTCCCCGGCTCCTCGCTCACATCTCCCTCACAAATTACACAGCCGTCCTTCCCTCCCGGCAGAAATGTGAGTTTCCCAAGGAGCTGGCCCGCGGAGGCGTCAATATTGAACAGCAACAGTACCATCTAGTGACTCGGGCTTCCCGGGAGCATCACTTAGCTGGGAAGAGGGAATCTGTGAATTAGGGAGGCCAAGAAGGTCCCAGATTTGCAAACGAGATCCCATCTCTCGGTTCATTTGAATTAAGGAAACAAATCGTGCTGATGTTCCAACAGTCTCGGGGTTTTTTTATCAGAGAGGTGTGTGATGCTTCCTCGGGAGCCGGTCCCGTTTCCAGCCTCCTGACTCCCCGCTGAACCCGGGCCTGCCCCACGCTCCCTCTGCTGGCAACCAGCTCCTTGATTTCACACGTTCCCAGCTCCTCGCACACCCACTCGCCCGCACAGCACCAAATCCCGGCAAAGGCATCAGAGCAAATTGAGGGCTGTGGTGAGTTCTCACTCCCGATAAATGTGCACGTTCTCGCTCTGATGAGCCACGAGTGAAATCCTGAATTGGATGCGTGAAATAAATAGATACAATTCAATTTAATCAATCAAAAATAGGCCCAAACCCGAGCGTAAAGGGCCCGCTCTGCGCAGATCTGAAATTACACACTCGGCAGCTGAAGGGAGGAAATCAAATTAGAGCATTTCTTTCCCCATCAAAGGACATTAGTCCCGATCCTGGTCCGTTACGCTCACGGTGTACAGTTATCCCTGTCAGAATTCCACCTGACTGAGGCACCGTGTGGCAGTACCGGGTTAGTGACGGGCTATGGCATGTTCTGTGTTTGAGGTGACAACTTTTCCCAGCTGTTCTGCAGCACACATGGCCATGTCACCTCTTTCCCAGTGAAAAAAGACCATTGTCCGATGTACAAAATGCACCAAACTGGGGAGAGGTGACACAAAAGCCACACTGCAGAACCTCAGAGCTCAAATACGCTGTGAAATGCCACTGGTACCACAGGAGGAACTGCTTTGCTGGCTAATCAAACACATCCCCTCCTTGCTGCCAATACTCAGCACTGCCCTGAGTCCACTCAGCCTTGCTCGTGGGCTGATGAGTGCCTGACAATTTTCTGGTCTCAAATTAAACAGAAAACTAAATTAGCAAATTAATTGTTTGCCGTGTTTTTCCTTAGTCCCCATCAGCTGCCTCAGGTCCTGCAGCCAATCCAGAGCCCCTCTCTGCAGTTCCCAGTAGAAGGTGGAGCCCTGCACTGGGTCCTGCTATCTACCAAGTGTCAGTCATGTTAATTTTAAATTACTTTTGTACAGCTTGGTGTCAAAACGATTAAAGCATGAAAAGAAAAACTGAACTAGAGGGAGGAACGAGGGGGGAGAGAGAGAATGAATAATTTACCTTGCATTTACAGCAAGGACACTTGGATTTCCTTAATTCTTCAACTCTGAGAAGCCTGAAACTTCCATTTCTTCAGCTGTCACTTGCTTGGGACTGCACCCAAGGGGTGCTCTGGATCACAGAACCCCAGAACCACAGAGTGGTTCGGGTGAGAAGGGACCTTAAAGCCCATCCCATCCCACCCCCTTACCACGGGCAGGGACATCTTCCACTGTCCCAGGCTGCTCCAAGCCCTGTCCAGCCTGGCCTTGGACACTTCCAGGGATCCAGGGGCAGCCACAGCTTCTCTGGGCACCCTGTGCCAGGGCCTCACCCCCCTCTGAGTAAAGACTTTCTTCCTAATGAGGATCCTACAAGGATCTGGGATCTAGTTATCACCTCCTTTGTGGTCTACAGGGATGTGATAACTGCTCACAGCACAACGCCAGGATTTCATCTCAGTTTCTTTCCAGGAAAGGCTTTTTTCCACGCTGCACTCCCCGATTGCTGCAATCACCAACACGGACAAACCCACCCACCCACGTACAGACCTTTTCTCCCCTTCCCAATGCTCCGCTCCCAACTGGGTTTACTCCATGACTCGCACGCACTGTGCTAGATAATTACACACTCGGAAAATACAGAAATGCCTAATCAGATACAGCCTTAAATGCGCAAGAATTAGGGTTGTAGGATTGCGGCGTAGCATCCCTGGAGCTCTCTGCATCTGGCTCACACAACCAGCCCACGTGCACTGTGAAAATGTTGGGTTCGGGGCACAGACTGCTTTTATCTCCCTTATTAACTCCATCCATTAATTCTTTGTCTTGCCAGCTACTGAATGGTGTCATCAGTGGTCTTTGAAATACCATTCTAAATCTGTTGAGGCCAGGAGAACAGCAAAAAGATTTGTAAGAGGGCAACTCAACAGCACCAGAAAATGTAAACCAAGTTCGGCCACTTCTGTTGACATTTATGCTGTATCTGGCTTATCCATCAATGCATCTTCCATTCATTAAAAAGGGTACAAATATTGGGAATTACTGTGGCATGAGGGATGTGCAATGAGGTGCTTTGGTAGATGATCACTACCAGGGTGACAGAGCTGTTTGGCAAATGAAAGAGGCTCAAGCCCCCATGTAACGTATCCTGCAGGATGTGTGTGGGCTTGAACTGATTTGTCAAAAGCAAAGAAAACAATTTAACGAACGGGTCTTTGCTGAAAAACGAGCGTGATGCCTTGGAAATTTCTGTGCTGTCTTGTGCTCTCTCCGTGGCAGCCATGGAGAGGAGACACCTCTGTCTTCCACCCGCATTTTACTTCCTTGGCCTTAGCACTAACTCAGCCCTGCTGGATCCCAGACGGGTCATGTGGAGGGCTGAGGAGTGTGTTTGAAACATCCTCCTCCTCCAAAAGCACCTGCCTGACTCCTCCAGCGTGTTTGCTTTGGCTGGATAATCTCCGAGGAATCTCCACCTCACTACGTGGGAGCTGTGACTGGGCAGCAGTTGCCAGGGCTTCCACTTGAGCACAGAGGCAAAGGAACGTTTCTGTCCTTAATAGTGGGATTCCCTTCTCATGACAACGTTTCCTCAGCCTCTGATTCACAAATACATCGTTTAAATTGCTTCTTTTTCGTTTCCTAATTGGGAAGCTCCTGTAAACTTCCCTCATCCTCTGCCAGAGACCTGGCAGGAGGCTGGGAAGCTGAAAAGCAGAGTCTCCTGCAGTGCCTTTCAGTGTTATTTCAGTGATATCACTTCAGATGCAGTGAGTCCCAAGTACTCCAGGCCCATAACCTCAGCTTTCCCTGGTTAAAATGTGCTCAGCTTTATAAAACTAACACCTTTTTTACTGGAGTCTGCTAGTCTGGATTCAGCAGAATGTCTGCTTGGGATTGAGTGACTTGAATAACTTCAAAAATAAGAAACATTGTCAGCCAGAACGTTGAAAATACAGGTGTAAATACTACCCTGGATGTGGTAATTAAAGCACAATTGCAAACCAAGCAGGACTGCCCTTCCCCTGGCACTGGGGACCCAACAAAACTGGGAAGCTGGACAGGGATTTGTATTGGATCTCTTATCAACAAATCACTCCCAACTGCAAAATCTTTATGTACCAGCCATTAAATGGTTTCAAATTCTAAACAGTCTGCCAGGCAGGCAATTAACATCATTAATTGAACTAAATTAATCCAGAATAATTGATTTGGACTTAATTGCAGGACCCAAGATTTTTCAAGGTGTATCTTTACCTTTCTCAGCCGCTCTGAGGATCCCAGCGTTGGGCACGTTGTTCCTCACAGTTCTTGGGAATCACTACAAACACTTGAGCAGGGAGTATTAAAGTGGTCAGTCCCGGAGTGGCTGCCATAAAAACAAGAGGATGAACAACTTGCTCAGACAAGAGCACACTGAAAGGACATGTAGCAATAAACCACTTCCCCCCCCCCCCCCCCACACTCTATA
>VZTH01017029.1:5788-18621 GCA_013397815.1 Aleadryas rufinucha | reverse complement strand
GAAAAGGGGGGGTCTGCTCTTCCAAACCCCGTGTTGTGAGGGGAAAAAGAGGAGTCTGCCCTTCCACCCTCCGGATTGTGAGGGGAAAAGGGGTTCAGCCCCCCCACCCCGCACGGCGGTTACGAGGGAGTTTATGCCTTACTTCTCCCTGCTCCATCTGCACAGGAAGAGGGGGCGGGGGTCGGTCTGAGGGGTGTCAGCAGGCTCGGGGGGTGTCCGGGCACGGGGAGAGGGCTGTGCCCTGCCCCCCCTCCATTCCCGGCCTGGGACTCTTTCGCTCCCGCCCCCCCTCGCTCCTAAGCGGGAGTTTCCAGGAAGCGCTGAGGAGAGCCGCAGCACCGCTCAGCCTCTCGCTCAGCGCGCTCCTTCCGCCGAGGCCGTGGCAGGAACGCCAAGTAGTCCCAACCGCCTCCTCTCACTCACTCGGCAAAAGGCTCCGTCCCGCGGTCCTTTAGCCGGGACATCGTTACAGGAACGGGGTGGGAGAAGCGTTTCCCTTCCCGCACTCCCCCCGCGGCTTCGGGCGGGATAATCGGGGTGAAGCGATGGGGGTGGGGGAGGTGAAAAAGCCCCAGCGCCGGCTGCGGCGGAGGGATCCGGAGGCGCGGAGGAGTGAGGAGGCGCGGGGAGCGGGGGGTGAGCGGGAAAACGCGGCGCGGAGCCGGGAACAGCGCCCCCCTCCCCCTGCGGCGGGGGCGGGAACAGCCGCTGAGGGGGGGGGGGCGCCGTGAGGGGGTCGCTGAGGGGGGACGGGACCCCCGCGCCAAAGTTTGGGGAAACTTTCCCCTGCTTTGGGGCCGGGGTCGCGCCTCAGCCCCGCGCTCCCGCTGCGGGCGGGGAGCGCCCTCAGAGCGGCTGCGGGGCCGCCGGGGCCCCCCTTCCCTCTGGCAGCGCACCTGGGCTCTCCCTCCGTCGCTGCCTCCCTCCCCGCGGCCGCGGAGCCGCGCTCCCTGCGCCCCACAGATAAGGCCGGGGCTCGCCCCACCCCGCGGAGCACCCCGGGCTCGCCGTGCTGGATAAGCGGAGCCGCCACGTTGAGGGAAGTTTGCCCCGTGTTCCCCCCGCCCCCCTTGCCCCCGCGGGTGTTGTGACTTCGCACAGGACCCCACAAATCCCAGCACACGCTGCCGGTAGCCCCGCGGGGAGCTGCGGTGCCGGCCGTGCCCCCCCGGCCCTGTCCTTATGCCGGTGACACTCGTGTCCTCCTGTTAACCCTGTGGAGAGGGGACAAAAGCTAAACTCTGATCCTGCTCCGCTTCCCCCCCATCCCGCTGCCGGCTCCATGAGCTTCACATCCTCCTGCTAAGGCTGAAAGGAACAAGAACAAGAGCTGCTGATGGTTGTAAGGCCTCGCTCGGTTCTCCCCACCCCCTCCGCCAGCACCATCCCCCACTGCAGCTCCCATGGACTCGTATCCCTCCCATTAACGCTGGAAGGGGAGGACAGGAGCTCTGATGGGTTTTTCTCAGGCTTTACTCTGTTTTCTCCCCCCACACACCGACCAGCACCAGCTCCACAGCCCTGCAGAAGTGCAGAGCTGGCTCTGCTACCACACCATGAATGCCCCTTCCCTCTGAGCTCCAAGGAAAAAGGAAAAAAACCACCCTGATTCCCCTCGTTTTGCTTATTCATTATAAGCGGTTGGCAGTGTGCTGTTAAAAACGTGCGATCTCTTGTTTCAGAAGCATCTGTGCTTCAAGAATAAGGTTTTGTCTTCTTGAATGTGGCTCTTCATAATAATCTCTTGAAGTGCTCCATTTTTGTCCTTAAAGTTCTATTTTATTACCTCTTCTGGATCAGCGAAGGTCGGTTTAACCCTTTAGAGATGAAAATCAGCAGCCACTTTAGGAAAACGTTGCCCTTCTCTTTATTAATTCATGGTTACAATAATATTTTATGGAGGATTTTTTTCCCCCAGCCCAGTCCTTCTGCATGCTGAAGGAAGTGTGTGCTTCAGCACTGATTAAAGTCATGTATGAGTTAATGAGAAGCTTGCAGAGTATGTGAAGCAAGAGAAAATCTTTAACCAGCTCTGCTGTTCCTTCTACATACCACAAACTTGCACGCTGTAACCAGAAGGTGGATTGAATATGTGTGAAATGCTGCAGTAGGAGTCTCTTAAATCGCATCACAGGTGGATGCTCACTCAATTAATATGTTATCATTTCAAAATACCTTGAAGTTAGGTGGGTTTGTTGATTTTTTTTTTTTTAAAGTATTTTGAGACTTCCCATTTCCACATGCACAGAAATGGATGAGAGATGCTGTAAGCTCACAAAGTATTATTTTGTGGATGGATTTTTTAATTTTGAGGAGTCTGTGTTCCCCTGTTCTCGCTGCTTCCCGGGTTAATGGATTGATAGCACAGGAGGGGCTCTGAGGTGCTGGGGGAACCAGCAGTGGTGTCAACATTCCGGTTGTGGGACTTCTAATTTAAGAAACATATTGTCATAAGGAATAAGATCAAGGCTGAATCCTGCTTGCATGTAGGTCCAAATACAAAATACGCTTTGGAAGGAGTCCCCAGGGAGCACTGAGAGTAATTAAGTAAAAATAAAACCTTTCACTTCAGCCCCCCCCTTCCCCTTGTAACACAGACAAGTCAGTGCAATGCTGGTTTCATTCCACCATTTTCATTACGTGTCCTGATATTTCTTAATTTTGTATTGCAGCTGAAATACTCGGGTGACTTATAATTTCAGTGATTTGGGGGTATTTCTAGACCATACTTTTAAAGAAGTCATCTCGCTGTGTCCCAGAAGGAGCCATTGAGCAGTCGTTCTCATAAACAGCACTGAACTTCTTACAGCCTTGCCTTTCCAAACACCTTTGTTTTTCCCCCTGTAATTTTCATCCTTAACTGTTGAATTCCCTTTTCTTTACATTAAGTAAATATTTATTAGTACCACTTGGATTTTTTTCATCTTTTTAGAAGAACAGAGCCTTGTCACCGAGACAATCCTTTAGTATTGAGGAGGTGACATAAAAAGGAGTGAAGGAGAGTTGTCTTGTGCTGGGAAATGCCATTTTTGGAAAACAGTACTATAGGAAATGGAAATGAAAAATACATTTTATGCTGGTGGGAACTTGTAATGAGGCTAAGAGAGGATTTGATGTCTCAGAAAAGCAATGATTACAAGGGGAAAAGCGGGACTTTATCATCCATTTGTAAAAGTTCTCCAGCTGAATATCCTTTTGGGGAGCTGAAATTTGGCTCAAGTCTGTTTATGAACATCTGTTGAATGGAATTTTAAATAGGCACAGATTATAATCTTAGTTTCTGCTGTCTGTTTAAGATGATAAAATAAAGCACAATCAATGTATCTGCAAGAACATTTTGGGGTTTGTTTTGTTAATAACGAGCTGCATGAATGCTCAGTAGTCTCTACTGCTGGTGATCGGGCTCTCGATGTGTTCCCATACATTTTTCCCTTTAGCAGATAAAATATTGCCTCTACCCCTTTCTGCCGCTGTCTAATTCCATTTGAACACTCCTAGAAAGCATTCAGGTTTTTGTAGGGGTGTTTTTTGTGACAGGAGGCTCTTGGATTTTGGCATGTGTGACATTTGTGGCGCCGGGAGCGCAGCGCTGTGTTCGGAGGGAGATGCTGGGAGCTGTTGGGTATTCCCAGAACTGCGGCCGTTTGCTTCAGTTCACATCCTGCCCACCTGTCCTCTGCCAGGCCTGTAAATGCAACCACTTTGTGTCCCCTGGCTCAGGATAGCACCACTTCAGCTTCTATTTCTGCAGCATTTGTGACCTCCTCTTATTCAGGGAGGACTTCACTGTAATTTTCCCTCCTATTATTTTGCCTCTTTTCACAGCCTGATGTTTTTTTGCTGTTGTTTTCTATTCCAAGCGAGGATGCTGTGAGTGCTTCAGCTCAAAATTTAGGTCATCTCCGATGGAAGAAGGGAGACCTAAAAAGTAAAAATAAGATTTCAATGTGCCTTTAAAAGTGACAACTCTTTGGGAAAAAATGTACGAGCTCACCTGTATTTTGTGGCAGGACAGGAATGGAGGGATTTCCTAATTCCAGAATGAAAGCTGAGTCTCTCTTTGTGAGTGTGGTTTCTTTTTCATGTGCTTTCCTGGTCTTTCATTTTCACACCTGATTTGAGCTTTAATCACTCAAATTATTCATAGACTTGCCCTGGAAAAAGAAGAGAGTGACCTCTTCCCATCTGGAGCAGATGGATTCACCACCAACAATTGTAAATGGATGACTTAATAATGGGGTTTGCACTTAAAATTTTTAATTCTGTGATTTCATTGAGTTTCAGGAATTCTGCATGTGGGGCTCTTTTGAACTGATAAGTTGGAGTTGTACCACAGAGATTTATTTCTTGCAATTTATCTCTTAGCGTTGTGCTCCTGTCTACAAAGAGCTGATGATCCTCTGAGCTGCTGAGCTGCCAAAGCACCTTGCCCAGGACCAGGCCTGTGAGTTATTTTTTTGTCTGTAATTATATCCAATGTCTTCCATGACAAGGAACCTCAAGACAATTTATGAAATCAGCAGCCACAAAAGCACTGCCCGTTGGGGGTTATGTGATTACAATTTAGCTGTCCCTCAGCCTGAGGGTGCCTGAGGGGACAGAGAGCCAACTGCTCCTCAGTTCCTGTGGGTGGCTGGAATCAGCTACTGGAATTGATAGATATCTGTTGCTCTTGCTTTTCTGTTACTTTAGTGGCTTAATTTAAATTATTAAGGAACTTGTGAATCCGTTTTGTTTGGTTTCTGCTCTTCCTACCAGCTCTCTGCAGTTTTATATGTATTAAAACTGTATTAAAAGTGCTAAGCTTCCTCTGGCCTAGATGTACAATAAATACCTTAGTCAATGCAGTTAAGTCCAGTTTCCTCTATTCACTCAGAAGAGATTTGTTCCTTATCTGAATTGTTCCTCCATTCAGAAGGAGAGAAGCCTTGCTCAGCCAGAGCTCGCCTCATAAATCACCCAGACAAATGGAGCTTGGGGCAGAAGAAGATACAAAATGGGAATAGTTGTGATTTAGGCTCCAGGAGGTTTGTGGAGTTCTGCTGTGGGAATGTGCTTACCAGCTATTTGAAATACAGATGTTTAGAATGGTCACCATTTTCCAGCTATTCCTTCAACAGGACTTGCAGTTATCAGCTGGGCCCTGCACCTCAAGGGTGCCTCCCTTCCCCCTTAAACATCCTCTGGTGTTTGGTGGCTTCTCTTTAACAGTATTGGTCTGGAATTGATGACTTTTTCTATGAGAAGGTTACAAAGAGCTCCTTGGTGTTCACCCAGGCTCTGCTCTGATCCACAGGTACAGCACAATCCACTCGCTGGTTTCTTTGGCTCTGCCGTGGCAGAGGTGGCTCCCAGGCAGCACTCAGTGCATGCACAGCAGCTCACAGGACCTGCAGGTTCTGGACCAAACGATGGTAACACACAGGTTACATCTCCTCCCTACCCCTGTTTCTGCTGCTCACAGCTCTTCTGATGACACCAAGCTTCTCTTTGCTTGGTCTTCTGCCTAACTTAAACAATTCATCTCATTTGTGTTCAATATGAGGTTATTTTCTACTCTTAGCTCTTTTATAATGTCTCCATTGCTTACAGTTCTGAAGAGCTGGTATTTTTTCGTGTCCAAGAGTGTTTGATAAATACATTTATTGGCACCTGTCCCTGTTTCCCTCCGCTCCTCCCATGTTCACTCAAAGGACCCTTCACAACAGTCTCACCTCCCTTAGTTGTGAGTGGTCGCTCCCTGTAGCAGATGAGGGCTTCCTGTTGGTGTTGTGTCGTTTCTGAGCAAGGGAAGGCTCATACCTTTGAGCTCAGTGGCTGCTTCATCTCCTCAGCTCTCCCAGGGGTCTTGCAGGCGCTTTCAGTTCTGCCTCACATCTCTGATTTGGTGAGGTTCCCTGCTATTTACGTTTCTTCACATATATCCTCTTCATACCATCTGCTACCTTATGTTTTGCTCGTCTCTGAAATGGAGTGACCATATTTCATGCAACATTGTTCTGCATGATTTTCTTAAAATTTAATTAAAAGGTTCTGAAAGAACAAAGCAAATTAGAATTCACCCATTTTGTGCAGACGCTTTAAGTGGATGAGAAACGTCTCAATACAGATCTTCAAATGCCTTGAATGAATTTGTGACCAAAATTATGTGCCTTGTTTATCCAAAGGGTCTATTATTAAATTAATTAGGAGAGTTTTATTACTGACAAAAGTTAAGGTTGCTATTAAAGAACGGCATCTTCTCTAGAAACTCTCTTTCTCTGGAATTCAGCAGTTCTCCTGAGCAGTATTTACTCTGGAGTGAGTGTGTGGCTGTGCCTTGTTAGATAAAAGCTGCAGCACTAAAACTGTTTTACTGAACTTAGCTCCTGACCTGCCTTCTGAGGCCACAGCTACAAAGGGATGATGCATCAATCTAGTTTGTTTGATCTAATTACGGCTCTTTAACCATCCTGAGCACAAGTGCACTCACCCCACTTTGTTATGCTGATTTCAGGTATTTTCACTGTTAATCGGGTGCACAGTGCTTGGTTCTTTCTTGTATTAATTTACCTCTCAAGACACTCCGGGTAGTTATCCCACAGAGAGGTGTTCTGCTACTCAGCTGTATGCTATTTTTCACAATGTGTTGACAGGGAATTCTCAGGAATTTAGGGATTCTGTGGGTCAACCTGACAAATGACTGCTCCTTTTCTCCTGACATCCATTGTTTTTTTGCCTGTGCAACTTCTTTTCTGAAAGGCTGCAAGGTTGCACGAAGAAGAGAAGGGTAAATCCATGAAAACATCCCTTAACATGCAGAAGCCCATTGCCACCTGTGGAAGAGCAGATTTCTGATTATTTCTGACCGAAAACTCTGGGGTTTATGTCAAGAATGTTGTCGTGAGATCTTCTTTTAATGTATATATGTGATCTTTTGTGCTTGGCTCAAGAAATTCCCTGGAGTTTTTCCCATGTACAGTCTGTGAATCAAACAAGGGTTATGGAGCTTCAAGGAATAAACATGGTCTATCTCCCCTTCTGTTCCCAGTGCCCATGGACTTTGGATTGCTGACCTGTCCTCTAACAAAATGGGCTAGAGGTATTTTGTCCCCTCTCAATTCTACCATTTTCTCTTTTTTTTCCCCCAACTGATTAAGCAAATCCAGCATTTCAGTTTGTTCTTGAGGGTTAGACTTCCTCAGCCTCCCACCAGTCTTGTTGCTCTCTTTGTGCTCTTCTTTGCATCTGCTTTTATTTTCTTACGTGGAACCTGAAAGAGGACAGAATATCCCAGCTGAGATCTCACTGAGTTCAGCAGGAGAATTGTCAGGGGTGTCCTACGTAAAGCAGCCTTATTAAATATTTCTGTGATGTATTATCTTTATTGTGCTGACTCCAATTCGGTTTGTGATCCATTACAACCACTGCCTGCCCAGATCCTCCCCTCCTCATCCATGCTCCTGTCTGGGTCCTTGGCTGCAAAAAACTCCTCTGAAAATGCCCTGCCTGCAAACAAGGGGAAGGCAGAGATCTGAGGAGGCTTTCCAAGTGCACTGTTCTCATGAACTCCAAATGTGTCAGCTTGCTGATGGAAGAGGAATTGTGAATAATGTGTGTTTGCAATATTGGAAGGAAATGATAACGTGTTTTGTGTTATTATTACTCTGAAAGTCTCAATGTCCTAGAAGTTCTGAGTTGGAGTAGGAATGGGTGTTTGCAAATGGGAGAGAAGGTAGTTATAGTACCTGAGTCTTAGATTAGCATTTTCTTACTAAATGTTTCACTCTCCCATTAACTAGACAAGCAGAATAATTAGCTAATGTACCTTTAAAGAATTAATAGAGTTGCTAGAGGTGAGATGAGCCAAAATTAAATCTGGAAGGCATTTGAAAGGAACAACAACAGATAAATTCTGGGGTTCTCATTTGGTCCAAAACATTGATGGCATGAAGATACAATTCCTGGCTGTGATGTGTCCTCTGGTGAGAACACTGAGAAAAAGAAAAAGGTACAGAAAATAGGAGGAGAACACCTAAACTGAAGATGCTTTTTGCCTCCATGCTTGTGTGCGTTATTGTTTATAGGAAGGGGAAGAGGTGGCAGACCCAAGGAAGCTCAGGACAGTGGGATGGAAAACTTCTCCAGTGGGCAGGCATGTAAGGCAGAAGGGCAGCCCTGGTTTGTTGCTATTTTGCTAAAGCAGGTATGTTTTGTGTGGAGAGGGGAAGAGATGTGAGATGAAAGAAATGGGTGATACATGTTCCTGGTGGTTCCTTATGCTGGAAACAGGAAGACTTCAGGGAAAACAGACCTATGGTATGAGCCTTTATGGTCTTCTGGGAGGTGCAACCCACTGGGATTTTGGAAAGCTGTTCCCTTGGAAATCCCTCTCTTTGAAGAGTTCCCTGCAGAGCAGAGGAGCCCTCCCTGCCGAGGGGACAGTGGCAGTGACAGTGGCAGTGTGTGCAGGCTCGGCCGCACAAGGATCAGTGCTGAGTCCTCCAAGCACTGTCTGACACAGGGAATGTGCTGAGCTGGTGAGTGCTCCAGGCCCACATTCATTCACTCTCTGTTCCGTGCTTCTTCACGCTCCTGTGACCCGGATGAATTTACCAGGGAGCTGAGCAGGGTGTTCAGTTTTCCTGCCTGCAGTTCTTACACTTTAGCCCACCCTAATCCAGTTCTTTGCACCGTGATGCAAACTCTAATTATAAATCAAGTCATACAACCTGCCTTCTCAAACTCTTGTCTCGTTCAGAGTTTTCTTTTATCCTTGTTATTTGATGTTTGCTTCCATATTTTATTTATTGCATATAATTCAAGTGCTGCAGTAAATACAGAATTACTAATTGTAATGGATTTTTGTTACACTTATCACTGTGGTGTCTGAATACTTTTTAACCACCATAAATGCATCTTCACAATATTACAGAGATTTTCTTCTCATTTCACTGATTAAAAGTGGGGAAAATAATGACAAAACTGTCAAAGTTGTCCACTGAGTCTGTGTTCCCCAGAGGAAAGAAGGATTCTTTAAAATCTAGTTTTTCTAATAATAAGACATCCTGTTCTAACAACCACTTTAATTGTACTCAGGCCTTTAGATATGTATTTTTTGCCAGCAAAACCCTCGAGTTCAAATCCTGTCTTCAAGCCGTAGTCTGTGTATACAAACTCACCCTATCACCCCTCTCTTTGTTGGAGTTTGCTGAAAGGAAGCTTCACTCTTCTCTCCTGACAGATTCCTTGCTCTTGTAACCAGCTCAGGGAGCTTTTTCTGTGATTATTCCAGTTTTCACGTGTCATTCCTGAATAGAAACTGTACCCAAAATTCTGTAAGAGAGCTGTTGCCATAACATCTGGATGTGCCTTACCTGGTCTTTAGATGCCATTTGTCGTCTTCATTTCTGTGACTAAATAACACTTCTGAGTCTTCATCCTTCCCTGCTAAGTGTGGTGAATTCCCAGTGTACAGGAGTTTTGGCTGTCAGTCCCTGTGTGAACAGCCTTGTGATTTGCATTAATCTTATTACTGCATTCCACCAGCCCATTCCTGAGGATTCCTGTGCTGTTCCAGAACCTCATCCAGTTCTTCATTTAGGATATTGCAGTCCTCTGCACTGATGCCTCTGGATGTTGTCAGTAACTCCCTGTATTAACGCTCTTTCTCCAGTTCCTTGCGCTCGTGTCACTTAAAACCATCAACAGCACCCGTTCTGAGACCAAAGCTGCAGGAGCTTTCAAAGCACTCACTCTCTAGCCCAAAACTTCCCATCTCAGCACAATCCAGCACTGGATTTTTAGTCATATTTTACCCACAAAACTTCTCTTGCACTGACCTTCCTATTTTCCAATTTAACTGGTATTTTTACGTGATGCACCAGAGCAAACACTTCACTGATTTTGGGATGGGTGAGATCTACTGTGTCTTCTTTTACTCAGAAGAATTTGCTGCCTTATCAAAGGAAGACATCAGCTTTGGCTGGCATGATTGCAACCTTTGTTGCATTTCATCTCTTTACTTTCCTCTACATCTTTTCCCCCTCCTGAGGAAAAATAATTTAAGTTTTGCGTCTTGCTGAGGTCAGGCTGATGAGCCTCTCATTGTCTGGACATTACTTTCACAGTCTTTGGCTTGATTTTGGGGTGGGTTTTCTCCTTTCTCCCCATAATCAGATGTGAAATTTAGATTATTTTTGTACCTCTAGGAGTGGTGGAAATAAATTCACTCATTTGCATCACAACTCATCTGTAGCGCTTCACGTTTTGGTTGGATTTTGTTTGTTGGTGGCTGTTTTGATTTGGTATTTTTTTAAAGAAAGTTGCTGCATTGTGGCTATTAAACAGGGAAAAAATAATGAAGTTTGAAGTATTTGCAAAGTTCTTTAAAGCATAATGATAATGAGAAGTTTCTTGAGGAATGATAAGTGAATGCAGGGCTCTGTTATCCTGTGGGATGTTGATAAGTGCCAGGGGCTCGTCGCAGCCCGTGGCTCATCACTGCCCCGCAGAAGTTCTGCTCCTCGTGCTGCCTCAGCATTATTTACTGCTCTCAGCCCTGTGTTTAAACAGAAAATGAAGCGTGCTGGGCACTCTGCACACGTGTATGAGGCAGTCCTGAGCAAAATACACTCTAAAAATAGCCAGGGTGAGTGAAACAATAGGGAGACAGTGATTGCAGAGGGTCGGGATTGCACGGGGAGGGCTGCAGTGCCCTCGGTGAACCCAGGGCACAGGAAAACCCGAGGTCAGTGACTGTGCTTCCTGAAGCTGGGAAAAGTAGTATTTTTAAAGACTTTGTTTCATAATACAGTTAATTGCACCTTTTTCTGACAGCTGTAATGACTGTGACTCTTTCTGATCCCGTTTCGCTCAGGATCTAATTCTAAAGATCAGGATGCAAGCAACAACCGTTATATGTTTGGATTTTGGGGGGTTTTGTTGTTTTGCCAGATATACTCAATATTTTTATAAATATTTGAAAATGATGTCTTTTTTACGATTCTTCAGTATGTCTGGAGCTCAGTTGTACAGAGGAAGCTCTGGCCTATGCCTTTGTTTTAGTGAACATGTGTGTGATATCCCAGCCTTTACCAGCAGTGCTGTTGCTGAGGTGTGATCACGGGCCTCTCTCAAGGCACAGATAACTGATAGATAAAAATGACCTCATTTCACAGTCCCACAGCTGAACTCTGAAAGTTCCAGCAAAGCTGGTCAGAATGTGTTTGAATTTTTGTTCCTGAGTAAATGTCACTGAGGTCCCTACTTGTGACATTCAGAAGGCGACTTTTAGGCCATTTGAGCTTGGAGGGGTGGAGGCCTGGAGCAGAAAATCAGTCCCATCCCCACACACGGACCCTGTGTGTGTGGGAAGTCCCAACACTCCCCGGGGGGCCTGGTTACAGAATTCAGATTGGGAAATACACATTTATGGGAGACTGCTGAAAGGTAGATAAGGACAATTTCTGCTTGACCCTTTCTTGGCCAATGTTTGCAAGCTGCTCAACACCTTGTTTATGTGGAATGTTGAGATTGTTTTGGATTATTCATTTTTTCACCAGTTATTTGTGCCTGCCTTTGTACAGCTGGAGTGAAGGGATGTTACTAAGTGTTCTCCCCATAGCATGAATATTTAATAGTTTGTGTGTTCCTTCTCTGTGTTGTGTGTGTGCCTATATAATACCAACAAAATCTCTTAAAGTCAGTTTTTGCAAGAGATTTTCAAAGCACATGATGTAACTGAGTCACAGTGCTGAGTAAACCACACTATTGTAGAATTTCACCTAAAATCTGAATTTGCCAAATGGTGGTATTTTGCAAATAAGCACTGATTCTGCTAACTTCCCCTCGAGATTTTATTCCAGTCTGATCCAATTTCCCAGTATGGACAAACTGGTGCATCTTAGAAATAAAAGAGAAATGTTGAGCCTATTGAAAAGAGGATCTCTTTGTTTCTCGGATGTGCAGATACTCATGTTCTGGAGCTCAGAGCTGCTCTGGGTGTGCTGGGCGGATCCTGCAAAGTGCTGAGTGCATGGCTAACTTTAAGGGAGTACATCCTGAGAATCACCGGGGCTGCTGATGTTTAAAATTACGCAGAGACTTAAGTACTCTGATGGCCCCCGGCCAGTGGCTTTCACATCTCCTAGGACTGAGCCCTAAGGAGACGCAGTGATCAGCTGCAGCTCAATTTCCTTCTCCCGTTTTAAATAAAAGGTTTGAAGCCCAAATTCTGACAGCTGTTTAATTAAAGATACTCATTTTAACTGTGAGGAATGCGATATGCAGCGGCGCTACGCTGCTTCCTTTCTTTCTGCCTCTCCTGGCATCCCAGCTCACTCCTCTACAGCGTTAGTGCAGGGCTTGCAGTTTTCACTGCTGCTCCGTTCCTGCTTTATCCTCTTCCATCTTTTCCATCTGCTTTATTCTGTTTGGAAAATGGCAATGTAGAATGTGTTTGGTGTAACCTTAATCCTGACCAGCATCTGGGCTCCGTTTGAAAAAAAAAAAAAAAAGCATCTACTGCAAGGAAGGTTTCTGTGTATGTTTCCCCACTTTGCTAAAACAAAGTTGGGGGGCGGGGGGCAGAACCAAAAATAACCATTGCAAAATTATATTTATTTTAATTGACCTGCTAATTAATATGTGGGTTTAAATGTGTTTTCCTGCCTACATGGACAAACCGTGGGGTTTGTGCTCTCAGCTCTGTCCCGGTGGGGGTCGAGTCAGAGGTAAACCGGATTTGGACCATTTTGGGAAAGGAGAGAAAGGGGGGAGGGGGGGGCGGTTATTTACATCTGCTTTTAACAGCCTCGCTGCTAATTACTCCCAATATGTAAAAGTTAACGCCA
>VZTH01017027.1:147440-168952 GCA_013397815.1 Aleadryas rufinucha | reverse complement strand
GGTGGGAGAGGGCAGGAAGGGATTGTGCATGTATTGGTGGATCTTACTTGGGGTTGCATGAGGAAAGGAGAGAGCAAGAGCCATTGCTCTGAAAGAACTCCAAACTCCAGTTTCTGTGCGCCCCTCTCTTCTCCTCAAGTCCCACACTCTCTCCGCAGGAATTAAAACAAGTTTTAATTAAAAAATAAAAATAGAAAAACACGCACAGCCAGACGAAAAAAAGACCCCGCTGCAGGGATGAGAAGTGTATTTCTCCCTGTATATCAGCTCCAACAATCCCATCCTCCATGGGACCAGGTGCCTCTCCAAAGAGATCCCTCGGCGTGTGAGGACCACTTGGATCAGGGAAGGCTGGCACTTCTCCCAACAGCCAAAAAAGAAACCGCAGAGAAGCCACCCAAGGAAAGGAAGCCCGAGTCAATGATTAGGCTGTTGCCACAATTCCCCTCACAGCTTAAAATCTGTTTAATGCTTGAGAAAATAAATTCTGTTATAATAATAAAAATCAGACTTCTACCATCAAGTGTGGCTGGAATCTGATTCCCTCCTGCCCCACAAGGCTCCTGAAAAGAACAAAACAAAAAAAAGACCAAACAAAAACCTCACTCATCCACCACCAACCCCTGCCCTCAGAAAAAAAGGAGAGCAAAGTTTAAATTTATATGGCTAGAAACCATATGACTTGAAAATAATATAAAAAAAAAACCATAACGCAGGAGAAGATACCCAAGAAGACGGAAAAAAAAAAAAGAGAGAAATTAAAACCAGGAGCAGAGAGCCAGGAGAGGGAACTGAGGGTAGCCAGTGGGGGCAGTGGTAGGGGCTGGGGGGCAGCGGAGGTGTTCCCGCACGGCTCCCGCGTCGACAGCTCCTCGGAGGCGCTCGCGCCGGGGACAGGTGGCCCTCTGGAAACGGCTCACACCAGCGCGGGGGCACAGCTCGACTCCTCATCGTTGGCAAAAAGAAATTCTGTTGGGTTTTTTTGTTTGGTTTTTTTTTTTTTGTCTTTTATTTTTTTTTAGGTTTTTGTTTGTTTTTTGGGTTTTTGTTTTTTAAAAGAAAAATACAGTGAAGACACTAGAAAGAGAATTCAAAAGAGAGAAAAAGGCAAGAAATGTTAGGAGTAAAGGCTCTTCCCAGCACTTCCAATGCCAGCTGGAGTGTAACAAATCAAATCAGCCCTTTCTTCTACACTCCTGCCTCCCCTCAGAGTTACCTTGCCCAGCTACTGTCATTTCCTCTACAAGAGGCACTCAGTAGCTGTACAAAGTCTTGCACACTTGATTACCTGCTCAGCACCCTCCTCCCCAACACTGTCACACTGCCAGAAAAGCATTCATGAGGAACTAATGAAATGGCTCCCCAGCCCAGCACCTTCTCTACCCTTCCTATCCTCCCAGAAAAATGGAAGCTACCTTTACACCTAAGACAATCTGTTCCCTCAAGATTTTGGCAGCCAACCCTACTCTTCCCTCTGAAGCCAAAAAACATCTCAAAGTAAGGAGAAGGGAAAGGAAATATACCAATCCCCCACAACAATATAAAGTCTTAACCTAAGGCTTTTTTTCCCCAGCAATTCCCTCCTCAGGGGTTCCCAGGCATGAGTACAGGCTCACCTAAGCAAACACTGGTCCAGTGGCAATTGCTCCTCACTTCCCAAGGTGATCAAATGGCACACTTGTCTACAAAAGAAAAGGAAGAATTGCTAAGGACTTGAGAAGAAGAAAAAAGCAAAACATACACCAAAACAGAGAGGCTGCACATTTCTCTCAGGACATCCTCCCTCTCAAGAGTCTACTGCTTCACTTCTCCAAACCACTGTGGTCTGGAAGACAACCAGATGAAGGCTTACTCCAAGCAAAGAGAGCTAAAATGGCAGTACTGACTATAGCCTCCAGAAAATATACAACTGAAGAGCAAGGGTGTAACTTGGTACCTCTGTCCTCACCACACCAGAAGCTTCCAGCTCATGTCAGCTCCAGCAGATCAGGCAAAAACTGCTCTGGGGCCTGCAGACCTTCTGGGACATCCAGGCCAAGGTCAGGAACAACATCGCAGCAGGAACTCACCTGTGATGCTGAAATCCGTGACACTTCTTGCCGCCCTGTGAGGTCAGATGAGGAGACGTTGGCAGGAGCTCCTCGGTGTAACCTCATGCTGACCTTCCGCTCCCTGTCCACTCTTGAGATTGCTCTGGGGGACGTGTTGCCTGTTGGGGCAGAGAAACGTCGAGACAAGAATATCAGTCAATAGAGTTTTGGTTTCCAGCCAACAACAGGGGTGGCACCCTCCCCCAGCTCTCCCACCCCCCTCACCGGACTGCTGGATTCGGGAGGTGGGTGTGGAGGCCATGGGCTCGGTGACATTGCGAAGACGGTTGGCAGTAGCTCCAGCAGGCGGGCCAGGGGGCAGTGCTCGCGTGGCTGACCCTCGGAGTTGCCCCATCCTCTCCTCTCGCTCGTGCTCTCGCCGCTCCCGATCCATATCCTCAGGGTTCCGGGCTGCTCCCTGAGGAGAGAAACCCCCGCGCCACACACGGCTGTCAGGCAGGAGAGGCAGCAGCAGCCCCGGACAGAAAACACACGGTGCTCCATCATGCCAAGGAAGTGGAGCTTCATCCCCAAAACTCCCCCCACCATCTTCCACTGCACCAAGAAAGGACCTCATTCTATTCCATAAAGAAACAAAGAAAGCATGTGGAACTACAGCTGTTACTGCAATCCATGTCTGTGTCCCAGCTCCAAATATAGCTCTCTCCTGAAAAATTATCTCTAGCTATAGATCTACTGACACACGTGCTCCATCAGACACTAATACAACAGTAGCTATACCCCCAGTTAGTTACACACCAAACAACTCTGCCTCTTTTTCACTCTACCCAGTCCCTTTGCTCAAGCTGTTCACCAGGGCTAAGCACAAACAGCAGGCACTCTCCAACTTTCCTCCCCCATCTCCATGATACCAACCAACCCTGGTCCAGCCCTTTTGCCAAACACACTCACAAATTTAAGCATGTTCCAGTCAAAGACGTAGTCGTAGGAGAAGCCTTGGCGGTGGAAGAGGTTGCGGAAGAGTTGCCGCAGGTACGAGTAGTCAGGTTTATCATCAAACCTCAGTGAACGGCAGAAGTTGAGGTATGTCGAGAACTCGGCTGGAGAGAGCAGAGAACAGCTGATAGCTGTTGTTGGCCATCCAACCTCCCTGGTCCCACCATGGAGCCGCTGCAGCCTTTCAACAGTGGCTTGCTGGACCAGGACAGCACAAACACAGAGCTGTGTAACACAAACTGAGCCTGCTGGTTGCAGCGCTTTGGCCACCAAAAGGACCCCATCTCTCTTTTTACCAGAGAAAATGTTATGCATCTCTTTCTGTCGGCTTCTCCAAGCAAGACCTAGCAAGTCCCAGTGCCTGCTGAAGGACAGTAGGAATGCAGGCCTAAAGAAGAGCTGGAGATGAGCTTTGGGAAGTTCAACTCAGAACAGAAGTCCTCCTAGCTCAGTAGCCTGTCGTAAGCAGTGGCCAGAAGGAGACAAGAGGAGAAAGAGTGGGGCAGGCATGTCTGACACACCAACATTAGCCTAGCACCTAATTTCAGCTCCAGGAACTTCCTGATCCGGATGTAGTTTCTAACTATTTAGTAATCCTCACAAGATCTCTCTTCCATGTACTTGTCCCCTCTCCTTGAACTCCTGTAAGCTTTAAGTATCCACGATATCTTTTGGGAAGGAGTTCCACGGGTCTACTACTGGCTGTGTGAAGAATCACATCCTTTTGTTTTGAAGCTGGCAGAAACCAGCTTTGTTTCTCTTCCAATACAAAAACTGGGGCTACCAAATAATCGGCTCCCATCCAAACTTCTGGAGGCATAGCCAGAGCGTAGACTTCTATCATCTCTTTACCCACCTCTTTTTCATGTTCCAGCAAACTTGTTACTTGTGAAGAAATCAACTCACCTCTGGTCACCCTTTCAGCCCTTTCCTGAGCCTTTTCTCAGTTATACCATATCCTCTGTGAAACAGTGGGATGGACCAGAGTTACACGGTGCGTGCAAGGTGCAAGTGGGCCATGGGTTTACACACATTGTGCTGCTTTCCTAGTAATTCCTAACGCTCCCTTTCCTCAGCAGCCACCAAGCACAATGTTGATGTTTTCACAGAACCATCTGTTGTAATTGCAACAGCTCATTGGTGAGTGGCACTGGTCAGCCAGAGCCTACTATTGTGCATACGACATGGGGACCAAGACTTCCCTCTGTTCTCACATACATACTCCATGTTTACCTACAAAGAACTGCATTTGCCACTTTATTGCCTGGTTATTTCTGGGACTCCTCATTAACCAGTAAAAATTCAGCATCATCAGCATATCTTCTCAGCTCAGTGCCCACCCCCCTTCCAAACTGCTTACAAGGTCCTAAAGATCCCCCCTTCTCAGCACTCTCATGCCCTTACTAAAGTAAATTTTGACTGTCCACAAAAACACATTTCCCACTTCTGAACCTGAACTGTACCACGACTGCTCTGTTATCCTTATCACCGGTGTCAGTAGCACATCCTGGTCTGTGGTACTGGGCACTGCCCTTTAGGATTCAAGATTCCAGAGGGTTTCAGCAGGTGTACAAGCCAAGCAGCAGACAAGACAGCCATCAAGATGAGAGCACTTACAAGGGTACCCTTTGCAGAGCACCTCGATGGGCGTTGACATCTTTTTCTCGCTGATCCTCTCGTACTTTTGGCGCTTGGTGGCAGCCTTGAGGCCCTGCCAGGGCAGCGAGCCCAGGTTGAAATACATGAGCACATAACCCAGGCTCTCCAGGTCATCACGGCGACTTTGCTCTGTGAGAAGTTACAAAGGGGCAAGGAGTGAGCAGCAACCAAAACTGCTTTGGCAATCCCATAGCTTTGGATGTGAACGCAGAACCAAACAACCACCCCTCTCTCTTCTCTGGTAGATTTCTATAGATAGACAAACTCGTAGAAGACATTCCAGAGCAAATTCCTGTGATGATGGTCATGCTACAAGAGTTAAGGTGCTCCTCTCCCCATACAGCCCAACCCACTTCGTAACTAATGACTCTGACTACCTCCTCACTTGGACAAGCCTTAATTCACACAAGAATTTCACATCTCAAGAACTACTGCAGCAACCCTGCCTACTTTGCTCTTCCCCGTCCCAGAGGAAGGGCACCTACACTTCTCCACCCAGAATGATTCTTCAACCCAGGGATTAGTCATGACAGAGGTAGTCACAGAGAGACAAAGCTAGCAGAGGTAAGTCCAACACAGCCCTTTCAAACACATCTTCTAATTAAACTGCTGATAGTCTTTAAGCAGGGCAGAAACAAGGAACTAGGGACCCCTTCTTGTAGTAAACAACTTTGTTGATAGTTTAGAGAAGCCTAACATATAATGTGCAAAGACGTCCTTCCAGCTTGGTGACATTTTTCAAGCTGTGGAGGAAAGGGGCATACTTTGAAGAAAAAATTCCTCTCCAAATGGGGAATGACTGTGTAACTGGCATCACTACCAACTCTACTCAGAGCAAGGGTTGCTCTTAAGATGCCAATGCAAGGAGCCATCTTTAGATGCTTACTTATGAAACAAAAGAAATTGGCTCACAAAAAACCCCCAACATTTCACACTGATGTTGTTCTCTGGAACAGCCAAGCCATTTTAAATTTCAAGATAGCTCAAGAAGGATTTGAAGCAGAATCTCAACAACTGCAAATGTTGTCTGGTTAACTCCTCCCAACTCCTCCAACATGCTTGTAAATTCATCTATAAATCTTGCCAAGATTGTCTTGTTCTTGTTTCCCTCCCAAATAAAATAAACACTTTGGAGAAAGTATTTTACATCTCGAGAAGAACAACAACTGACATAGCTAACAGGCAGGCAAAATATGGCTAAAGGGAGAGCACAGGGATAAAGGAAAGACTAAAGAGCTTCATCTGTTAGATTAATTTACTGCAGCACATTTTGCTGGATTCAGTGCCACATCCTGGAAGATGCTGCAGATTATGTACTCGTCCCTGGGCTGTCAGTATCAGATACATGCTTCCACCTGCCCCATTCAAAGGCCAGTAGATCACTGCAGCTATCCCTTTTTCTGTTAGCTGAGCTGAATCATGACAAAAGAGTAGCTGTAGCAGGTCACAGATACACAAGTCCACATGTAACAACACAAGCTGTGGGTCACAAGGCTCTTTCTTCCTCATGCCTCTCTCTCATAACGTCCTAGTTGCTTTGAGAACTGAGGGCTTGGCAAGTTAATACTGTTGAGGGGAAGAAGAAAGTAGTGTGGTTGCAGAAGAAAAGGAGGGTCTCATCACTCCATAACTGATAGGAGAGATCATTTGGGTCAAAGCACATGAAACACTATAAAACTGCCACATTCCAAGATGGTAGAGGAGAAAGCAGCCCTGCAGATTCCCAAAGTGTCTTACTTTGAGCATACAGAAATAACAGCATTTTTTGACCTCACTAACTTACTGTCCCAAGTTGCCCACTTTAAAGGGGCTAATACTTCCTAATCTTATCAGGCTACTGCCGAAGATAATTACATGGCTGTCTGGGAGATACTTAGATGCTATGACGGGAGCAGAGAAAAGAAACCCAGTTTTGCATTTGGCCTAAGGTTGGGATATGTGTACTCTCAGAGGGCCGCAATTACTCACCATGCATATCAAATAAACAAAACTAAACAATATTGGCTAATGACCTACATCCTTAGACAGGAGGCATGTGGAAATGGAGTCAGAACACACACCCGGGACTTGAAAGCACAGGAGACAAGGATAACCTCAGTCCTGCAGTCTTGCCAGCCCTTGACTTATCCATGCTGTAACTTTAACACCTCTAACTGTGGCTTCTTGTCTAGAGCGTGGTGGTTCCCCTCAGACGAGCAGGGAAAGGCAGGGCAGGAACCAGAGAAACCTACTGAACAAGCAAATCAGCCTTTCAGGAATAAATCAGGATCTCACCTCCAAAATCCTGCTTGAACTCCAGACTGCTTAGGGCAGGCTGAATAACACACCTCCACTTGTGTGAAGCACAGCACTTTTGAGCACAGCCACCAATCCCATCCAGAATGGGATACATTCTGGGAACATATGCCTGGGCACAGTCCTAGCACTTCAAGGAAGGCCAGAATTAGAGACTTCAGATTAGGGAGCCTGAAGTCAGTGGGGGATGCTACGAGCCCTTACGGAAGGCAATGAGAGGGGTTAAAAACCAAACTGGGAAGCTAACTAGTAACCATTACGTGCATGCAAACACACCTTAACTGTGTCTTAACGCAGCAATACGATCAAGGAAAAGCAACTGGAAGCACAACACCTAATTATTAAAATGCCGAATGGGAAGTGTTTGACTGGGCTGCGTTCCCCGTGTTCAGCACCTCACGTACGTGTGGTCATTGCAGCCCACTTCAACAACTTCAGGGAGATTCAAACCTGTGATGAGCCTGAAGTACCAACATGATGGGTCACAGTTGTGCAGCTACCTCAAAACATTGTAGCAGTCTGTCATCTGTAACCCCACCTACAAATCCGGAATTAAAACGCTGGAGGAGGGCAAAGGACAACAGTTCCTCATCCCGTTTCTTTGTTTCATCTTCAGTTACTATTACACATCCCCCAATATTTAATCACTTTCTTTTTCAGGGCCTCACATACCAACATCCTCAGGATACTAGATAACATTAAACAGCGAAGAGTTAGAAATAAAACTTTACCTCTACACACCAAGGAAACATTATTTAGTGTTACTACTTTCCACTTTTAGAAACCTGACAATCAGTGACTAACTCTCACAGAGTCCCTGGGCTGCAGGGGGAAAAAAATATAAATCTCACCTTGGAGTTTGAAAGGAGAAAGAGAAATACAAGTGACGTGAATGCATGCACTGAGCAAGTCAGTCCAGAAGCACGATTATAGTCATGACCTGTGATACCACACCACACTTCCTCTCTCCATTTTGTCTCAGCTCTCCTACAATGGGGGTTTTTTTTGAAAGCAAATTTTATGAAAAAATGTCTTTTTCATAAGACACTCATCCTTTCCTCCCTCCTTCCAATAGAAAACACAAGGTCGCCTTCCCACACAACCCAGCGTGACCTCTCAAACCCAACCCACTCTGCAAGCAATCTCCTGCCAGTTCCCTCCCACCCCCAGCAAGGTTCCCAGCCAGCCCACACCTTCACTCCCTGCCCAAAGCAAGGTCCTCAGAAGCCAAGTCAGGGGTGAGTGGCAGGACAGGAAAAAACATGCTTGGGCAAAGACCGAAAACTGAGGACCGGTTGCCTCGGACACAAAGTTCATGACAGAACATGTTTCTTTGCAGCCTAAACTGTCTCCTGCTCCCCCTGTCCAAAGAGTGTGTTCCTCCACTCTGATCCTACCCAAGTGATGCTGCTCCCATGCAGAACTCCCTAGAAATCAGCTGTCTTCCCTGGAGCCAGCCCAGCTGCAAGCAGGCTTAACCGAGCAATGTTTTCCTGATTACATACTCAGATCTGATCTTGCATATGCTGCTGGACTAGAGTTCCCGTTTCTCTCCCCACTGCATGGCAACAGCCTTTAAAAACACACAAGAATCTGGAACGGGTGACAGAGGGCAGGATGAGCAGAAGGACTTATGATCTGCACAGCCTACACTGATGCCATCTAGAACATTCATTTGGGAAGGCACTGCCCTCCCACACCCAGCCTCCTGTTACCCAGACAGAGCCCATCAGGCTTCTTCCAAGACTGTCTCCTGGGCACCCTGGGCATCTATTTCAGACGTTACAGGCTACACTGGGTGCAGGGGACTCTCATCCCTAGAGCATGTGAAAATTGACTGGAATGCATGAACCAAAGCCTGCGCAGTCCAGTGACTCCCCCAACGGCAAGTCTCCAGCTGTGGAAACCCTCCCCAATCTCGCCTCCTACTTTTTTCCCCAGCCACTGGGAAAAGAATGTGTTTCCTCCAGACATCGGAATGCCCAACCCTTAGCTTGCAAATTCAAATAAAGGCATTTATTCATTTGCTATTCCTGTCACACAAATACCCCGGCACCTGGTTCCTTCCCTCTCCCTAGACCACATTAACGTAACGTTAAGACAGAGAATTTAGTCTCTGAAAAGTCAAAAAATTCAGAGTGATGGTTCCCATGGCAATGCTGCTAATTCACAAATATCTCTCTCATATACCCTGTGGCAAGGTCTTGAGAAACAGGAACTCCAGCTGAAACCCAAACACCCCCACCCCCTTTCCTCCAGGCAAGCCATGTAACCTTTATGCCATTCAGGGCAACTATCTGCAACATGGAGATAATACACCCGAGACCTGTTGCGCAGAGTAACTCACACCCAGACTTTCCCGAAGCAAAGGGCATGGAGAGAGCGGCGGCTGCACTCAGACTGATGGCATATGCAATTTGCCCTTGGATTACTGTTTAGACATTGTTTGTTCATCCTGACACACAAGCCAAGCACCAGTAGTAAAGGGCTAAGCTGGGGTGGAATGAATAACGAAGGCGCTCAAAAGCCACAACCAGACATTTAGCCTCTCGTGATCTGTTCAGGCAGAGCAGGCACACACAAAGGAATCGACAGACATAGTACTGAGAATTATTTTGTGCATGTCTCCTTGTGGCAGTTACCATGGCTGTGGAAATCTTGACTGAGAATTCAATGAAGAGTCAGTTATATATATGCAGGTCAAGCCAAAATACAGAAGGCCAACTTGGAAAGCTCTACGAGAACTATTTTTATAACATGGAAGAGGTCATGAGATCACAGCCCACTCTCAACACACAACACTCCCCATTTTGATGTAAATAAAGCATCCTCCATCTAAAGTTATATAGTATTAAGCAAGGAAGACAGTGGGAAGCTGCTTTATTTTCTGCAGGCCAAGTATTGACTTCAGATATCTGAGAAATATCTGCAAGAGGGGAGAATGCAGGAAGAGTGAGGATGTGAAATCCTGTGAAAGCTGTTAGTTTAGAAGGTTTGAGTGCCTTGCTCTGTTTTTCAAATTCCCAGGTTATCCACTTCAGAAGAAGGGCCTCCCAGAGATATAAACAATCTGCAAGTACAGCAGATACTTCCCTGGCTCCAACAGGCAAGACAGCTTCAGTGTTTCTGCTCCTTGGAGTTGCCAGTCAATAGCAGAACCAAGTCAGCCTGCTCAAAATGGACCCTACAGTAACTAAGGAAGCCTCACACTGAGAACAAAGTTTAGCTAAAATTTAGCAGAGAAAGGAGGTCAAATGCCGGAAAGAAGTTTTTGAGCAGAGAACAGAGGAGAAAACTGCAAGAGGTTTTCAACTATGTTCCTCACAGCCACCAGGGGCTGACTCCCAGAACAAGAGTTTGGGTGACTTCAGGAGGTTTAAGCGCAGTGGGTACTAACCTGCACAAGGTTTTTACCTAACCTGGGATGATGGTCATCACCAGTGTAAGACCTGGCTGAATACTCAGCACTCTTCTCCAGCCCAGCTTCATCCCTTCAGTACTAACCACACACATAAGGGCAGAGCCCTACCTCCCTGAAGCTGCCTCAGTGAGGTTGTGCAGTTCACACACATTGTATTTTGAAGGCCTGTGACAGCCAATCCTCAATCACAAAACAGGGGTGTCCAAGCACCCCTGGAAGCCTCCCCTCATTGCAGCTTCTTGTACATTTCCAGCACATCCCCATCCTCAGTGGTGGGTAACACCATATTGCAGTGGGCCTCTATCTTCCAGCTCAGACAGCTACAACAATCACTAACAACTGCACTCAGGAGTCAGAAAGACAGGTTTCAACTGCACATATTCCTAAAGGCTCAGTGCCTGTGAATGTCTCCTTTACACATCTAATCAGCCTGCAAAAATTGTGCAAAGGCAGATTTAGTAGGAGCAGACTCAGGGAGGTCACAGCCTCGACGTTCAACAGGGCCCTCTGCACTAAGCAATGCACAAACACAGAGCAGGAGACGATTTCTGTCTTCTGGAGCTCAGAGTGCCACCACAGCAGCACAAGTAACACATTCGTAGCATTTGAGTTATTTGCCCACCATCTCAAGGCAGGTCAGCAGCGGAGTCAGGCAGAGAACCCAACCCCCTCCTTCCGGGGACATACAACCTCCCCTGGAAAGCCCCACCAAGGGGCAACAGCAAGCAGGCTCACCAATTCCCAGGTGGGTGTTGATAGAGGCATAACGGGCTGTGCCAGTCAGATTCTTGTTTTCCCGGTAAGGGATGTGCTGGTGGGTCCGGGCGTCTCGGTACTTCTTGGCCAAACCGAAATCAATGATGTATACTAGGTTGCCCTTTTTGCCAAGGCCCATAAGGAAGTTGTCTGGCTTTACATCCCGGTGGATGAAGTTCTTGGAATGAATGTACTCAATACGGCTGATCTGGAGGAGGGATAGATAAATAAATAAATAAGTAGTGAGACAAGCAAGAAACAAACTTGTTTTAACTGCATCTGTTAAAAATAGTACCTTGTCCAAGATACCGGCCTATCAGAGCAAGAAAAGGACACTTTGCAGAGAATATGAGAGATGACAGCCAAGGAAAAGACACCCTCTGGACGCTGCAGGATCTGGAGATGGAATTTAACCCTGCACACCAGCCCAGTCCTCACTCTGGGAAGGTCTCCATTAACATCACAAGGAAGGATGGGAAGCAAGTCTATACGGACTAAAACTTTGAGCTTCAGCATTGACAGCTGTCAACTTTTGAACTCAGCCAGGCTGGCAAAGGAACGGGTCTGTCCAGAAAACCTAAGGGTCTTAAACCCAGGGCATGAGCAGTGGAATTAAGATAGGTGCCAATAATTCATCACGCAGGCAAAAGTATCTATGTGTGCAACACTAACACAAGGCGAGCAGCAGGCAAAGGAAGGAGGGATGGAGATAAGGAAAAGCCACCAGTGTCTAGGTTCCAGGCCCTCAACTTCATCAAGAAATAGAAAGCTAGCAGCCACTTGTGCTAAATGAAGAAAGCCTGGGATACAGCAGTTCTCAGGCAGAGGGGATGGGAGGGGAGTGTGTGTGGGGGGAAAAGGCATGGAAAAGGAGAGTAGGCACAAATGCTTCAGAGGAAACTTACCATCTGGTCTGCCAGGAGCAGAACTGTCTTGAGACTAAATTTGCGGGAACAGAAGTTGAAGAGATCTTCCAGGCTGGGCCCCAAGAGTTCCATCACCATCACATTGTAGTCCCCCTCTGCTCCACACCACTTAATGGAGGGGATACCCACTAGGGAAAGAAAAATATTAAGCCCAGGGAACAGAAAGAATAGATGCTGCATCCCCTGCTGAGAAGATCATGTGTAACACCAAATAATTTCTTTTCTAAAGCCCTCCAGAATAATTTCCTTCTCCAACCACTCCCCCGGCCCCATCCTTTCCTCTCCATCTCACCTCCTCCCTGCATCATCTTGTAGAACTTGCTTTCAATGTGGAGCTGGGGATGCTTGGTTTTGACACATTCCAGTTTGATGGCCACCTCTTCACCAGTCGCAATATTGGCTCCTGCATAGGAATGAGAGTGAAATGAAGGTTGCAAAAGCTTCCACTGAAGTTAAACACTTTTAACAAGGCCTGTAAAGATGCCAAAACCTTAAGATTCACCCTGAAATTTATTCTCTATGACAAAAATGAGATTCAGCCACTTCAACTTCATACGGAGTTCTCAGCAATGCCATTTGCAAACGCGAGCCCAGAGAAAGGCACGTGAATAGGAAACCAGGTCTGATCCTGAGGTCAGGCTAGAACAACAATCCTGTACGTGAACTGCCTTGTTATCTCAAAAAGTGCCAGACTTTGGAAGGTCAACCTGTACATATCAACAGTACCTAAACCGAGTGGAAGTTTTAGCTTCCTCTGATCATAAACCTCGCCCTTGAACCCAAGCAGCCCCTCAGGCAGTGATACAGAGTATCTCTTCCCCAGCAAAATTACTGGTTACCTCAGTTACATCATTTCAAAAAAGCCAATTAGTTCAGGAGGCATTAGTAACATCTCAGCTCTCTCTGTTTTCTCCCCAGCGCTGACCTGCTCAATACAGACAATTTCTAAATCCCCAGCTTCTCCCTCTCCTGAGGGTTTTAATAATACCTTTATCTTTTGCCAACACAGAAACATTTGCTATATCCCAAATTAGAAGCATGAAGAAATAAGCAGAATCCGGTCCTGAATTAAGCTGCTGGGACACCTTTGTTGAAGGTATTGCTAGATACTTTGCAATGACACTAAACCACCACCCCACACACTTCTCTCTGAAAACAACTGAGCTGCCAGCTGCAAAAGCCAGCACTCTGGTCCCAAAGTGCACTGTCAAAGAAGGAACAGGCTGCTCTTTTTCTTGTACTAGCTGAAAGGATTCCAGATGTTTCACATCATCCTAAAATGGAAAGAAGGAATATCTGTACACGGGTCACGGGAATGACACTCAAGACTTGCTTCTCTCCTCCCCCGCCATGCCTGCTTCACACACACTGACAAGCCCTTCCTCATATCTGGAACTATTAGAAATTGCACCTAAACACAAATCAGAGAGCAGCTGGTCACGAGCAGCTTATGAACACCGCCATAAAATAAACTACTCCAGAACATGCACGCCAAACATGAGCTGGAGTCAAAGGTGATGTTTTGCAGATATCCCACAGCTCATTTTGGTAGGTCTGGCTAATTTGTGCCTCCTGAACTCTGTGATAAGACTTTAAGAGTCCACAAGGACAAGCTGCAGATAAATCTCTTCATTTATCCTCTTTCACACGCTGCCTCCAGAGCCAGGGACCAAAGAGAAGAAGGAAACATTCACACAACTGGATTGCTTCTCCCCATGGATCCTAAAGGGATCCATCTCCAGCTGAAGAGTTCTGGCTTGTACACAAAGTTAGCCAAGAGCTGCCTGCTAGCAAAAACACATAATCTAGATGCTGCAGTGCTGGGTTGAGACAGACAAGCTGCTAGGAATTTGTAAGAGAGCAACAAAAACGATCGGGGCCTAGAGGGATTGATTTACTAAGAAAGATTAAAAGAGCTAAATATGTAACATAGACAAGAGATACAACTAAGAAGGGTGGGGAGGAAGAATGGGACATGACAACAGCCTGCAAATATTTGAAGGCTGTAAACACTAAGGAGGGAGAGGAATTATTTAGGGTGCTCTGAGGGAGGGGAAGGAGAAGCAATGGGATTAATTTAATATAGATTTTAACGCAGGATCCAGGAGAACGGAAAGGGAAAAAGCCATCCTGAGAGTTAGAGACATTTGTCCAATGCTTACTTTTGAAAAGATGCTGGCATTTTCCACTTAAAAACTGGTGGCCAGAAAAACAAGTCTGTACCTTCCCTTCACTCCACCACAGGACCCTTCTTAAAAGCATCAGGAGTCAAGGAGGAAAAGAGCAAGAAAAGGGACTAGTATCTGTCCTCCTAATCCGTCTAATTTTAAAAAAAATCTATCTATCTATCTATCTATCTATCTATCCCCCTAATCTATCTAATTTTAAAAAATTAGTGTTCAACCACTGGCCCTCATTCAGCACGGAAACACCCAGGACATCCAAAAAACATAAGAGCACTTCTTTCCCTTGTCTCTTTCCCCTGCCTTTGTGAAGACTTTCCTCCAAATCCTCTGAAGCAGCTCCCTTGTCTGTTCCCCAGGGAGAATTTTTCCCTCTCCTAACACATTTCCTGACACACAAACAATGATGAGTCTCTCTGACTTTCTGCAGCATTAGCATTTTGAATGAACCCTATTCCCAGAACTTGAGCAGTGGAAACATGAATGACTTCTCATCTCCACACTACCCTGGGTGCTCAGAAACATAAAGATGCATCCATCTACTAGGCTGTCTGCAGGTAGGGAGTGTTATCTGTGGGCACATAAAGCTGGAAAAGGGAAAGCAGGGGTAGGCATCAAGAAGACTCAGATTCTTCAAAATGTGAATGTGCAACTCAAATGCTCAGATGGCCTTCAGCCCCACACTCTCCACAGCCCAAACACAGGCGTTAGTTAGAGAAAGAAGAAACAGCCCTGTGGCCTAGAAGAGCACAACTACACTCAGAGGATGGTTTGGGTGGGAAAGGACTTTAAAGATCACCTAGTTCCAACAGCCCTGCCGTGAGGGACACCTTTCACTAGACCATGTTTCTCAGAGCCCTATCCAATCTGGCCTTGAACACTTCTAGGGATGGGGCATCCACAGCTTCTCTGGGGCACCTGTTCCAGTGTCTCACCACCCTCAAAGTAAAGAATTTCTTCTTAATATCTAATCTAAACCTTTTTCAGTTTAAATTCATTCCCCTTGTCCTATCACTACGTGCCCTTGCAAAAAGTCTCTCCCAGTCTTTCTTGTAGGCTCCCTTCAGGGAGGGAAGGCTGGAACTAGGTCACCCTAAAGCCTTCTCTTCTCCAAGGCTGAACAATCTCAATTCTCTCAGCCTTTCCTCATAAGAGAGGTGCTCCATCCCTCTAATCATTTTTGTGGTCCTTCTCTGGACCGATCTGACCCGTCCTTTGCTGAGGGGGTCACTGGCTGAACACCTTAGGCTTGCTCCCTCTCCAAACTTCACCATGTCTACAAGTTGCTCCCTGTACCATTTCTTGGCTAGAGATCCACCCAGACCAAGACCACCACTAGTGAAGAGGGAATTTAAGGGCAGCAGTCTTTCTGATCCTTTGTTCCATGCTTCGACCACCATCTTTTTTAAACCTACAAGTACAAAAGCAACAGTTCTGTGCTCTCTTTACAGACTGGAAAGCACCATGTTTCAGACAAATACAGCAGAGTCTGCTAGCTTCAGCCACTTGAGAGACTGAATGTAGGATCGGGGAAAATTCCTAACATCCTCCCCCAGTCTCGCTCCGCTGTGGGGGCTGCACAAATTCAACTCATTCATCATAAGCTCTTTGAAACGGGGCCCCGGGGACAGAGGATGTCACCGGCTGAACAGGATCTTTTCAGAGTGGAATCCTGACTGCATGTCTGATACAATGAACACCACCCTCCCCGAGCATCGGGGGCAACAGGCAGAGGCCCCGCGCTCCCCACCGCCTGCGCCCCTCTCCACAGCCTGCCGAGGGAAGAATGGAGGGCTGGGAACAGATGGATGAAGGCAGATAGGGTGAGAGAGAGTTAACAAGCCAGGAAACAAAGGGAAGGCACTCCCCTCCCAGCAAGGGAGGAGCCTGCCACCAGGAACTGTCCCCAGCCAGCTCAGGTCCCAGCATGCTTTGTCTGCCCAGCTCCTCTCCACCACCAGCGTGCATCCCAGCCAAATGATTCCTACACGTCCAGCAACCCTGCCCTGCCTCTTGGCCAGCACCTCTGACAAAGCACCTCCCCCTCCAGCAGCCCAAAGGTCTCGGCAATTCCTCTGCAAACTGGGTTTTGCTCTTCTGAATGAGCATTTTTAGAGGTAAATGGGCTAGCCAAGGCCCATGGGCAGCCTGATCTCATTTCCCACCCTCTCAAACCAATGTGGGGAGAATATTCCACCTAGCACATCCATCCCTCAAAGTAGGGCACGGAAGGAAGGCATTGTGCTTCAAGCCCCAGCTAAGGATTAACACAGTCCATCCTTTGTGTCTGCCCATGTAGAAATCCAAGTTTCCTTCTGACAGACAAAAAACCTAAAACAAATCCCAAAGAGGCCAGCATGCAGCACCCACTGGTTATAGAGCAGGTGAAGGTAGTAACATCCTGAAAGAGAGGAGATGAGGATAAACCATACAGTCCCTGCTAATCCTCAGAGACAGACAAGCCCTGCTCTGCGTCAACACCATTATCAAAGGAGAGAACTGTGAGGTGAACCCGGTGCAGGAGAGAAGTCCTCGTGAATGAGACCTTCTGTCTGCAGAGCAGGCCCTGAGAGTACAGCACGAGCACAAGCGTCCTCCAGACGCACCACCACAGACTACATGCCCAATCCCTCCAGGCTGGGGAGTCACCCAGGCTCCAAGAAGTCTCACTATCACTGCTTCAAAACATGCTGGCTTGCACCTCAATGAACATTACAAGGGCTTTGATACTGCATTCAAGTAACTTGGTTGAATCCCACTGTGCTCACCACATCGGGGCACTGGGCCTCCTCTGCTTGGTGACAGGCAAGGCAGGCACAACCCCCTCACCAGAGGCTGTTTTCCATACCTGCTTTGCACAGGTGGATGACCTGTTACGTGGTACAGCAGAAGGATCAGTCCTTTCTGTTCAGCATCTCCTTTCTCTCCCCACGTGTATCCCAGATGTTTTGCAAGATCCTGACAGTTTATACTGTCCTAGAGAGGGTCTGGAAGGCTCCAAGCCCTAGCATAGGTGGAAAATGCTGTGTCCGAGCTACCACCCCTCAATCCCTAGCACCTGGGAATTAAAAGCACTGTCACCCAAGACACTAACTGGTTGGAGGGTCACAGAGGAGCGGCATACACGAACAGGCTGAAGTAAAGGCAGCACACACTGGAACTGGGATCCCAGATCCACTACTTGTCATCTTTGTTCGTGTTCTGGATAAAGGTGGCAACAAAGCCTGTTACTGATGATTCCCACAGGACACTTAATCAAGAGAGGCTGCCAACACCAATCAAGAGAGAATAATAAAGCAAGAGGGAACTGGAGAGGTAAACCAGAGGTTGAAAACAGACAGTGATTTACAATCACAGGAGAAAGTAATCTGAACTAGAGGTATTCAGTGAAAGGGATTTGGGGAGGGATGGGAAGATGTTGGAGATCCTAGAAGAGCTCTCCTACAATACAGCTGACAGTGCGTTAAGGCCAATTCTGCAATCTGATAGTGTTGGTGATGGGGGAAGCCAAGGAGACCCAAAGCAGCCTATGCAGAGGCATCACATTACAGATCACTCGAGGGTAGCCCTCCACTGCCAGGCACTGGAAATGCCACACCTCAAATGCAGTGTTGGCTCCAAGCTGCTCAGCAGATGAATAAACGAGGCAAAATTGAAGGACCAGCAAAAGTGAGGAGTGGTGGATCTACTGGGAAGCAAAATACAACTCAATTGAACACATTAACAGTCAAAGAGCACATGATGGCCATCTGCAAGTACCCAAAGGACGCAGACACCAAAGCAGAGGGCAGCCCTTCTGCTGGCCTGCAGGACCACAGCTGAACAGCCAGTGGGTGAGAACCAGAGACAGGTAACATCAGCCCTCGTGGAGGGATCGAGCAGGCTGCTGGGTAGTCTCGCCACTCTGGCCCCACATGGTTTGAGCCAATAAAAACATGAGCAGGCAAAGCATCAGGGAACATATCTACACATCAGCACACTGGCTTGGAAGAACTACCCAGGTGACCTGCTGTGGTAACAGGAAACCTAGTACTTTATGGGCTCTGTCCACTGAGCTTCCAGCTCAGGTCATTCCAGACATTAACTCTAAATCCCATTACAGATCTAACAGATCTGAGCCCCAGGACTTCAACCAGGCCAGGCTCTCTGACCTGTTTTACACCTCCTAGTCTCAGACCTCTCTCTCACAGGTCCTGGACCACCTCTTCCACTACCAGTCTTCCCAAAACTGTGTTCCTTCTATCCTTGAAGGAATAGCTATGTCCTCCCTTTCCACCACCCACTCTGTGAACAGAGTTTAAACCCACACACACTCGAGCTCAAGAAAAGGAAGTGAGAATGCTGGAATAGGGTGTATGACAAATATGCCCCAAACAGTCCAAATCTAAATCAGTCTGATCGACCACCACCGTGTCTCCAGTATGTGGTAAGGCAAAGCTGAGCTCATCCCACTTTCTCTGCCATGAGAAGGCCAGCAGCAATTAGCAGTATTCCTTAAGTTTTTTCTCTTCTCCACCCCTTCCAACCTTACATGGTGCCCACAAATACCAACAGGCAAGAAAAACAACCCCAAAACAATGATGCAATTGAGAAACCCAACCTTGAGACAGACTCTCACACTCACCCAGGTAAATGTCTCCAAACGAACCACTGCCAATCTTTCTGCCCAGCCGGTATTTGTTTCCCACTCGAAGCTCCATGGTTCAGTCGTGCTGAAAAAAGAAGCACAGAAAGAGCAGCGTCAGAGCAGAAACAGGAAGTGAATCATGTAAGACTACAGAAGAGCCCTCCCCACTTTACCCAGAGGCTGAGTAGTTTTAAATTTTGAAATACTTCACTTTCTACACGGCTTCGATCACCTCTCCTTATCTCCTGAACTTCCAGGAACAGCATAAGCACAAAAGACTGCAGGAACAGAACACTCTCAAGCATGTTTTTTCCATGTTCCCATTATTAGAGTGAAGTGTGATTGGATCTCTTCCCCATCATTTTGCTCAGAGACTGGGGAGGGGTTCAGGAAACCCCTCCTAAGAAGGTTTCAGGGCATGATCACACTCCACTACTGTAAAGAGGTACTGCTCCTTGTACCCTACAGTACCTGGCACCGGGACAGAAGTAGCCTCATGAGACACCAGAAGGGTCAGGCATAATAAACCCTGTCAGGAGTTTCTCTCTGGCCCAGCCCTACTGCAACACCTCTGTGGCGGCGAAGCACAGGACCCAAGGGCTGCGAGGGACAGACAGTCTGCCAGGAGCAAGTCACTCCATCGCTCCTAGCCAGGGGCCAGCACAGGGGACAGGCAGGAGACATCTCACTGAACTGAACCCTGCAAGGCACACACTGACTAGGAACACCACTTGCTTATCTCCACACGCTTCTGCTGATGGGATCACTGCCTCCTTTGGTCTACCTGAGCCTCTCCATCTCTCTTGCCTACCTAGGTGTGCCGGCTGTTTGTTTTTAGCAGCTCAGGCCTTTCCTCATCTCTTCACTTGAGATGATTAGCTAACCCTTTGACCTGATATACCCCACCAACATGCCCAGGCTCAGCCTACTCACCTTCCATAGAAAACCAACTAGGTGGAAGGATCACAGCCACAAAGTAAGTTCTCTCTGCCAGTCTCAACTTCTGCTGCAAACACAGCTAAAGCAGTTCCCCTCTTAACAGCCCCCTTTCCCCTGCGTCTTCTGTGGCCACCAACTTATTCTAGGAACCACATCTCTTCCTGAGACAGTCAATGTGTCTCCTCTTAGAGGGATTTGCCACAGTCCTAATTTATGCAATGCCACATTATTAGCGTACAAAATGCAGACACGGAGCCTGTTGGGGACAGGAAAGGTGAGGAATGATTCATGTTTTCACAAGTGGGTGCAAGGAACTTTCCCTTGCTGGAGCTTGGTGGGAAGGAAGCATCACTGAAGGAAAGAAGGGAGGAACGGCCTTGTGAGACAGAAGTACAAAAAAATAATCCCAGCTACAGGATTCTGGGCATACTATAAACCCAGAGCTGCTTCTCCTGCCCCAGGAGATGGGATTACAGAAAGAAGAAAGGACGGGCTGCGGAGATGTACAGGGAAATAATCCTATCAAGGCATTCAGGGGACATTGTGAACCCTGAAAGCAGAGCTCCACTCACCAGAAACCACACACAAAACACTCAGAGGTGGAGTCCCCTCACCTAGTATTTGCTTATGCATGTGGGTTTCTGTGCATCTGAAGTCTACAGAACCCTGTGGCTATTTCTGACTTTCTTACTACAAGGAATGTAGGCAGAGCCTTGGGAACCGAAGCAGGAGGCAGGCGTACCTGGGTGAGGGCGCAGCAAACAGACATGATTTTTATCCGCTGCCTGCTGTTCTGTATAACCACATTAACATACATCTGACTTGCTTACACTCCTACTCCAATAAACGATCAAAGGTCTGTGTCTCCGGGAACCCGTCACACCACTGTCAAGAAGACAGCTCTCGATCTTCCTTCCTTCATGGAGTGTTTACCCAGGCCTGTGAGCCCCGAACACTTCCATTTGAGTCCAATTCCCAGCTGGGGCGAGCACAGCCGAACACACGGCAGAGACCGGGCAAGAGGTCCCGGCAGGGTCTCCTCCGCAGGAGGACACAGCAGGTACTGCTCTGCAACACCCCAGTCCCAAACCTAAATTCGGTCCCACCCTTCTGGGACAGGCAGGAGCCAGGTTAAGAAGGGTTTCTCACACAACGAGGCAGCAGCCCTTTTAGCTGATTAAGCAACAGGCTCCAAAGGGGAATCTTAAAAATGCTCCGGGGCGCGGGGGTGGAAGCGGGAAGCAGGATAATGGAGTAAAAAAAATCATGGTCTCGCACAGCTGTCATTTTGCCTTATCTCCCCCCCAACACACACACACACACACACACACAAGTGTGTGTAGAAAACCTGGGCAGAGGATAGCCAGAGAGCGACAGCCTGGATTCCTGGTAAGAGGACAGGACACACACATCCCACCCCCTCAACAACTGCTCCAGGAGTTCAAACACCTATCCCATTTACTTCTACTTCACACACGTACCCCCACCACCATCTACAGCTTCCGCCCTTATCATCTGATCTTCAGGTCTACTGTTACAAGAAGAAAGAAAACTGTACACACAAAATATATATTCTTATATGTGAAATTTATATCACCCCTCTATATATTATTTATACATGTAAAATTTAAAAAGCCATCCCTCCTTCCCACCCCCCCC
>VZTH01017027.1:80104-140322 GCA_013397815.1 Aleadryas rufinucha | reverse complement strand
AAGGTGGATCTAATGGGGAAAAGAAACAAATAAACAGGAATATTTAGGTGCATTCTCAGAGCTGTGTCAGGTCAGGGCAGATGTATCAGAGAACCACAAGACAGGACCAAGGTTCTTTGGGAGGAGCTGGACTCAGGGCTGAATCAGCAGGATCTTACTTGAAGATGTGTAACCTCGTCCTGCTCTCCTGCACGTTGAGTGCTCCCTGGGCTCCAAGGCACCTGAGTGCCTATGTGGTGGGGGAAGAACCTGGCCCAGCAGTCTGGGCAAGATGAAGGGTCGCAGGGGAGGCACCACGTCTGCCTTGCCAAGTCTTGTGGATTCCTCCTCACCTTGAAAGCAGCACATCTCCTTTTAAAATACTCAACCCTTGGGTTTGAGTTTGGGTTTTTTTTTGAGAAAAAGAACTGAACTGGCCCCTCTCTCTGTTTGGGCTTTTGCCCCATGGCCTCATCCCGTAGCAGAGCCATCAGCTGAGGCAGGCTGAAGGGGTGGAAGCAGGCTGCTCTGCACCCTTCTCCCTTACTGCAAGGCACTGGGGGTAGCCTTTGGCAGCAGTGTAAACTCAAAGCCTTTAGTGAGAGGTTGTGGTGCCCAAGGAGAATATAACAGCCTTGGGGCTCAGAGACATGGCCCTCTCTCTGTCTCTCTTAGGAACAGTGGGAGTAAAGTAACAGAGAGCTAAGAAGCCACATTCATCCCTTTAGAGAGCTTTGCAGGTCAGGCCAAATGAAATACACAACTGGTCAGGTGGGAGGCAATGCAGCTGTGAAGTGACTTGTGTTTGGGAGGCTGCTTGGAGGAGAGACTGGGTACAGAAATGTGGATCAGACAAGGTCCCCCATTCTTCTAAAGAAAAGCCTAAATATTGATTCTGGGAACTACAGGCTGGTCAGACTCATTTGGGCCTTGGAGTGGGTCCTCTAGAAACGTATTTCTGAGCACACGAAGGAGAAGAAGGTGATTCACAATTGTCAGTGTGAATTTACCAAGGGTAAATCATGCCTGAACAATCCAATCACCTCCTTTGATAAAAAGACTGGATTTATGGGTGAGGGGAGAGTAGTGGAAATCAATTATCTCCAATTTAGCCAGGCTTTCAACATTGTCTCCCAATGTTCTGATATCCAAGTAAAGGTGGTGTTGTGTCAATAAGTGGACAAGCAGATGGACACAAAAAATATTTGGCTGGTCAGGCACAGGGAGTAGTTAATTGTTAATGGGTTATCCTCTAGCAAGAGTCTGCTACCAAGTGAGATGCCTCAGGGGGCTGTCCTGGGACCTCTCCTGTTTAACATGGTTATTGATGACCTGGAGAAGGTGATGGGGTACACTTCCACCAAGCTTTCAGGTGACACTTAGTTGGAGAGGAAACAAGTCACCATGCCCGAGGGGAGGACTGCCATCAGAGGGACGTAAGCAGGCTGGAGGGATGGGCCTGCAGGAACACTGGGAGTTCAGCAAGGGCAAATGCACAGCCTTGAACCTGGCAAGGAAGAGGCTCTGGCAACGATTTGGGCTGGGGACCTGATAGATGCAGAACAGCTGTGTGGGAAAGGACCTGTGAGTCTTGGTAAAATACAGAGCCAAGCTCTTCACAGTGGTGCTTGGTGGGAGGATGAGAGACAAGGAATATAAGTTGAAAGAAGAGAGGTCCAGTTTGAATACAAAGAAGATCTTTCTGTCCTCAAAGGCAGCCAAGTGTGGGAAAAAGTTTCCCAGAAAGGCTGTACAGTCTCCATCCTAGTAGTTTATAAGATCAAATAAAGCTCTGAGCAACCTCATTTGACCTCTTTGCTGACCCTGCTTTGAGCAGGAAGCCAGACTAGAGCTGTCCTGGGGTCTCTTTCAAACTGAATTATCTTTCAATGCTGTGCTGCCCCGGGCCCCACTTGTGTATAGCGTGTGTCTGGCGAGTGCCAGGTGTGTATGTGCTACTCACACGTGTGTCCGTGGCAGGGCTGAGCTGCAAGCCTGATCCCCGTGTGAAGGGTGTGGCTCCAGGGAGACAAGGTACCCCACAGATAAGATGGGCGATGGGTGAGGAGCACAGCGTGCCGGGGGAGCTGTAGCTCCGAACGCCTGTGACGACTGTGCCAGTTTTGTGCATCCCGGGGAGCTTGCTGAGCATCACAGGAGCAAAGTGAGCTGGAAAGGAGCCTGTGGTGTCAGCGTGCCGGGGAACTGTGCGTGTGTGTGCCAGGGGAGGGAACCTGTGGCAGTAGCGGTGAAATGTGTGTGCAGCACATGCAGCAGGCACTGCAGGCAGCGGGGAGCGGTGTCTGTGCGGGCTCGCTGCTCACAGCAGCACAAACCGGCCGTAGTTAAAAATCCTCCCGTCTATGAGCATCTCCCAGGCGGGCTCTGGGGCCGAGGGGACGGGACAGAGCGCAGGCGGTTATGAAAGCAGCTGGCCCAGTCAGAATAATTCACGTACTGCTGTGGGAGGGACAGGAGAGATAAACAATGCACTGGAAGGCGGGAGGGCAGGGAGAATGGCTTACAATGCGTCTTCCCGACATGCCCTGGTGGATTAGTTCAGCATCTCAGCCCAGCTCCTCTTTCATTCTTATGCAAGGGGTTTCTCTGGAAGGGACAGTGTGTCCTCGCCAGCTGAACACCAGGCACAGGGCACTGATTAACAAAAGGCCATCTCACCACCCGTCCCACACAGCGAAGGACGAGAGGCAGCTGGGACTCATTCCCTGTGAGGACTGAGGTTGCGTGTTTTCGTTTCTGTCTCACATCATGCCGTCGCTCCCAGGGACTGCAAGACTTGCTCATCTGAGCTTCCCATGGCCTCCTCTTCACTTCTAGAAGGTGATGATTTGTATCTGTAAGGCCTGCCTCATGTAGGCTGTTTTTGGGGAAGCTCTGAGGCCCAACGGCTCCCATTTCCTGCATCTGGATGTCTAGAGGCCAGGGGTGTCTGAGCTGGGAATAAGCACAGCACCTGCTCTGTCAGAACTACTGCTTGGAATTGTAGGCAGCGGTGCAAAGGTGATGGGTGCTGTGTGTGTACCTAGGGAAGTGCGATGTCCTGGCAACAGTTTGCTGCAGCTGCGGACACAGGATAGGCAGAGACAGTCTAGGAACTGCTCCTGGTTCATTTATCACTTGCAATGTCCTTCTTCAGCTGTACAGGGGGGTGAAAGGTTAAACCCACAGTGGAAGGTTAAATCTGTCCTTCGGCCACCAACTGCTTCATGATCTTGGGAAAGTCACTTTGCCTTGCTGTCAGCTGCTTCTGTCCCCCTTTGCCTCCTTTCTCTCTGAGAACAGAAGCTGTCCCTTCTCTTGTGACAACAGGCAAAATGGAGCCATGGAAGACATGAGGACTCTGGAGGCTTCTCCATGGGACAAATCGTCAAATAATTACAAGGACTCAGTAAATCCCACGCTTTTCACGAATGGCTCTTGCATTTTAACAGCTGACAATGCAATTTGAGCTCATGAGACCATGTGAATGCTGCAGGAGAGCTGTCTCAAAGAGAGCAGCAGGGAACATGCAGCTTCATCTGGCCAGCACAGCTCTACCAACACACCTTGTACCTCCTCTGCAGCAACCACTGCCAGCTGCTCTCACGCTGACTTGCCTCCTCCACTGACCTCAGACTGCTCTGTCCCATTGGCACCCACTGGCTTGCTGAGCACTGCTGGCTCCTTGGACACTCTAGGGCACCCCAGGTGCAGCCAGTCACCCCATGTCTGCAGCTCTCTGCTCCAGAGCTGGTTTACGTCACAGCTCTTCCCCGCTTTTCCTACAGCCTCACGCAACACTGGAGGGGTCACATAAGTTTCTCTATTCAAGGCAGCCTCATTGCCAGTGAGCACAACACTGCATCCCAGAAAACAAAAGGCACATGGTGTAACCCAGCAGCCTGGAGCTAAATGATGGGGCTCCACTCTGCTTACATTTAATCAGATCATTCTGTGTGGTACCGAGTGTTCTGCTATAGGTCTGCATTGCCTGTCATGTGCTCGCACCCACTCTCCTACTGATTCATTACCTTATCCCTGAGAGAAGCCTGTGGAGACTGCAGGTCATGTTATAAACACCTTCAAAGTCTCTCTGGAGTTCCTGCATCGGCTCATCCTCCTCTGTTCCATACCCCAGAAGTGGTGCACGGGCCTGGGCCCGGCCCCTGGTAGACACACAGGGGCTGTTGCTGGGTGAGCACCTAATCACCTGTCAGGAGCAATTTCAAGCTCCTTATTCTCTTGATCGTGCAGCTTCTCTAACAAGGCTTTGTGCTCTACAGGCCCTCAGCTGACTCTTTCAGTGACTGTACTGCTGGGACATTCAAACAACTCTATCAACGCACTACAGCCAGGGACCCAAATATTGCCAGGTCCCAGGTTTCAAGACTTGCTATTTCAAATCTGGGGCCAGCACCAAAATAATCCTGCTAATTTCAGAGGCCAAAAAAAAAACTTTTAAAGCTCAAATATCTTGTGTCACACAGACTATTTCAGGATAGTGTTTGTGTCCATCCTGAATTTCTTCACAGGCATCAGGGCAGTGGAATCACATTGCTCCACTTTACCTCCTCCCGGGCTGACCTGACATGGACAGCGAGTCTCTTGGGGTCCATGTGCTTTCCTTGTGCCCAGAAAGCAGAGGCATTGCCCACACCAAACACTCCCTTCTGGAAGGGATGTGGTCAAAGGTAAGCATTATACTGGCAGCCCACTGACTGCTCTGCTGGTGTTGCTTTCCTTGGGAACTGGAAGAAGCCCAAGACCAGAGGCTTCTCACAGTTTGCAAGCCAGGCTGTCGTTATCTGTCGTCCCAAGGGGATACAAAATGGTTGTTTGCCTGAAGAGCTCTCAGGGCATTGCAAGCCTTCTTCCTGAAAGCCCTCATGCTGACGAGGACACCACTTCCATGCAGTTTCACTGCCCCTCTCCCACCATTGGAGCATGCTGGCCTCCCACCTGTGGCATGGGAGAGGCAGCAGCACCATGCTACAGCCATAGCTGTACGTGTTCCATTGAGGGACTGAATAACAGGAAAAATAGGGAGCAAATTTTGTACACTGAGCACATGCAACCGGGCAGAGCTGAGAAAGAACTGAAGGAGAAGCAGACAGCAAGGCAGCAACCAGAAGGACCTGACTGAACAAAGGTCGTCTCTGCCTAACTTCCCAGAGCTGGCATGGCTTTGCAGATTTCTCCCCAAGAAGAAATCAAAGTGGTAGCACATATCTGAACTGTTTTCAGAGTCAGTGTCTGCTCTGTGAAAGCCGTGGCCTGGCTGTCAGGAGGGCTGACCTTTATTGCAGTGTTGGTGGTGGATGCTGGTGCTTTCAGAGCCTACTTTCACTCCAGATCAAACATTTCCTCCCCCAAACCCCAGCTGTGCCCCATGGCACTGCCTGGAGAATCAGCCTCAGCCCCAGCCCAGCCCCACAGTGTCCCACCAGCACTGGGGCCAGAAGCAGCACAGGGTGAGCCTGGGGAGTCAGGAGCTGCAAGGATGCTGGGACCTGTGGGGATGAGCACAAGTATTATGAGGATCATCTGAGGGAGTCAGGGGTATTTAGCCTGGAGAAAAGCAGGCTCTGGGATGACCTTATCACTCTCTACAGCTACCTGAAAGGAGGTTGTAGCAAGGGGGGGTGGCCTTTTCTCCCAAGTAACAAGCAGTAGGACAAGAGGAAATGGCCTTAAGTTGCACCAGGGAAGGTTAAGTTTGGATATCAGGAAAATTTTCTTCACTGGAAGTGTTGTCAAGCACTGGAACAGGCTTCTCAGGGAAGTGGAGAAGTCACTATCCCCAGACGTGTTTAAAAGATATGTAGATACGGTGCTTGGGGGCATGGTTTAGCAGTGGACGTGGCAGTGCTGGGTTAAGGGCTGGACTCGGTGACCTCAGAGGTCTTTTCCAGCCCGAGAGATTCCATGATTCTGTGACGCCGGGACTCGCGGGGATGCCAGCCTTGCTTCCATCTCTAGATGGTGCTCTGAGGCCGGGCAATGGCCGGGCTTCCCCGGTCTCGCCGCTCAGCCTCCCTGCGCCGCGTCCTGCCGGCGAGAGCGCACCGCGGCCGGGAAGGGCAGGACCCCCGCCCTGCGGACCGCGGCAGGAGGAGAAGCCTGTGTAGCCCTTCCGAGAACTGGCTGCCATCTCATCTCCTGCTGCTGTGACATCCTCCGGCCGTGGGATCCCGTGCCGCAGGCAGCTGCCAACAGAGCCTGCCCATCCCTCTGCTGTCCCCCTCTGTCTGCACCAGCGAGGCTGCCCCAGCTGCCCTACACCACCCCACGTTCTCCGCATGCCAGCAGGCTGCATTCCCTCCTCTCTCCCTCCTGCGCATGCAGCAACAGCCCATCGCAGCTTTGCGGATTTAGCACGGGGCCGGGCCCCGCGGGGTTTTCCAATAGTGATGCTCCATTAGGGCCCAGCTCTGCTCTTACCACGGGCAGTGCCAAAGTCCCATTGACTTCATGGGGGCAAGCCCTTAATGGCCTGGGAAGGTAAGACTTTTTTTTTTTTCTGGGTTGTTTTTTTGTTTGGTTTGGTTGTTTTTTGGTTTTTGTTTTTTCGTCAGTTTTTTTTTGTGACATTTAAAAACATGGCCACTTTGCATTGCCTGTCCAAAAGCTGGGAGAGACCTCAGGCCCTCCTGCAAAGGCAAAGAAGAGCTGCTAAAGCTCGAAGAACACAGAGGAGTCATTCTTGCAGAGGTCACAAGCCTGTGCACAGCTGCTGGGGCAGTGTCATGTGCTCTATCCATTCCTGGGCAAAACTTGGATGAAACCAAGCTGTTTGAAACCTGTTTGTTCAGAAGCACAGACATTTTCACCACCATTTCCTAATTGTGGAAATCCAAAACCATTTTCTCTCCAATTGAGATTATTGTTGTTTTTCTTAAAAATATTTTTAGTTCCAGTGCATATGAAAATGTTCTGCTGAGCAAGTTTTGTGTGAGTTGAAAGGTGCCAATGATGATTTCTTTTCAAAAGGGTTGTCCAAAAGTGTCACCAAAAATAAAACATGAAACAAGTTTCTCAAGTGTCATTTCAAATAACAACATTCATTTGAGAGCTGGCAAGAGTGACAACAGTGTGGTTAGAGGATCTGAACCAGTGCCTGGATCCTATTCATAGGGAAAAAGTCCTTCCTCTCCCCATTATCTTTCTGGTATTTGAATAGCTTTCAATAATGAGCCAAGTAAGATGTTCAGAAGTAAGACAGGAAAGAAATATAGATTGTGGTTGAATAAACAAATAAGCAGTGTCTTCCTCCTGGAAAGCAAGCTGCCAGCCCCTCAGGCCTTAGGGAAACAGTCCCTCCATCAGGTCCTGGAGGAGGGAAGGACCCCAGGGACATCATGCCCTCTCATGCAGTAAAGGTATCTTCTCTGGAGAGCACAGGGCAAGGAGGTATCACCTACCTATGCTCCACACACTGTGTGCAAAAGGTAAAATACCCAGTGTGTTTACAGTTATGAACGGCCTGGATGGCTGACTCGCAGAATCCTTAAAAATGTCAAGCCTTCTCTGTAGCAAACAGTTTTCTAAGATGGATTCTCCCGGTGGCTTTTCATAGGCTGCGTAAAGGAGTCCCCAGCAGACAGCCAGAGAGGCACTTGTTGAGACATTGGCTGCTGTGTGGCATTTTTGTGAATGCGGTTGGGTGTTTATGGGATGAAGTTGTGGTGCAGGATGGATTATGCCCCCATGAGTGGCATACACACGTAGGCACGTGCAGTGTGTGCTTGGGTACGAGCGCTCTGGGATCCTGGCGTGCAGGCACAGAAGCACCTGTGCAGAAGGATGTCCTGCTGCTGTGTATCAGCAAAGCCTGTGGGCACGTGTGCAGCTTGCAGGAACACTCACTGGAGTGGCTGCACCATGTTGTTGGAGGGGCTGTGTGTGGCAACAGCAGCACAGCTGCATGAGGAGTGTCTGATAGGCAGAAACTTACTCATCACCTCTGTTTTCCTACACTAGCTGTTCCTCTCCTTCCCTCTGCCCCCTCCCCTCAACCCCCTTGTCTCTCCCCTCTCTAATGATCTGATAGCACTGAAAGCTTCTTTGCAATTTTATTATGAACAGCAGGGGTTTAGCTGGGTATTCTTCAATGCCTCACTGTCTTCTCCACTGTGATGCCAAACATGACATGAAAACATCCAGCAGGTTCAGACATATGGAAGGGGCTGGAACCAGTACGGCTGAACAATGCTTGTTCCCTCAGATTTATTGCAATCTTGTCCCACTTTTCTCCTAAAAGCCCCACCAGGTGATGTGAGGGGAGGCAGTGCTGACCTGTTGTCCCAGCCACTCCAGCTGTGCATGCCCACGGCCCTGCTGCACCATCCTTGCCTGGCACCGCTGCACACTTGCTCCTTGGTGATTGATGAGCCTCCCAAGAGCTAACGGGACACTTCGTCCCCACCAAGCACTGCCACCAGCCTCCAAAGGATGCTGTACTTCCATGAGGGAGGTGCCCAGCCATGAGGGTTCCCCCTCTTCTGGAGGCCACCACCCCAGCCTGTGTCCTGAATGCCCATGTCCTCGCACGCAAAGTCCTTCTCTCTCGGTCCATTAGTTTGTTTCCATGGCCGGTGGCAGGCACACGACTCTGAAAGCTGTATTAAAAGCCAGGTCAATACCAGTGCCTGCTTATTCCCTCAGGGGAAAATAAGTAAATAATGAAAGGAGGGAGTGACTTCATCTCCTAAACCAACAAACTCTCGAATTTAGTACTGAGAGAGGTGCCCCAGTTCCCAAGTGGGGAGCACTGGAACCCTGAGGAGAGGCAGCTCTGCCTCAGCACCGGCAGAACCAGGAGGGATGGGGCCCACTCAAAATCCAGTGTATCCATCATTTCAGTGAAGGCTCTGAGGCAAACTGCTCTGGCAGATGGGCTCCAGAGCCGAGGATCACTACAGGCGCGAGGTAGAGACTGAGGTACTTAATGCCTTCTTTGCCTCAGTCTTTAATAGTGGGACCAGTTGTCCTCAGGGTGCCCAGTCCCCTGAGCTGGAAGACAGGAACAGGGAACACAGGGAAGCCTCATAATACAGGAGGGAATGCTCAGTGACCTCGTACACCACTTAGACACTCCCAAGTCTGTGGGGCTGGATGGGATCCACCCAAGGATACTGAAAAAACTGGCAGAAGAGCTCACCAAGCCACTTTCTGTCATTTATCAGCAGTCCTGGCTAGCCAGAGAGGTCCCAGGTGACTGGAGGTTAGCCAGTGTGACACCCATCTACAAAAAGGGCTGGAAGGAGGATCTGGGGAACTACAGCCCTGTCAGCCTGACCACAGTGCCAGAGAAGGTCATGGAGCAATTCACTTTGCCATCATACAGCACATGCAGCACAGCCAGGCCCAGCCAGCATGGGAAAGGCAGGTCCTGCTTGAGCAACCTGATCTCCTTCTATGACAAGGTGACCTGCCTAGTGGGTAAGGGAAAGACTGTGGATGATGTCTACCTGCACTTCTGTAAAGCTTTTGACACTGTCTCCCGAAGCATTTGTCAGGGAGAAATTGGCTGCCTGGAGAAATTGAATGGATTCACTGTTCATTGGGTAGAAAACTGGCTGCATGGCTGGGCCCAGAGAGTGGTGGATGGAATTATTCAGGTGAATGGAGCAAACCCAGACAGGAAAGCTGTTGCTCCACAGAACCTACATCCTGGGATGAGAAATGACCATATCTGGGTCTAGACACATCTTGTGAGTCTATTTGTGCTCTTTCTCAAATGCACTTCCATATAACCCCACTTCCTCTTTTCCCCTTCCTTCTCCACCATCTGCCTGCTGTGTCTGCTTCTTCCTCTCAGTCCTACTATTTCCTTCCTTACCCTTCTGCTTCTTCTCCTCTTCCTTTTGCTTCTTGAACCAATTCCAAACTGATATTGAGATGCTTTTTTTCTGCTTTGTAGATCAGGGATGAGATGGGACATAATTTCTTCAGCCATTCCCCACCACAGCACAGCTATGGGGTGCCCAGAGCAGCTTCCTGAGCCTCTTGTTTATCTTTCTGTCCTCATCTCATCTGCAGTTTTGGAGGGGTGATTCTGCTGCTCGTGAAGGAAGATGCTCATCAGGTTTTCACCTCTTTTGTGAAATGACAACAAAGTGATGTTACAGGTCTAGCTTTGGTTGATGTTCTCCCTCATTTTCCCTCCACTTGCCTGTATCAAAAAGAGAGGCTTTGGGGTTTTTTTTAATGGGTTTTTTAAGCCTTCCATCTAGAGCAATGTCTTGCACATCTCTGCCTTTTCACCAAGTATATCTATAACCCTTCCCTGGGCAAAACTCTCACTATCTCCAAAGCAAGCAGGATTGCTTGACCCACCCTACCAGTAATTTTAATGCAAATTATTCCCTCCACACATACATTTGCATGACCTTCTCCCTGAGCAAATTCTCTGAGCCTCTTATTGTAGGTCTTTACCAGAGAGGCCCAGAACAAGAGAGCCCTCGTGGTGGAGCTTCGAGGGTCCAATGCCATACAAATAGCAAACAGCAGCATTAATAACCCTCATCAGTCTCCATAGCAGGCTGCAGCCTTGGAGTCTGTCCTTTGCTTCCAAACCTCCCCTTGGGATTTTAGACTTTATTAAAAATAAATAGTTACAAATTCAGTTTTACAGCTGATGGCAGCAGGGAGAAGAAGGGAGGAGGCAAAAGGAGCAAGTGGAGGGTCTGCTGTCCAGTCAGGTCACCTGTCTGTCACCCTGGCTGTGCTGTGCCAGGGAGCAGTCTGAGTGTGGCAAGCACAAGGCCCTGCCTCCTCCGCCAGGTATCTCAGGAGAGGAGCAGGACATGTTTTTCAAGAGGACTGGGAGAACTGGATCTGAGTCCGTGGAGCTGAGCTGCTTCTGGAGGGAACACACCAAAAGCTAGGGAGACTGCAGAGTAGCTTATGTAGAGCGTCCTTGTCTCCTAGCTTGGCGTTTGCAGTGGAAGAATACAGATTTCAGTTCTCCTTCTCTTTTATATACAGAATCATGTGCAACAAGCAACAAACATGCAAGTAAACTCCTCCCTTGAGATCCTTCCCCACTCCCTCCAGGAGTCCCAAACTCTCCCTTCTATCCTCATCTGCTCAGTGCTTAGGTGTCACTCCTCTCCTAGTGACGGCGATGACCCTTGACAGCCATGGGGCCTACCCATAGTGAGAGGGGACAGAATGTTTGCTGTTGCCTCAGCAGCAGAAACACTTGCTGCAGGACCCAATCTGTCCACTGAAGGCAGGGACTCCTGCCACCTCTCTGGAGACAAGAAACCAGGCCTGCTGCTCTCCTGTCTCTGGGCAGGAAAGGGGTTCTAGCCCAAGCTGCATACCCGGGAAGAGTGGTGTATCCTCACTCCTCTCCCAGGCACTATGACCTCATGAGAAAGGGAGTATATCAGAGCAGCTCCAGGCCTTGGTGTACTCAGGGGCTGAGAGGCAATCATGGGAGGTATTTGGCGGTGAAGGGACTTATCCAGTGTATGGGTACGAAATAGAGGAGACTATGGGCAATGGGTGCAGAACGGGGAGGCTGGAGGAGTTAGATGGCTGACTCCCTGCGGTATGAGATTGTATCTAGGGGCAGAGTTGCCTGGAGCCTCTCCAGGTCCAGGTGGCTTCCAAAATCCATCATCTGGATGATACCTCCCTCCTCCTTGGAGTTGCCCCCTAACACCACACCGACTTCATCATCATCTTCATCTTCATCTTGACTGACAAGTGCCAGCTCATTCTCGTAGCAGAAGGCACTGGGAGGTGGTGGAGAAGGTAGGATGGTCATCTTGCTTTCTTGCAGCTCCCGGGCTGAGCAGCAAGGTGTGCCAGCCACCTCGTACGTCTTGTGAAAGCGTGAGTAATCCACTTTGTAGTGGTTCTTCTCCTCAAACACAACTGGCTCAAAGCGATGACCCCAAAGGATTTCACTAGCAAGGTAAGAGCTCCGTGCCTGTGTGGTCATGGCTGTGGCTTCCACCATCCCCTCCAGAATAACCACAATCTCAAAGTTCTCTGTCTCCAGCTCTTCCTTGCCAATCCCATAAAGGGGGCTCTCCTCATCAATCTCATGAACGATAATAATGGGTGAGACCAAAAATATACGATCAAGACCCACATCGTAGCCCACATTTAGGTCCCGCTGGTCCAGGGGGAGGTATTCCCCTTCCTCTGTCATGTAGGGCTTGATGAGCTGGGCTCGGACATGGGCCTCCACGATATGACTCCTCCTCAGGTTGCCCACCCTCCACATGAGACAAAGTTTGCCATCCCTCACGGAGATGACAGCATGATGGCTGAAGAGGAGGGTCTGGGCCCGCTTCTTGGGCCTTGCCATCTTGGCCATGATAGTGCCAATCATGAAGGAGTCAATCACGCAGCCCACGATGGACTGGACCACAACCGCCATGATAGCCAGCGGGCACTCCTCGGTCACGCAGCGGAAGCCATACCCGATGGTTGTCTGTGTCTCCACTGAGAAAAGAAAAGCCCCCAGGAAGCTGTTCACGTGCATGATGCAGGGCTTGAGGAGAGAGGGACCACCTGCCACCGCCGGCGCGTTGAGGTCGCCGTGGAAGAAAGCAATGCACCAGAAGAGGAAGCCGAAGAAGAGCCAGGAGACCAGGAAGGCGGCGGAGAAGATCATCAGCATGTACCGCCAGCGCGTGTCCACACAGGTGGTGAAGATGTCGGCCATGTAGCGCTGGGACTTGTTGCTCAGGTTGGCAAAGTAAACGTTGCACTGGCCGTTCTTCTTCACAAAGCGGTTGCGGTGCTTCCGCCGGGGAGCGTGGCCCTTCCCGTTCCGGCTGTGCCCGTTCATGCTGCCCAGCGCAGAGACCTTGTGTCCATCCTCTTCGGTTGAGACGATGCTGTACCTGGGAAGAGCAGGAACAGGCACTTCTATCAGGAATACGTGACAGGTAACAGCAACCACTGAGACAGCAAGGGCAGGAGACGTGGGTGGCTCCCAGGGCTGCAGTACCACCCTGCTGGATTTCACAACAGCACCACTCAGTGATTATTGCACCTTGGTGCCAACCTGACCAAACTGGTGGAGATCACCTGCAACGTTTGCTGAGCGTTGCTGCCAGGAGGTTGCATCTAGCAAAGTCCTGACAGGGCAGCAAAGCAGCAGCAGCTTGTAGCTCTATGGTACCTTCCAGCCTTTATGGTGAGGAGGGATACAAGGCTTCGAAACCTGACATCAGCTGGGACAGCCAGGAAGCCTGGGAGCATCACCCACAGCCTGACCACATTTTGGCCCTCATATAATACAAGGCTGGGAGTTTCTATTTTTTCCTCTGCTCTGCTCACTGATTTCATGGTATGTGGTGACAGTGTTTATACACATCCTGCACTCAGGACAATTCTGTTGCCACAGCAACACGTGTTTCTTCCAGCATCCCTTATCCGAAGCCAAAGGTGTAATTTGGAAATCAACAGCCAAAGCACTGGCAGGTCCTTGGCAGAAGCTACACACACCCTTTCTGGGAGACCTTTGCCTCTCTGGCTCCCCTCCCTCGCAGTCAGCTCTGACACTGTCCCTCATGATGCTGTGACCGTTGCAGATATTCCTTAAAGATGTGATAGCAGGAGATGTTCTGACCACTGAGGAAATCAAGAGTGCACTGAAGCATGAAGACTGCTCTGCCCTCATGCCTGACAAGCTGCAGCCTCACAAGACCCTGGGAGTGTCTTCCTCCCAACCCCATAGTGTTGATATGTCAGCTGGAGTCCTCCAGCATGGGCCTCCATCCACATCTCACAACAAGGACAGCACTGGTGGCTGGAGTTGTGATTCCTGGGAACATGGAGCTTCTGCAGTGCTGCTGGAATCTATAATTTCTGGTCCAGCACCATGCAGTACTTTCCTTCTCCTCCATAGTATTCCTCCAAGCACTACCCCTACATATGGCATGTTTTGGATTGGAGAAGGAGAGAGGAGTTATTCCTTGGAACAGGAAAGCTGCTGACAGGTAATTTGAGAAGAAGATACCAAAAGGCAGTCTGAAGTAGGGGTCTGAGGGGCCAGATGAGGAGGACCAGGTCGCACCCAGGGCAGCAGCAGGTCTTGAGAGGAGGGTTACTCACCGATTGACTCGGACGCTGCCCATGGCTCGCTCTGTCATCGGATGTCAGGGGGCCGCGGGAGCTGGCAGGGCGTGGGCACTCATGCAGCAGCACTCACGTGGGACTGGGCAGCTCCAGGTTTCACCTCCGGCGAGCTGGGACCAGCGCTGCCATTGCAATTGCTCCTGGGCACGCGCCTGGCAGAGAAGGACGGAGCAAAACCCAGTGAGAGCCTCCCCTGACAACATCCATCCCAGTCCAGAGCGGCGGGCACAGGGCTCCCAGCCTTTTGCTCAGGGTGTGTTGGGAGGTCTCCCTGGGGCACTGCAGCCTGGCTCAAGCAGGTGAGGAACTGGTGGATGCAGACTGGGTGCACGGCCCGCAGACCCCGTGCTCCCCAGCACCTCTTGCCAGCAGAGGAGCAGGGCTGGGGCGGTCACCGCTCTCCAGATCAAGGGCACAGCAGCTGAGCAGCTCACAGGGCCCTCACCCTGAGCCATTATATTAATATCAGAGCTTACACCAGGACGAGAGCTCAGCCAGGCTAAATACCTCACACACAAGGGCTAACAAAGCACAGGAATGCACAGCAGCCCTCAGGGATCCCTGTCAGCCCAGCCTAACCCTGAGGGGACTTTTTTCCCGGGTGTGCAGAACATCCCCCCCTGTTTCAGGTAAAAGAAGGAAAGCAATGGGTAGAGCCCAAAAGAACTGATGGAAAGGAAGGGCTCAGGGGTAGCCAAGGAGAAGCCAGTTAGAGGAAACAAACCTTATGCCATGCCCTGTGTACAGCATCCAAGGAGCAGCTCAGCAGCAGAGTCCTGGGAGGATGTCCAGCAGATGTCCCAACCCAGTCCTCCCAGAACGGAAGAATGGGGAAGCCAAAGACACAAGAGCCAACCTATTTCACCTGCCCAGAGCAGCTGGGAAGTGAAATGCACTGAGGGGGTAATGACTTACAGATTAGGAAGGGCTTTGTACACCCATGCTAATCCTGCACTGTAGCCTTTGGATTACAGCAGCCAGTGCGGAGTGTGGATGCAGACAGAGCCAGCTCGTTTGCTTCCTCCCAGCCTCACCAATGAACAGCCACTGGCTGCCAGATATGGGAAAAATACAAGGATTTTTGGGATCAAATGTAAGGTTTAGAGCTGCTTGCAAGTGGTTGTGCACAGACAGGAGAGAGGAACAGCACATGATATTGTCTAGGTTAGAAAAGCTGGTGAGAACCATCCTTGTCTCATCATCAGTGATGCAGAATGGGCTGCATGTGGCCAGGGGTGCCCACCAGCTTTCCCCAGTTAGGAGCACAGACTGGAAAGCAGCAAGTAAGGAACTCCAGACATCACCTCTGATGGGATGAAGATTAGCCAGTAACTGAGGCAGTTAAAGCTCTGAGGCAACACAAACGTGGTTGTTCAGACCAAGGGTATTATGAGACCAGGAGAAGACAGCACCCTTGTAATCCACAACTCATCATGTAGAGACAAAAGTGGACAGCTGCCCAAAAATCCTCATCAGGAAAAAGCACTTTGACACTGAACTCTGCCAGCTCCCACCCCCTCACTGCCCTACAACCTCCAAGTCTTTATGGAGTCAGTTTGGCCAGATACAGGAATTTTTGCTGTGCAGCTGGGTAAACCTATAGCAGACCCTGGGGTTGGTAACCTAAATGAATCAGAAATGTTGGTGTGATGAAGAGAGGGCACTTCATACCCACAGAAGGTCCTGCTGGGATAAAGCTAACCAGAGCGAATATATGGTGAGTTCAGACTGCAGGGTCCCACAGGACTTTGGGAGGTGACAAAGTGGGCAGTTTAGGTACACCCCTCTATGCCAGCCCCAGCCAGGAGAGGAAGGGCATCCCCTTCAATTGGCATCTTCCTCAGCCAGCCTGGATATGGCAAGCTCATCCTTAGCCAGCACTGACCCCAATACCACAGGGAAGGCACTGCCACAGCTCACATATGAGTAATTCACAGCTTCCTAAAAATTTCTACAACCAACAGCTCTTTCTCCAGCTGCAGAAACAGGTGCACCATTTCTAGAGATTTTGGATTTCTGGCCCAGGCAGCAGCCAGCTCCAAAAGAGAGGGAGGAGGACCTAAGGAGCTTTTTGAAACCATGTGCAGCAGCACCTGGATCTCTGCTCCTCACCTTGCCCTTGTCCCCAAGAAGGGGCAAAGGCAGCAGATGAAATACAAGGGCTTTGTTCAGGCTGGTACAGCTGTGGGATGGGATGAGCAAGCTGTTTAAGAGTGCTGCATCCTGTGGTGCTGTGCTTCCTCCTGGCTCCCATGTGGGAGCTCATGTCAGCCAGAGCTGTGGCAGAGCCTCTTGCACAGTGTCCATCACGGCCGGACAGTGCAGCCTGGGCAGGTTTGCTGCTGGCTCCACAGTGCCTGAACAGAGTATCAGCAGCTAAAGCCACATCGCTTCCTATAATTGGTACTTAATCACAAGGAAAGTATTTCCACAAAGGATAAAGGCTACCAGTCTGAGCACACATTTGAGAATGGGAAAGTAAATGCTTTTATTTGCAGTAAATGGCTTCAAGTGGAAGACCGATGGCCTCGGACTGCACACGGATCCGCAGAGCTCACACAGAATTGCACTCATAGATCTTTTTCTGCTTAAAATTTGAGAATTTTTCTGGTAGATTCAAGGACCTCAGTGACAACAGGCAGCATTCCTGAGGCAGGAGCTGCCTGAGGGAGCCATTTTTGCCCATTATGAGCTCGTGGGGGTTTTGCCTGTTGAAATCTAAGTTGTGTTTCACTGCTTCCAGGCCAGTCTGTTCTCAGGTTTTCATTCTCCAGCTTGGATTTCTCCAGCTGTCCTTGGAGAATAAAGATCTTCTGCTTCAGCCTCTCCACGTTTATTTCGGCATCCAGGGCCCGCTGGCTCATTAGCTGAAGATGACACTCAGCTTGCTGGACTACGGACTGGAGCTCTTGGACTTCCCTCTCTCGTTCAGCCTGGCTGGCCTTCAGCCGATCCTGCAGGCTCGACACCGCGCACGCCTGTCTCTTCAAGTTGTTCTGGAAGGTGTTAAACATTCTCCTGACCATGGCATTGTCCTTCCTGAGCACAGCATTCTCACCCTCAAGCCTGTCATACTGCTTCCTGAGCACGTTGTATTCCTCCCTGAGCACGACCTCCTCCCCCACGGGCACAGCGCCGTCCTTCTTGAGCTCATTGAACATCTGCCTGAGCGCAAAGTTCTCCGACATGAGCACGAGGTTCACATTCCTGAGCATCTCGTTCTCCTGCCTGAGGAAGCCGTTCTCTTGCCTGAGCGACTCGTAGGTCGGCTGCAGGGACGGGGAGTCCCCATCCTCGCCATCCTCCTCGTGCAGCTCGTGGGACTCTGCTCCCGTGCTGCTCTCTGGGTGTTCCACATAATGGTCTCCGGCATGGGACCGTGTGGCAGTGGCCTCTATCCCCAAGTGCTGGCCTGAGCGGTGCTGGAAAGATCCATGGAAGCCCCTTGGTGCTGTACAGGCCTTTTGGAAAGTAGGCAGCCTCTGATGCCCAGGAAGGTGATAGGTGGGGCTGGGCTCTTCATCTCCAGCCAAACTGTCAGACATTCCCGTGTCTTTGTAAAATGGTTCCTGAAATTCCTGATCTTCCTCCTCAAGCTCCAGTGCATGCTTGGCCAACCCCACTTGTTTATTTTTCACCGTGTCAGAGAGCCTGGGACATAGGGAAAATGGGGTGGGTTCTCCCAGATTCTCTGTCTGATTGTCATCTGTGCTATCATTGCTCTTGTCCGAGGGTGAAGGACGCTCAGACTGGCTGGAGTTCCCTAATTCTTCACTGTCATCATCATCATCACCACCATTGTCATCATCACCTTCCAAGCCTTGAGATTCTGGGTAGACCGTCATCATTAGCCCAAAGATGCTAAATGGCCGCGGCATTTTTCAGGATGCTCTGGGCTGCAGCAAGCAGGAGAATCCAAGCTGTCCTCCTGGAGCGCAGGCCATGCAGGCTGCTGACACTGACAAGCAGCGTGCCACCTTCTGCAGCCTCACCAATACTTGTTGTGGCCACCAAAATCCCTCTGTTTAGAACACCAGGATGTTCAGGAGGGAGAGGAGAACCGGGTACCTCTGCATCTTGTCTCCAGGAGACAACTGGTACCACCAACATTCCAAGGTCTGTGATGTCATGGAGTTCCATGTGCGCTGAGTTGTCAGAAGCAGGGAAGGGGGAGGAAGCAACCAACTGCCATCCCGATTCTGTCTAGGACTGCGTTAATTTTCTTCGTAGTAGCCAGCACAGTGTTGTGTGTTGGATTTGGTATGAGAATAATGCTGATAACAGAGACATGTTGGAGTTGTTGGTAAGTAGTGGCTTACTCTAAGCCAAGGACTTCTCTGTTTCCCATGTTCTGCCGGTGAGGAGCTGTGCAAGAATCCAGCAAGGAGCATGGCCAGGATAGCTGGTCCAAACTGGCCAGAGGGATATTCCATGCCACAGAACATCATGCCCAGTATATAACTGGGGGAGTTAACTGGAAGGGGCTGACAATTCTTTTTGGATATGCTGGTCATCAGTCAGTGGGTGGTGAGTAATTGGGTTGTGTATCACTTGTTTCTCTTGGGTCCTGTTATTCTCTCCCTCTCTGCTTATTATTACTATTATTATTATTATTATTATATTTTGTTCCAATTATAAAATTGTTCTTGTCTCAACGCACAAAAAGTTTACCTCTTTTTTTTTCAATTTCCCTCCCCACTGAGGCTGGGGGCAGCAAGAGGGAGAGAGGGGCTGAGTGATACTAAAGTTGCCTGCTGGGGTTAAACCACAACAACTGCAAAAGGTGTTTTTGGCAGCAGGAGGATAAGCTGTCTGCCTGGCTGCAGAGCTGACCCCAGCTTGGAGATGCTGTCAGTGGGCAGAGAGCAGCTCATGAAACCACCTGAGACCTCCAGTGTAAAGGAGGGACAGGGACCATCCAGCCTGGGCAGGCAGCATGGGTCAGAGGGGACAACCCTGTCCCACAGGGTACTGAGATATCTCCACCAGCAAGGTCAAACCACTGGCATTTCGGTTGGGGCTCACCCTGGACAGGGGCTGGAGACATCACCAGCACTTTGGCCAGAGGCATCACTCCAAGCTGAGCGGCCGGTGGAGGGTCCACTCCGTGGTGCTGCCAATCTGATTCATCCCCTGCTGCCAGCTGGCACAGGGAAGTGTTAGTAATACCGAGTGCCACAAACTCAGAGCGGCACGAGCCAGGAGACGAACAAAAATAAACACATTTCCCACTTCCACCCCAACACACCCCCGCAGCGCATGGTGCCGCCACGGGAAGGACAGACAGGCAGGCGAGGAGCCCTGGGCTGGGGACTGCTACCACACTGGGTCACTGTCCCTCCTCAGCAGCTGGTGGTCCAGGGCCACCACTGACATCCCTACTGGCAAAATTGATGCCGCCGGCTTGGCAAGGCCAGGGGCCTTACCAGCAGCCCAAATCCTCTGCAAACATAGTTCAAATGGCTGTGAAAAGGTCCCATTGCAACCTGGAAACCTGGAACACAAATGGAATGAAAGGGCAAGGCTCAGAGGTGTCTCCAGCACAAGGGGATTTTATTCATATCCTGAACAGGCAGCTGCCTGTCACATGGACAAGGGGGAGGAAAGCCTGGCTGAGGACAGAGACACGGATCCAGAGCATGCCTGAGGACATTTCTTGGAGCTTGCTCTGCCTCCTGAGACCCACACATGGAGGAGGAAGCTGCAGGGTCAGTGGCAACTCCTACAGAGTGGGATGAAACCAAGCTGGTGGGTGCAGCAAGGAGAGATGCTAGGCAGGAGGCTGCATCCATCCCTCTCCATCCCTCTGCTGCCTGTCCCGGGTGTACGTGAACACCCATGTATTTCATGGCCTGCAGAAGCCCCCAGCACCTTGGGAAGCTGCTGCAGCACAGACATCACAGCCACTGCCTTGCAGCATTGAAACTGTCAGCCAGGTGGGTCTCCAGGGGCCAGCAGCTGCCTCCAGCCCCAAAGCATGCGCTACCCTTCCCTCTTTCCCAACCACTTTCCCCCTCCTGTGTCTTAGATTGAGAAACGCTGGGGACACCACCACAGTGCTGCAGTCATCTCCTCCTTCCCGTGTGACACCGTGCTCCAGCAGCACAAGCCGTCACACCAGCCCACGCTGCCACCCTGGTTCTGCTCTGGCCCTGAGCAGACACGTGGGGCTGCGCTGCTGCTGTCCCTTTCCAAGGGATCTGCAGGCTAATAAGGTCAAGGTGCTTGGTGCCAGGGCAATGCCTCCATCGCTCCATCCTCTGTGCATAGTGCAGCTCCTTGCACGTCCCAGTCTTTCTCCAGCCCCTGCCAGAGTAGATCATATATTGTCAATCCTTCCTTAAATTTGCAATGGAAGAGTCTCATGAAACAGAACAGAAAAGTCCACGCTGAAGCACTCCCCCACTTCTCTTTTTATAACAACCGTATCTGGTGCTCTGGGACATACACTGTGAGCGACAACGATGGAAAAATCCCAGGGTATTTTTACACTCTTAGTCTTTGCTTTATCTGGAGTTGTCTGGCAAATGCTTCCCTCCTGTCTGTGGTCAATGCCACAGCCGCTGGTTGCGCTCCGCTTTGTGCCTTTGTCCCTGTCACCGGCCATGCAGCACCGGCTGGCTTGGGATCAGCATCCACAGACCCATCCTGCCAGCTCGGGCACGCTGACAGCACGGCAGACGATCTTCTTGCCTCTTGAGGAGTCAGGGCGGAAACACCCGCAGCTGAGAGGGGACCTCTTTGCCTTTTTGCAGAGCCTTGCAGACCCACAGCATTCCACGTGTCCTTTCCATCCTCTTTGTAACTCCACCTCTTCTGCTGTTCCTCACAAATATTCCCAGGGTTCGTGCCGGGGCTCATAGGGCAGCTCGGTGCCATGGGGGGCTGTCCTGCCGCACGAGTCAGCGGCCGAGCTCTCGCTCCTCCGTGCCGGCAGGGCAGGGTGCCAGGCGCTGTACGGGCACACGCGAAGGCACAGTCACCGTGCAGGAGAGTTTTACCATATTAAAAAGGCAAGTGACATATGGAAGGTGAGGGGAGGAAGCTGTAATCAACTCTGTACCATTTTTATATACACACTTCTGCCTTTTCGTTCAATAATTATAAATAGATTAAGTGCCAACAGTCCCCATCTGCCCCTCAAGGCATGATCCGCTGACCAGTTTCCCTCTCCAAAAGAGCATTTTATTCATGTGCCTCTGCCCGGTTTATATTTTGGAGTGGAGTGAGAAGGGGGGATATTTTTTCCCCCTGTGAAGCTCTGGAGCCTGAGGATGGGTAATATGAAAACAAAACAAAATGATTTGAAGTTAAACCATCTCAGTGTGTGACTCAGATCTATTCATAGCTCCCTGAAGCCAGCTGCAGCAACGGAGCCAGAAGGATTCTGCCCGTATTATTATTCCAATTACCATCTGAATTAAAAGTTTGAGCAGTGATCAGCCCACATGCTGATGGGAGGGGGAGAGAAGAAAGCGAAGAGAGAAGGAGAGAAAGAGTGAGAGGGAGAAAAAACAGATAAAAATGGGAACCACACAAAGGTCCCCAGGATGACAAAGTCGGGAAGAGGCACAGAAAGGTGACAGCATCACCTCCTGCCTGCTCCCACACCGCCCCAGCGATCTCTGCTGCGGCTGCACTGTCCAGACAATGGCACTGCAAGAACAGCTGCCTGCTCCCCAGGACCTCGGACTAGATGGGGGATACCCCATGGTGGGGCTAGTGGGGTTGGCACTGGCATTCACCCACTCTTCTCTGGCCAAAATGGGCTGGGGGTACAAGACAGAGGGGCTGGGGGTTGGCTGAGCAGGATTGGAAGGAGAGGATGCTGCTGGAGTGGCAGCTAGGGAGAAGTCCCTGCTTTTTCTTGCTGAGTGAGGCAGGTGGGTGTTATTCTTTGTAGCAGGCATCAGAGGAAAAATTAAATGCTCAGAAGGTCCCTGGCCTTCCCTGGGTGGTGTTCTTGGCCAAAAAGGAACCGAGCTTTGGTAGCAGCCAGGGCGCAGACTGCATCCCACCTGTTCCTGAGGAAACACAGGGGCTGACATACACCCAGCACCCTGCCTGCCAAAACCACGGACTAGATCCCAAAGGGTTGGTGCAAAATCTGCAAGAGCTGAAAAACTGAAGGCTCTGGGGTGTCCCTGAGGTGCTCACAACCCAGGCAGATGCAGTGCACTCAAGTCACCTCCTCCAGCTTCCCAGCACAACTGCACAGTGCAAAGGGCATCTTCCCTAATCTCCTCATCCCTGGAACTCCACTGTGCATCCTGCCCTGTGGGAGCCCTCATGTAAGGCCATTCCCAGCAGCATCCCTGTGCTTTGGCATCTCTTCAGCACAAAGTGCCTGGCCATGCAGGGTGTCTTGATGGCTTTTGGCTAGTCAGGGGACAAGGATAATTATCGGTGTGCAGGAAAAGGGGGGCAGGGGTGGCTAACGTCATCTGTCTGCCTGCTGTAGTTGTGCTCTTGACAGGGCAGGGATGGAGTGCCAGTGACTCTGCCAAGCACCCAGCAAGGCAGGTGCCTGCAAATAGTTCATGAATGATGATAACAACAGTGACAGCAGCAAGGGCGAGCAATAACCAGGGCAAAGCCTGCTCTGCGCCAAGCCCCCGATCGAGAGAGGCTGCAGCCGCTTCTCCGCACCCAGCTGCTGCACGACAGCTGAGTTCCCAGCCTGGCCTGGCTGCTGAGCACTAACCCATCAGTGACAGGGAAAAAACCCTCCCTTCACCCCCCTTGTCACTATGCTAACAAGGAGCTGAGCAGAGTCATGAGCCTCCTGAAAGGGCCCCAGCATCTCCCCTTTCAGCCATGCCTGCTAGGCACCAGAAACAGAGCAGAGGGAGCATCCCAGGTGAGCTGCAAAACCGCATTCCCGCAGAGAGCGGATCAAGTATTTCACTACAGGTTTACTGACTGGTATTGCTGTGGCTTGATCCGTCAGGTTTAACAAACACATCTGGAAGGTGTCAAGCCTAAGTGCTGCCCAACTCACGCAGTGCAGAGGACCACTGCCCCCTCCTTCCCTACCCCCCAGCTCTCCGACAGGGTGGGGCTGCCATCGCGGGCAGGACGGAGCTGGGGGAGAGCAGTGCGAAGCAGGACACGGCGGCTGCATCTGCACGCTGCCAGGACTACCATATCCCCCCCGCCATCACTACGGGCTGCTGTCATACCCCTGCTCCTCCGGGCTGCGACAGCCGCTGCCGCTGGCATCCTGCCTGCTCACCTGCCTGTCGCCTGCTGGCACTCGGTGCTGCCCGCAACTTCTGCCTGCTCACCTCCACCCAGACACGAGGCTCTTTCTTGCTGGTGGGAACAACGGGAACAGGAGAGGAGAGGACTTCTGGGGCCGCTGTGTCTGGTCCCGTGGCAGGCACCGCCTCTTCGTAATGCCATCGAGCTTTTCAGAGGGTTGAAGCGCCTGTCTGCCCAGCCTCTGGGATCCCCAGTGCCCTTCAGCCTCGCACTCACCGTGCTGCTGGCGGGGCCGATCTATACAGCTCTCCCGGGGCTTTACCCTCCTCTACAGCAGAGCCACTTTCGACATCCACTTGCTCTAAGACTCCTTTCAGCTGGTCAGTTCTGCGCGGGTGCTTAAGCAGGCTGCCAGCAGAAAGGGAGCGGGAGAGAGGAGAGGGGAGAGCAAAGCTGAAAGCAGGGGAAAGGAGAACAGGCAGCAGAGAGGCAGCTGGGACAAGGCCAGCAGCTCATTGTACCAGTGCTGGTGCCGCTTGCCGGGGAGGGAAGGAAGTGAGGAGGGGTGTCAGGGTCGTTTCTCTGAGCCTTTTGCAGGGGACAGAATGGGGGATGCTACTTCCCTCAATATCGAGCAGCACCAGGCTCCCTCTGAAGAGTTTCAGGAGAAATGTTGCCATAGAAATAAAACAGCCGTCCAGATTGTGAGGGGCAGACCCACTGCCATGGTGGCAGGAGCGTGGGCAGAGCGGCGGCAGGCGCCCCTGGCTGGCGGCGTGCGGAGGTGCCGGGATGGAGGGTGTCTTGTTCTCCACCCTCCACTCTCTAATTTCCAGTGAGAGCAGCAGTGGTGCTGCTGTGCCAGCATGGCTGGTGCCAGGAGATGGTGGGCATCTCCTCCCCATATAAATCAGTGGGTTAATGCCAAAACTGTCCCTGAAGCAAGCTGCCTGCTGCCAGGCTCCCAGGAGGACAGGCATGGAGGTGCGTGGGTCTCTGGGGCCACTGGGACAGGATCACACTGCAGCCGGCTCCCATCCCTCAGCCGCCTGTGCCACGGCACTGCCTTCACTGCTGGAGAACGAGCCTGAGAGGTCTGAGGGTGAGAACCAGCTCAAAAGCAGCCCTTGCCCGTCCCAAGCTCCCTCCCCACTGCCAGAGAATCAGCATCTCTTCCAAGAAAGGGCTTCAATCCCAACCATCTCCATTAAAACCACCTTGTCGGCGAGGAAAACCGGTGCCGGTGCCTCTGGGGGTTCCCTGTGAGGCCTCTCCGCCCTGGTGAGGGGCACAGGAGCAGTGACGTCAAGAAGCAGGAATTCAGCCTGACTCAGTTTCGCAGCGCTGCGAGGCAAGCGCAGACGGCTTCACTCAGCCCGTGCCATTCACAGAAAAACGAGCGCCAGCGGGAGGCTGGGAGCCGCGTGGATGAGTAAGGGATCGATTGCTAAGACGCCAGCATCCATCTATTGATTCCTGGCCGCACTGCCTGGTCAAGCCAGCGCAGCGCAATAACGAGGCAGGACACGGGGACGTGCTGAGGGCAGAAGGCCATTAACTGCTCCGCTCCGCGTCCGCTCTGATGTCAGTGCGCGGCTGGCCCGGGTGTCCATCACCTTGCCCTCCTCCCCCTCGCCGGCACCCTCCTGTCACTGACACCACCCCAGGGATGCAGCTGCTTCCCGGGCGTGGTCGATGGCTGAGCTTGGGGTGGCCGAGAGGCCGGAGGGGCCAGTGGGGACTGGTCCTGCCAGGTAACTCCATCCCTCCCCCGCCACCTCCTCGCTTTCCGGTTTTCCTTGAAAACCATGGCGGGGGGCTGCAAAGGACAAGGACCACTGCCAGCCCCCTGCCAGCACCACACGTAGGGGCAGCTGATCTTAGCACCCAAACAGGGGGAGAGATGGAAGAAAAAAAAGGTGGAGGAGAGGGAACCCACCTCCCTCCAGATCAGCCCTCTCCAGCTTATCCTCTCTGTGGCCATCCTCACCATCCATCCTCTTCCCCACCACCTCCTGTCCCCACCAGACTCATGCTTCCCTCCTAAGGCACATATTTCCCCTGTACTTATTATTATTTTCAGTGGCTGCAAACAGGAGTGGCCACACACTGCTGGGGTGTCTCAGGCTTCTGTGGGTGCCACTCCTGGTGGTGAATGGAGAAGGGACACATTCCCATGTCTCTGTCAATATGTACTCCCCATGCACCTGCCTGATCCCTCCCAGGCTCTGGGTAACCCCAAGCCCTGGGCTCATCTCCACACCTCCCACCTCCTGTGGATGCCTCCTCCCGAGAAGCCAAGGAGGGCACAGAGCAGGGGTTGAGGGTGGCCTTGGAGCTACGTCACCTCTGCCACGCGTTCCCGTGTGCGCTGTCACTGTCTGCCCTTCACAGCACACCCCCCGAGGGGAGCAAGGGGAGAAGGGACAGGCCCCAGAGCTGCTGTTTGCTTTTCCATGGATGGAGTCAGGGCTGGGCAGCATGGATAGGAAACTCCAGGCTCTTGCCAGAAGGATTTGGATGACTCCAGGCAATTTGCCCAGGAGGGAGGGCCGTGGGGGGCTGAAGGGCCAGGGATGTCCGAGGTGACCTGCCAGCACCATGCAAACCTGCCTGCCCACTCCTGCCCTGGTGGGGAAGCCGACCTTGCCAACAGGGAGCAGAGTTTTTCTGGTAGTTTGCTCGTGGCTTCCTCCTGAGCTCCTTCACCCAAACCCACTATCCAGAAGACCCTTGGGGTCTGGGGGGTGTTGGACCACCACCAGCAGGATCAGCCATGCTGAGACCAGGAGAGGTGGAAGGCAAAGGAAAGGGGGGCAGGTCTGGAGCCCGAAAAGCCCCACAGGCAGCAGGAGAACTAACACATCCCCTTCAGCCCCATTTGCACCCAAGAGCTTGGAGAGCAGGTCTCCAGCTGCCTTCTCTGTGAACTGGCCGGGACCAGCACAGAGAAGAATCTACAGAGCAGGAGAACCAAAAGGTGAGCAAGACCCAGCCCAGGGTGAGAAGACTCTAAGAAAACATGGGGAACTGAAAAAATGAAGAAGTTACCTGCAGAGCGACCGAAGTCAGGGTGGCAAGGGGGCGGGGAGGGAAGTTGAGGAGGTTTAGAGGCAGGAGCCCACCCCTGCCCCTCGGCCCGCGGCCGCCCCGGTAGCTGTGCGTGCATACGCCATGCACACAGGCAACTTTATTATTCACTGGCACGCTCACACGAAGCCACGCATCTCTCCCTAAGTTATATTTATAGCTGTTCCTCGGAGCGAACGCAAATGAAACAATACATTATTTTCCTAAGAGAGAAAAACCCTTCCCGTTCTCATGCCGGTGAGGAGAGCAGCGCGCCCCGGCACCGCCTCTTACCCGGGTCCTGCCGAGGGCTGCCGCCTGCTCCAGCCGTGCCGAGCCAACATCAGAGGAAGGGGAAAGCGGCCGGTTTCTCCATCTCACCATGAAATGCCTCAGCCGGACCGGAGGAATCAGGGAAGTCTCTCTGCAGTCCTCGCTCGCCTCCAGCCTAGGTTTATTTTTTTCCTCTCCCGAAGAGCTACTTCTCCGCTGCGACCTGCTCCTCTCCTAACTCTGCCCTGCCCACGCCAGCGCTCTCCTTCTGCCTCTGCCTCTCAGAATTTTTTGCTCCCAGGAGCGTCCATCCCACGGAGTGCTGATGTGCCTTCGTGGCTCAGCGACGGGTTCAGGTCTCCCCCTCCTGCCTGGCTCCCTCCTTCTCTGGCATTATTTGCCCGTGCCCCTTGCTGCCCCCCTGCTCCAGTCCCCAGATCCCCCCTCTCCCTGACACTCTTCCTCCCTTAGCGCTCCGCTCCCTTTCCCTGGCTGCCTCTCCCCCTCGCTGATTGCTATGCAGTCTGTAGCTGAGAAGTCAGTAACTCTGTGGTAGGATCCAACAGCTTTCCGCTACTTTAGCCCATCCTCGCATGTGAGCTCAGAGCTGCGGAGCCGCCATGGGGGAGACGAGAGCAACCATGGGCAGCGGGAAAAGGACGGTGGGGCCGCCAGGTGCCCCCAAGGAGGTGAATCCTCCTCCTGGGCTGCTGCACAGAGATGAAATAACTATCGTCAGAGGGTTTTTTCCCACCTGCATTTGGGGTGCTGGGCTGACACCTCGCCCTGAGGAAGGACCAGGCTCTCCCAGCTGATGCAGAGTGTTTGCTGTGGGGCATTGCCTACTTACTCTACAGAGCTGCTGATTTCCTGCCGGGATGAGCAGTGCTGGGACAGGAGCGTGGACACAGAGGGGCCAGCCCTCAGGGCTCCAGGATAGCACAGCCACCCTGCCAGGAAACCTCTTCTGGGTCTCCATGGCCAGCAGCATCTCAGAGGCTTGAAAAAGGTCACTTCTTGGTGACAAGGAGAGAAGGTGGGGGACTCTGCTGCAGCAAAGCCAGAGGCTGAAGAGATCCCTGACCACATAGGCAGTGGCTGTAGGCACAGGGTCCTGGGGACAGCCCTGCTCCAGGACGGCGTTGTTTGAGGACACGGTTTCCGTCTTGGTGTCTCATCTGCTGTCCTCAGTGTTGAGGCCTGTGCTGAAAAGTCAAAAAAGATCAAAAAACCATTTTTTGAGTCTCCTCTGGGCCCTAATCCTGCAATGACCATGACATTCCCTCTCAAAATCATCCCAAGATGTGGCACGTGGGATGCCCCCTGCACAATACACTATGGAGCCTGCTGTCCCCTGCCAGCACCAGTGAACACTGCCATGGCGAGCACAGCCCACTCCCACCTGGCAAAGCCACTGCCAAGGAAGCAGAGGGTGGGTTTAGTAACTCCATGCAGATGAGCAGCTGCAAACCAGGAGTGCATCAGCCCCCTGAACGGGTCAGTTCACCTCAGTGCACCCATGGCTGCTCCCTGCTGCTCCTGGGGAGCTGCTGTGCCTGGATGGAGCGGGACCAGCCTGTCCCTCCCCTCTGCAGCCATCCCTACGAGGACGTTGTTCAGATTCAGAGTGGTACTTACTTTCCCAAAAGCTCTGTCTCTGGGGCCTGTGGGGCTGCTTCCCAAGAGCTGCTGACCAGGATCTGCACAGCCGCCCTTTGGCAAAGTGTGCCATCCCTCTGGCACCATGACAGGCCTTTCCTCATGTGGTGAAGGGACAAAGATGAGGCTGAGACATCTTGTTCCTTCCCAGAGTGGGCAAAGCCACGAAGTGCAGCCCTGCAGCCACCTCGACTTCAGGTCAGGTTTCCCCCTCTTTGCCTTTTGCTCCTCATTGCCAGCTCCCCCCAGACCTCACCACGGTTCCCTCTGCCTTTGCAGCAGGAGGATGGATAGCCGCACCTTGCACATGGTGTGGCCAGCCCTGCACTGCCAAGAGGCAGCTGGCACTTCCAGAGCCAGTGAGAGGGACATGGGGATGTGGCACTGAAGATGCCACCGACCCCTCGCTGTCCTTGTGCCCCCCAAGTGCCACGCCCTGACCGCCCCATGGCCGCCGGCCCCAGCAGCGGGGTGGCTCACACTCGCCACCCCCGCCCGTCTCCACCAGCACCGTCTTTAATAAGAAGTGTGGAATATTTTAGCACCTATGGAAAAGCCACCACAGACGGTGGTGGCAGCCGTTGCCAGGGAGACGCTCCCAAAAATAGCCCCACTCCGCCAACCTTTCCCAGTGCTGCTGTGGGGATTGAGGGAGGCAGAGGGATAGAGGGATGGAGGGATGGAAGGGTGGAGGGAGGGATGGATAAAAGGATGGATAAAAGGAGGGAAAGAGAGATGGAGAGATGGACAGAGGAATCTTTGGAGGGATGAATGAAGAAGTGAATGGAGAGAGGAAGAGGGAAGAGTGGTTGAAAAGATGGAGGGAGGAACGGATGGAGAGAGAGAGGGAGAGAGGGATGGCTGGAGATGATGAAGAGATGGGTGCAGCAGAAAGCAAGAGCTCCTGGGAAGGTGGGCAAATGCTGCCTGCCCTTTCTCCTGCCTGGGCATGAAGAGAAGTGCTCCTCTATGCCAGCAGCCCCACTTGGACACCCATGATCCTGCATTCCTGTGACACCGGCTAAGCCAGCACAAACCCTCAAGCCCTCTCTGCCCCAGGCAGGTCTGACTTGGAGTATTTAAACTGGAGAACAAAGTTTTGGACTCCTTAGCACCTGCCACGCTCCCTCTGCCTTCCTCCTCCAACCATCCCATCTCTGTCCCCAGTGTTCCAGAACTGCCCAGCCAAACTGGCCTGGCCATGGGGGCAGAGATAGTGAGACACAAAGGTGGCCCATGGTGCTCAACTCCATCATGTTCCTCAGCCTCTCCGGGAATGCAGAATCATCTTCCTCTCTTGGACTTTCCCTGAGGCTGCCCACTCTCCCAGGAGGTCTGGATGCAGCCTGAGCTACATCCTGCAGCAGAAATGGAGGGGGACACCTGGAGCACCACTGGGGGAAAAAGCACAGAAGCCTTCCTGATAGAAGGAAACAAATGTTTTAGTGATTAGGAAACCCCCTTTTGTCCCTCTTCTCATCCCATAGCCATTGCCTCACGGGACAGGCAGAGGTGGAGCAGGGCCCTGGATGAAGCTGCTGCTGCCTGGCCCAGGGGCTCTGCAGGAGGAGCCTTCCAGACCAGCAGAGGCAGAGAGGGAAATCCCAAAAATAGAACTGAAGGTGGGGGGGAGAGAGAAAAATAAACCCAACAACCCCAAAATCTCATTTTTAATATCAAATCCCAGCTCACTTGCCTTCTTGTCACCCTGGCGACATTCCTTGTGGTCACCATGGAAACGGGAGGCATGGAGAGAGCATCACCGTGCGGGGTGGTGGCAGCACCCGGCATTATTTTGGGATGCAGGGAGACACCCGGCGCAAGGTGCTTTGCATTGTGGCAGGGCAGGAGGAGGGAAGGTCTATTTTTACTCGGTCCCACTCCATGTGCCAATTTTTTCTTCTCTAAGAGCTTGGGTGTCCCTTGCCCTGCCGCAGCTTTCCTGTGGCCTTTGTGTGCCACACAGGGATGTCCCATGGGGACACCCCAGCCCTGCCACCCTGTTCCAGCTGGGTGAGCTTGATTGGGCTGCTCCCATGAAGCCCCTCTGATGGTCACCTCAGCCGGTGGTTCCTGGTGCCACAGTGGGAGATAATGCTGGGACTTGGAGTCCATCAGTTCTTCTTGGGAAGGTGCAAGATGAAGAGAATAAACCTTTGCCACCCACAACAGTTCTACCCCTCTGCAGGGCGCTTCTTTCCCCGGGTGGGACAAGAAGCTGCAAAGAGGAGGGCAGGGACAAGAGAAAGACAAGGGCTCTCAGACATTGCACACCAGGGGATTGGAAGGGGATCTCTTGGAAGAGAGGACCCCAAATCTCTTCCTTCCCCCCAACTTTACATCCCTGCTCCACGGGTCAAAACTCTGCCCACCCACAAAAGGACCTGGGTTACCAGGGACCTGCAGGGCAACCAGGGTTGGGGCTTGGCTTTTGGCAGCACTCACACGGCCTTGCAAAGCCCTGCTGAAATCCCAGGCAGCTCCACTCTGGTGTCTGGAAACCCAATTCAGCCAGTCCCTACCCTTTGCCAGTCCTCTCCTTTGCTCTTACCCACCCTTCTCCCACCACATCAACCCCTGCCTCGGTGCCCTGGCTGAGGGCAGGCAGGGATCTCTCCAGTTTTGTGGGGCTGAGCAGGTGTTTTCCAACCCAGCCTGTGAATCCATCTGGAAAAGCCCTATGATGCAGGTGCTGGAGTGTCAGAGAGGGAAAACACAACCGCCAACCTAATGGGCAGGGAGGAAATGTATGCAAATATATTCAGAATGGGATCCGGTGATGCTAATAGGCTTGTTAATCCTCTCAGAAAGCACCAGGAATAATATTTTTACACTTTAGTTGTTAAGGATTTTACTCCAAGCAAGCCCGTGAGGACAGAGGGAGGTGTGTAGGGGACAGCCACAGGTCATGGCTGGGGACAGGGAGGGCGGCAGCCAGAGCCAGCTCCGGGACAAGAGCAGGGAGGATCACACAGTCCAAGAGTAACCAAATTAGACTCCAGATGTGATTTGCTCAGGGACAAGGAGACAAATTAAAACTTCCATTTGGTTGTACTAAAGCAACTTTATATTAGTGATTAGATATGGACTATCTAATTGCTGGGTCTTGACACAGAGGTCACCCCGCTGCTGCCATGAGATCTCCCTGCGTAACTCCGGCTCCAAGGACAAGGTTTACCCAAACCAAGCTGATCATCCAGGGCTGTTTCCAAATATATTAAAACTTTCTAATAGTCACTGCTGCGCTTCCTTCTGTGAAATCTATAAAACTGGCAGCAACCATGTGCTTCTCTCGCTCACATTCCCTACGGTGTTTGTAACCCTCTTGCAGGAATCCAGGATTAATATTTCCAGTGAAGTTTGTTTCAAACCAGCCCTTGGGAGGATCTTTTGTTTTCTCTGGGGCTGTGCTCTGGGATCCACGCTGCTCCAGACAGGACACCTGAAGGCGAGGGGTGCCTGGTGGGGGAGACACCAGGGAGTGGCTGTGCACGAGCAGCTGTGGAAGAGCCACAATGGCTTGGTAATTCAAATATCTCCCCACTTCTCCTTTGGCTCCAGGAAACAAGGTGGAGCACTGGTGAAAAGTTGCTGGAGGTGGGATGGGGCCGGCAAGGGCAGAGAGCAGAAGGCTGCCAGCTGGAAGCAGGACAGAGGTTACTGCACCCATGGTGAATATCCCTGGGAAGCCTGGCCCTCGCCGGAGGGTGTGTCCTCAAGGCCGGAGGATGGGAATCCTGCTCCCTCTGCCTTTTCCCCTTCAACCACACTTCCGTGTGTAACTTGAGACAAGCAGGGGAAGAAAAAAGAGGAAAGGAAAAAAAGAGAAAGGGAAAAATAGCGCGGTTATTCCCGCCTCCGCCTCCTCCTCTCTCTCCTCCCCGGCCAGCCAGGAGCCACGTCACCGTCACCCAGCGCTGGCTTCGGGGCTGCTCAGGAGCTCTGGAGCCCTCCGGGAGACAAACTCCAACTTTCAGCCCAAAGCAGAGAGAGGAAGGCCCTAGGCCGGGAGAGGGAAAATCCACCTCGGTGGAAAAGTAAACAAGGGAGAGACATCCAGCCTGGCAGGGGAAAGGCATCTGCAGCCACGGGAGAGGGGAGCCTGAACTTTGCGCCACAAGAAGGGAGGGCTCTGTGCTCAGGGAAAAAGGAAAGCTGAGCCGAAGGAGACCGTTCATTCAGTCGAGGCTCGGGGGAGAAAAACTTCCTGCCCTCACCCTCCCTGCCTGCAGAAAGATCTGCACTCCCATCACGCCAGAGGAGTCCCCCCGGCACCATGAACATCTTCCGCATCCTGGGGGATGTCTCCCACTTGCTGGCCATCATTATTCTCCTGCTGAAGATCGTGAAGTCCAAGTCCTGTGCTGGTGAGTGCTCCCATGCCCCAGGGATGGAGGGTGTCTCTTCTCAGAGGGCAGCTTGGTGAAGGGTACAATAAAATGGGTGCTGGAAAGGCCAGTGATAGTCCATACAAACGGGCAGCCCTCCCCCGTGGGCTCTTTGAGGGAAGTCATCCTCTTCCTCTGGGAGGTCTCCCTGCCAGGAGAGGGCTGTGTTGGAAGGATGTGATGTGGCAAGGCACATAGCCTCAGGGAGGTGTTGGTCTCAGGGTGGTGAAGTGAAGGAGAGGGCGGCAAAGCTGGAGGGAGGTGGAAAATGAGAGCAAGAGGTTGTGGCGGCACCACCACCACCATGCTGGAGAGGAAGGTGCTTTAGGTTGGAGGTTCTGCCAGTGGTGGACAGGTACTAGAGGTTGCCCCATCCCAGGGAGAAGAAATCAGGACAGCAGCTTCCTGCAGGAGGATTTTGCTCATAGTTCCCTCCTCAAGAGATTTTGGGGCTGGGCTGCTGGGGCTGTGGCCACTATCACAGGTACAGAAGTGTGTGGGCCTGACTGCATCACTCTGCCAGCAGTGGCCAAGTTCCATCAGTGTCCTGGGGCTGGTCCTGCAGCTCTTCCCTCCTGTGGGAGATGTCACATCACACAATCCCTGGTGAGGTGGGCAGGCAAAGGGGGAAGGGAGGGAAGAGGAAGACCTTTTGATAACAGCAAGGACTGAACTGGCCAAAGTGGTGAGCAGGCCCTCCAAGCACCAGTTCCTACAGGCAGCACTCAGGGGCACCAGCAGGAGCCTGCCCTGTTATTAGGGAGACCCTGGCCACTCCTGGGGTAGAGCTACCTCAGCACCCACACACCAGCCCTGGCTCACAAAACAACACACTTACATACAAATGCTTCCAAAGGAGGCATAAGGGGAAACCACCATCCCACAGGTCCTTCCCTTCATCTGCTTTACTTTCCTTTCATCTCCCTGCCACACAGGAATCTCTGGGAAGAGTCAGATACTTTTTGCCCTCGTCTTCACAACACGCTACCTGGACCTGTTCACGAATTTCATCTCTGTCTATAACACTGTGATGAAGGTAAGGAGAGGGCAGAGCAGCAGGAGAGGTTCCCCTCAGCTCACTGTGGTTTCTCAGGGAGGTGAGGGTACACAGTCACTGAGTTTTTCAGCCAGGGAGGGTGGATAAAGATGCTTCCTTTGGTTCCACTGTCCCTCCACTGACCAAAAAACCCCCTTGCCATAGTCAGTAAGCAAGCTGAGCCATGTTTAGTACCACTAAAACTGGAACAAGATGCCATGAACCAAGCCTAGGTGTCCTTGTACAGCAGGAGCATTAACATAAAGCTGCCTCCAAGCCAACCTCTTCACAGAGTGCCCTGGAGGGACTCAAACGTGTGATTCTCATGGTGGGGCAAGCTTTACCTGACCACTGGATTATCTCCAGCAGAAGTCAATCCTTAAGCCAACACAGGCAAAGCATTCACCACTGTCTTGACTTTAGGCAAAGCCAGCCTCTCTTTAAGCACAGAAAGTGCAATTGCAGGTGAAGTCTTGCCATCTCCCTTCTGTCCCGCAGGTCATTTTTTTGATTTGTGCCTACGTCACTGTGTACATGATCTACGTGAAATTCCGGAAAACGTTTGACAGCGAGAATGACTCCTTTCGCCTCGAGTTCCTGCTGGTCCCTGTCACAGGCCTGTCATTTCTGGAGAACCACAGCTTCACCCCTTTGGAGGTAAGGAAAAGCTGAGGCAGGAAAAGGGAAGGGAGGCAGCAGCAGCCTGACACCAGGCATCAGAGTGAGCAGCATGTTGAATAGCTGAGATTTTTAACAGCAAAAGCAGGCAGGAAAGGCAAAGTTGGCAGGCCTTGAAGACAGTACCATCTATAGAGCAGCTCAGCGCTGTCTCCTCTCACTCCTAGCACAGCGAGCTCATTTTCCCCAACTTCAGCAGCACTGCTCATCCCCCTCACACATCAGTGGTTTGCCAAACGAAAAGCTTTGGGTCTTAACACATACTAACCCCCACTGCCTCCATTTTGCACCTCACAGATACTCTGGACCTTCTCCATCTACCTGGAGTCCGTGGCTATCCTTCCTCAGCTCTTCATGATCAGCAAGACAGGGGAAGCGGAGACCATCACGACACATTACCTTTTCTTCCTGGGCCTCTACCGTGCTCTCTACATTGCCAACTGGGTCTGGCGCTACCACACAGAGAATTTCTATGACCAGATCGCTGTCGTTTCCGGGGTGGTACAAACCATCTTCTACTGTGACTTCTTCTATCTCTACGTCACCAAAGGTAGGTAAACAGGTTGCTGTAATACTGAAATGTTCATTCAACACTCTTGCAGTATAGGGTGGAGCTGCAGCTTGCCATGTGTTCATCCTTACATGACTTTATTTTTTGCTGTATTTGTGTCCAGTTTAAAAAACATATCTACTGACTGCAAGTGGGCATCACTGCTTGCAAGGCTCTGGATGTGCATGTGAAACACAGCAAAAATTAAACCAGAGTTAAGCCTGGTTTAACCCCACCATGGGAAGTTAACTACTGAGGTACATTCAATTCTACATACATTCTGAAAGATTATGAATCACACCAAAAAAAAAAAAACAAACTTTGAGGGGGAAAAAATAGCTGCAGGCAGACAATGTACCTGAGAAAGCAACTGCAGACATATGGAGATATTATTAAACCTACTTTTCCTTTGACAGGGAAGATCAGGTTCTTGATTATCAAGAACTGATTCTGTAGGAAGATGGGCATTTGCACAGACAAGACACCCCTGTTTTCCAAAATCAGATGCCCCTTCCATTTCAGTGTCATGCTTTGGTAAATGGCTACACACCAGAGCTTACAAGTGCACCAAGGGCATAAATCCTATAGAACACGCTGTGGTTTGCTGAGGCTGAAGTACACTTTAAAACACCTTTCTGTTGAGGAGGATGGAATTAGATGAAATTAGCCAAGTGGACAACTGTTTTCCTCCTTCTTCACTTTCCCCAATCAGTCTGCCAAAAGCAGTAATGATGGCCCATGTTTGATGTTTCAAGGGATGGATTTTTGGTACCTTAATGCAATACACCTGCTGATAGAGAGGTGACAGGAGCACCGAGCAGGTGGCTGGCCTTGGCAGATTAAGACTTCCTTCTGTCATTAAATATTTTTGTAGCCAGAAAAATACTTTTTAAAAACTGCCATCAAGGTGCTCCACGTCAATTCCTTTTTTTTCTTTTCTAAACTAATTCCCATTTTAGCTCCGCTCAATTCATGTCTCTTGCGTCCTTCTGTATTTTGTGAGAAATCCATACCCTTTGTAGTTGTGATGGTGGAACAAAAGGGGAAAAACCACAACTGCTGGCTTCCAATCTCACACTGCTAGTGACAGAGCTGCAAATTTTAGATGATACAGGAGGCAGAAGAAAAAAACATTTGTAGATAGAACATCACAGCAGGAAGAGAATTGCTTTTTTTTCTCTTTTCTTTTACACAAATGTTCTGGATCATGGGAGAGAAATGGCGTCTGAAGACATACAAATACTTTGCAGTCATTTATGAGAGCCAGCAATATTATAGCAGGTTGCATCTCTTACATTCTTTCAAAAAACCCAACTTCTCAAAACATTTCTAACAGTGAAGAGCTCAGAAAAAAGGGAAGTGATGCTGAAAAAAGAAAGCAAAAATGTGTTATATAAAGAAATGTATTTAATAAGACTTCTGAGCCTATACCAAAGCACTGCAAAGGGATTTTTATAGAATGCTACTTCTTTTTATCTTGTTTTCAAAACTAGATGAGCTCCCTTCTGTTTAACACAAGGACATGAAAGACATCCTGAGGAAGCTTTCAGCTCCCCAACGCTTGTATTTCACAGAACGGCGTGGGGTGTGGGCAGTGATGGTGGGGGGGGAGAAATCATCTAATCCATGCCCCTGGTCACATTTTTCAAGGTTCTGTCCAGTAAGGTTTTGCCCGTCTCCAGGATGAAGCCTCTCTGGGCAATCTGTGCCAGTGTCTGACCACCCTCACTATAAAATATTCTTTTCAGATGTTTAAGTGGAATTTCTCATTGCCTCTTGCCCTGTCACTGGGCACCACTCAGCAGAGTCTGGGTTTGTCCCCTTTATTCCTCCCATCCAGCACTTGTACACATGGGTAAGATGCCCCTCAACCTACTCAAGGCTGAAGTCTCAGCTCACAGCCTGTGCTCCTACATCAAGATGCTCTTGTGGTCCTTCTTGACTAACCCCAGGTGTCCCCATCTCTTGTTCTGAGAGCCCAGACCTGAGCCCACCATTCCAGCTGTGCCCTCCCAAGGCTGAGTGGAGAGCCTCCCTGCTCACCCTGCTGGCAGTGCAGCTCGAGAGGCTGTTTGCTTTGTCACAAGCTTGCTGGCTTGTGTTCAACTTGGTGTCCACCAGCACACCCAAGGCCTTTTCTGCCAAGCCATTTCCCAGCTGGGCAGCCCCCAGCACAAACTGCTGCCTGGGGCTGTTCCACCCCAGGGGCAGGATGTCCACTTGGCTTTGCTGACCTTCACAAGGCCTCCCTAGCCCACTTCTCCAGCCTGGCATGGTCCCTCCAGCCTCGCCCAGTCCATCAGGCCCTCCTGCATGGTGCATCCTGAACACATCAGTGCCCTTCCCTCTGGCACCCAACAGAGACGGGACCCAGCGCCCACCCCAGTACCACGCCGTCCCAGGCACAGCCAATCTGCACCACTGACTACTGCACATCCAGGACAATCACTACTCTGGCCACCCCCTCTAAGCCTATGGGCCTCTAGCATTTCCCAGAGGCATCCCTGCCCTCTCACCATTCAGCTTTGATGGGCTGGGATGTGCTCAGCAGGGGTCTGGCCAGAGACATTTATTCAGGCCATGCTCGGTACCAAAAGGAGGGGAAAGTACTGGGGATAGCACATTAACAAGAAAAAAAATTAGTGTGGTCCATCCATGAGGACAAGCAACCATGGAAGACAAAAAAGAACCTTTTCCTTTAGCATAAAGGAGAATAAATAGGTTGTGGTTTCCCCTTTTAGCAGCATTCATAGTGGTTGTCTCCCATTCGCAGTTTGCAAACCTGGCACCCCACTGTCGGGCGCTCTAAATAGCAAGTTAGAAAACATAAAATTATTGGAACAATAAACCATTTGAATTCCACTAAATTTATTAATTACCTTCTCTTTCTCTATGCAGTCCTAAAAGGAAAGAAGCTAAGTCTTCCCATGCCTGTTTGAAGACATCCCACAGACAGTGCAAGAAATTCCAAAGATGAAGCTGTTTAAGATCACAGCTTTCCTTCCCTGGGCCTTTTTGACCAACGGATGGCTCAGCTGAGCTTCAACCCAGTGCCAGGAAGACAAGGCTTGGAAAACTGAAATGCTTTTCATCCATCAGACTCTTCCCCTCCATTTTTTTTTATTTCTTCTCACTTGAATTTGGTGCTAGTGCTGGCCAATATTGAAGTAGTGCAATTTCTTCTCTCCCAGCTCTTCCCAACATTTACGTCCAAAACACACCTCCACCTTGACCCTGAGGCAGCACAAGAGAAAATGTCACTCCCTTTAGCCCTTCAGCAAGTGTCCCTGGTAAAGGGAACATGCACTAATAGAAGTCTGTTACCGTAAGACAACTGACCCATTTCACAGGTGGCCATGTCGGACACAGCAGATGCCACAAACTGTCACTTTAACTCTGTATGAACTAACACCCTCTTGAAAATTAGTTCTGCCTGCCTCTCTGTCTATTCAGGCCCTGTAACATTCAAGAAAAACACATTTCCTTTGAATTGCACGAATCTTCTAATTCTGCAAGCATTCAAACATTCTCCCCGCTCACTTATTTTGTTTCCTTGTATTCTACAGACAGGGACAATTTCAATGAAAATTCAGTGGGTTGCCAAGAAGTGTTTCCATCTCCTTGAATCTGACTTTTAAGAACTGGGAAGAACAGGGGTAAAGATGGCTTTACATTCCAAAAATAAAGACAAAGTTCACAATTTATTGACAACAGTGTTTTTATTTATACCTACAAAAGAAAACAAGATGGTATCAAAAGGACAATTTACAAACTAAGAATAGTAACATAGCTCTTAGTATCTTGTGCCTGAACACCACAGATCCATGAATCTCTCAAGTCAAGTCTTCGTTAATACAACAGGAATGTGTTCAGAGACCAGCAGGTGTGTGAAACAAGATGCTGATCCCACACAAAGCTAGTAACCCTTCCATTGTTCAGAAAAGTCCAAACAGTAAATTGCTTCAGGAAGTGGGAGGGGAGGAGACACCCAGCTCAGATATCTGACACTCCCACAAACTTTTTACAGATTGAAAACAATGCAAACAACACTAGAGGCTAATGCTTTATCAACAAGGGCCCTCCAGCTGGTACATGGAGCAGAGCAGAGAGCACCAGATGGGACAGGGGCAGCACATGCCACGGTGCATTCAGCGGTCTGGTTGACACTCTGAACTGAACCGAGACCCTGGACTTCAGCTGACCTCAATGGCAATAAAGCACTGCAAGACTTGGCATCGATGTTTAAACATGCACAAGTCACCCCCAAAGTGTAAGCTATAACAGACTGTAAGGCAGCTTTGGTGGTCCAGAGACCCTTTTTAAAGCCAGTCAGTGAGATGTCCTACTCCTACAACCCTCGAACACATTTCTGCATTCTACTCTCAAATTAAAAACAAAAAATAAAGTTTAAAAAAAAAAAAAGTTCTAGATTTGCTTGCGAGGGAGGCCAAAGACATATCAGTCAGTGCCTGGATAAACAAAATGTTTCTGGCTTTCACTTAACACAAGGAAAGGAACTTCCTGCCCATGCACTGGAATTATAAAATGGAACCAGGGAACTGAGGTTCTGGAAGGAATCTCCCTTCTCCCTGTCAGCAACCTACCTGTGTACTGCACAAATAAAGAGAAAAAAGCGCATCCATCCCCCAAAATTTTACTCTGGGAAGAAATTAAATTTTAAAAGAAATCATTTCTGTATAAGCAAGCTCTTTTCCAGGGCTATAAGAAGTTCCTCTCTGCTACAGAAGGAGTGGGCTGCCTTGTTCATCCATATGCAAGAACGCCAACAGAAAAAACCCACAACCCCCCTGCACTCTCCTAATGCAAAGAGCGTGCCTCAAACCAGGAGACGTACCTATCCTTTTGTCATCTTATCAGATCAAGAGCAGCCAACTCCTGTTATCATCTACTGTCTCTGAACCGTCTGGTATTAGAAATAACAAGTCAACAACATGCTTTACTAAAGGGGGAAAGCCCCCTCACACCCATCTTAGCCTGTAAAATAAACAAGTTTTATTTACGTATTTACTAAAATTTCACTCTTCTCTAACATTTTCTAAAATACTACCTACCTGCAAGAGCTCAGCTCAAAGGGACCAATGGAGCAGGGAAATGCACTCAAAAGCCAGAGAAAGCAATAGTCAGAGCAAGGTACAAAAGAAAGAACGCTTCAGAATCAAGATGCACTAACCAGCTCACCGCTTACCTCATGAAAAGGAGACCCCAGGCAATCTCCTCCTTCCTTCCTCCCCCCTGCCCTCCCCCCAGCCCACCCTATTCAAACCTCTTAAATTTAAGTGTGGAAAACTCTGTCACATTTTATCGAGCGTAGTGGCATTCAGAACATTCCCCATGGCAAAAGGGAGTTCGTTTGTGAAGGACAGATGAGCGAGATAACGCTGTTCAGCCTTTCGGTTCCGCATAATTTCTAGGCTCTCGAGGAAGACTTCTTTCAATAAACCCAACAACAGAAATTTGAGAGCAGTAAGTAATTTAACAGTAATCAGGCTCCACACATTTGCGATGCTGCAATTTAACAACTGTAGGGAAAGAACTTCCTTGGCTGAACACTTCAGCAGTGGTACCCAGAGCAACTGTCTGGTTTTCAGGTATTGAATTCAAGACAGGTTTGGTCTCTGACACTGGGTTTTTAATCCCAAGCTCCCTACTGCATCCTGATACAGGTAGCAGAAAATGGGGCTTCCAGAAGTACAGAAATCGCCAACAATATACCCAAGGCTTTACTCTAAACACCACCCAGCTCAGACAAATGAACAGAATTTTCCTATGGAAAGTCATCTATAGTAAGATTACAAGCACTAATAGTGAGCTACTTAAAACAAAAAAATTAAGATTAGGAGAAGTGAGCATTGCTCCCTTGCATTTATATTTTAAATGAAGTGCTTTTTGGCTCCCCCAGAGTTTCCCATCTCTCTTTGTACTTCCTGAAATTAAGTTTACGTGTTACAGAATAGAAACTTCTTTCCCTCAAAAGCAAGTTTTCACACAAACCTTAAGACACCAAGATGATCAAGCTGGGACCTATCTGCCTTACACCCTTTTCTTTTAAGAGAAAATAAAATTCCCAAATTCCTCAACATGCAAGACAAAAATAATAAATTTTCCAGTCAACTATANTGTCCCATATAGCCCATCACGTTAGTGGCAGGGGGCTGCGGAAACTGTTGTGACATGAGCGGCTGTGGCTGCTGGCCCGAGCGCCCCACCATCCCTGCATACTGCTGTTGGGTAGTGCTCTGTGAGGTTCTCCCAGCCGTGGCAGCTGTGGTGCTGGCACCATAGCCACTAGCACTGTACTCTGCAGTGCCATAGCCACTCGTGCCATAGGCAGCTGCTCCATAGCTCCCTTGAGTGTAACCATACTGGCTCTGTGCTGCCCCAAAAGCAGAATTTGGGCTCCCGTAGGCACTGCCATAGGTCTTGTTGGCTCCGTTGGCATAACTTTCACCACGCTCACGGTCTCTGAAGCCACCTGAGTCTCTCCGGCCCTCTTTCACTCCCCGGAGCCTCCTGTCACACTCTTCCTGGTACATCAGGTTAGGGTTGTTTACTGAACTGCTCGTTCGGTAACGAGAACGACCTCCTGGCGATGGATACATTAAGATTTAGTACCACAAACAAGTCTTAAACAATGATCTCTGGTACACTTCTGCCACCCTTTCTCCCCCTTCCACATCCCCATTTTTGCTCCCAAGGAGCACCTTCTTCTGACTGACTGTAACTTCTCTGCACAGCTGTGCATATGCCTCTTCATTTTGTTAAAGGTGTAAACATGAAGTTCAAGGGTTCTTTATGCATGCGCTTGGAGACAAAGAAACAGAAGGAATTCAGGACTAATTTCAAAATATAAGGAAACTTCTTATTCCTTCAGGGAACGGGAAGAAAAAGTGTGTCAGTTCCTGAAAGTCAGGGTATCCCTTTACTGATTTCAATTCTGCACATGCATGCACATGCACCTTACTGCCTGTCCTTAGTAGGAGCTGTGAGGAAGTAATTACTTCAAGCAAAATCAGCTCCCTGAGGACCTTAAGAGAAAAAAATTCTACAGCGAAGGTAAAATGGGACTGCCTCTCTTGGGACAGAAGTACTATGTCTACATCAGGTGTTGGGACCTCAAGTACAGAACAGCTTTATTACTAATCTGTCATCTTAGACCTGCACTTACTACTTGCCTACCCTCTTTTAATCTTCCCCCCCCTCAAAATGGGGAACATATTCCCTCTGTAGCCCTTTTCCCTTGTGCCTTTACCTCCACCACCACCTCCTCCTCCTCTGTGGTCCACAAGCTGCATGAGCTTTGGATTGATGGCTTGATTGGCTTCTTCCAAGACTTTGATAAGCTCCCTGGCCTGTTTCAGGTTTCCTGGTGTGAAGAAGGTGTAGGCAGTACCTTTGTTGGTACTACGTGCAGTACGGCCAATACGGTGCACGTAATCTTCGGAGCTGTTCGGATAGTCGTAGTTTATCACAAACTTAACATCTTCCACGTCTTGTGAAGTGCCCAGGAGCGAAGCACAGTGAAGGNTGGGACCTATCTGCCTTACACCCTTTTCTTTTAAGAGAAAATAAAATTCCCAAATTCCTCAACATGCAAGACAAAAATAATAAATTTTCCAGTCAACTATATATATATCTCTTAAAAAAAAAAAAGAAAAAGAAGAGGACAGGGTCATTAATGTGGACTGGGGGCCATTTTTGATGGGCTCGAGGGATTTGAATAGTGAATTCTAAGTCTAACCTGCATGAGAGACATCACAATGGGAAAGAAGAGAAAGAAAAGGTTCCTTTAAATGCAAGAGGTCTACNCCCTTTCTCCCCCTTCCACATCCCCATTTTTGCTCCCAAGGAGCACCTTCTTCTGACTGACTGTAACTTCTCTGCACAGCTGTGCATATGCCTCTTCATTTTGTTAAAGGTGTAAACATGAAGTTCAAGGGTTCTTTATGCATGCGCTTGGAGACAAAGAAACAGAAGGAATTCAGGACTAATTTCAAAATATAAGGAAACTTCTTATTCCTTCAGGGAACGGGAAGAAAAAGTGTGTCAGTTCCTGAAAGTCAGGGTATCCCTTTACTGATTTCAATTCTGCACATGCATGCACATGCACCTTACTGCCTGTCCTTAGTAGGAGCTGTGAGGAAGTAATTACTTCAAGCAAAATCAGCTCCCTGAGGACCTTAAGAGAAAAAAATTCTACAGCGAAGGTAAAATGGGACTGCCTCTCTTGGGACAGAAGTACTATGTCTACATCAGGTGTTGGGACCTCAAGTACAGAACAGCTTTATTACTAATCTGTCATCTTAGACCTGCACTTACTACTTGCCTACCCTCTTTTAATCTTCCCCCCCTCAAAATGGGGAACATATTCCCTCTGTAGCCCTTTTCCCTTGTGCCTTTACCTCCACCACCACCTCCTCCTCCTCTGTGGTCCACAAGCTGCATGAGCTTTGGATTGATGGCTTGATTGGCTTCTTCCAAGACTTTGATAAGCTCCCTGGCCTGTTTCAGGTTTCCTGGTGTGAAGAAGGTGTAGGCAGTACCTTTGTTGGTACTACGTGCAGTACGGCCAATACGGTGCACGTAATCTTCGGAGCTGTTCGGATAGTCGTAGTTTATCACAAACTTAACATCTTCCACGTCTTGTGAAGTGCCCAGGAGCGAAGCACAGTGAAGGGGTGGGGTTGAGGAAAGGGGAGAAGAAGAGAGGACGTGCCAACGAAAGGTGGGGAGCACGAATGCAGGTGACAGTAATAAGAAAAAAAAATACAAAGTTAGTAATTGCATGGAATAAATACAAGACAGACTCATCCCAAAAGAGTAGAAGACTGAAATTTAAGATCATCAGGAACAAAGGTCAGTGTCCTGAAAAACAATGGCAATTTTAAAGCAGCTTTGCCCTGCACTCAAAGTCATCCTCCCCAGAATGCATTTTTCTGTCTTCCTGTGTCAAAGACACTGAAGTTTGTGAATAAGCTAATTGAATTTTGTACTTCTTTTTTTTTTTTTTTAACACAATCCGTAAAGTGAAAATGTCACCATCAGACACAGCAAACTGGGGTGGAGGAAGGGCAGAACTGCCATGGTAAAGCTTTTACTCTGTTGGGAGAAGTCTAACAAAAAATAACGGTAACGAGATCACTTACCTTCCACTCGGTAACATGAAATAAAAAACAATCTTAAAACTATTTACTTTTACAGTAGTAATAAAATAGTGAACTAATTTCCCTAGCCTAACACTTTAGGCATTCAAATACATTAGTTTTATTCAGCCAACTCATTAAAAATTATTCAGACCTAAAGTATCTTAACTCAGCTTTGTCGTTATCACTAGAATGCATTGCACTAACATTTCTGTGCTGCTCTGTCCAGTTCTGGCAAGTTTGCATAATTTGAACAATCCTGAATTCCGTAAACAATTCCCTACTTCCAGTGCCAAATGGAAGCAGGAAATAAAATTATCAAAATGGCTTTGTATGCAAAATAGTCTTAAAATTTAGGAAATTGGAACTGTGTTTTATGATGACAGACTTTGTAAACTTATAGGACAGAACCTAAGTAAATATTAGTGCAACACTTCAGTGAAAGCACCTTAAGTACTGAAAGCACCTTAAGTACTAAAAGCACCTATTTGCTATAGTATACAGTATTTTCAAATGCAACATTCTACAGTAAGTGCCCTAACAGCTCATAAAAAAAAATTTAAATCTGCATTTTAACAAGAATATTCTGAAAATATCCAAGATAAAACACAGATTTTTGTGATTTCCTTTCCTCTTTTTTTTGTCTTAAAGAGAGAAACATTCTCTGTTTGTTACCAGACCGATGCACACTCCCTCCTCCTGTGGGAAACCGCTGCAGCCGATCCCGTCTCTTTGCCTTTTATTTTTGGCGGCCTCCTTTCGAAAACTCCGCCCTCTGACACGGGACCACTGGAGCGCGGGGAGCATGCATCAAGGGTCCGTGGCAGCGAGAAGTCCCCACACACGCTCGCTCTGTGAACTGGCTTAGACGCTTCTCTGTAGCCCCATTTGGTTGTGAAGCGCCGGAGAACCTGGGCTCAGGTAAAAGTTTCAGGTCCTCCAACGCTTTTTGTCCCCTATTTGGGGCTCTTAGGGGCAATTGTCAAAAAAATGAAGATACAAAAATTACATCCAAAGGGTCAGACTGCATCTATTGCCCAGACTGCATCAATTTCAAAGGGGTTGTAGGAAAAATAAAAACATGAGGGTTGTTGTGACAAGAGGGGGACTTTATGTCTGTTTCTTATTACGGCAAAGGGGGGGCTCCTCAGTCTTTGCTGACTCCAAAGTCCTGAATCACACCAAAAAAAGGGAGTGAGAAGGCAGGTTTCACAGGGGGCTGCGCGAGTCTCCAGCTAGGGTCCTTGACGCGACAGTTTTTTTATAAAGGGAAAGTGAAGTATAGAGAGAAGTACGTGTGACAGATTGCATCTTCATAGCCGGGGTGTAGCTAGACTGACAAGCTCCAGGCTACATGGTCCTCAGCCAGTCCCGTTTTGCACATCCAGTAGCAAGTGACTTGAATTACCAGAGAGGATACAAGGACGTGCTTTCCTGTCAGAAAGCACAAGGAATTGTAGCTACCAATGCAGACAGAACTGACTTGACTGGGGAGGAGCAGAAAGAATGGGAAGGCAGGAAGAAGATGCAAGGGTGTTTTCCAGACTAGAAAGTGGTCCTGGTAGAACACGCAGCTTGCTGAAGACCAGAGCATGTACAAAACTCGGCTTCTCCAGTCTAGCATGCTCCAAAGTGTTTGCACACACTCGCAATCCTCCTGCACTTTTAGAAGGTAATGTAGCAGGATCAAGAATTGAGACTGTACATCATTTTTGACAGCTACTTGGGAAACATTCCCTTTGTCAGACCATCAGAACACCATATGGCACAGACAGTCTCCAATTATTAAACGGGACAGATATATACTAGCAAACATGCTAGTCTAGAGAGCTGTTTAGACCATCATTGTAGATGTGCCCCCACCCCTGCACTGAGAATGATCTGCAGCTGATACCAAAGCTTCTGTTAAAGAAAACAAAACAAAACAAATTCAATGTTTTTAGTTTAATAGACTGAACAAAAAAATAAAGTTTAAAAAAAAAAAAAAATCAGTGCAGAGAGAGGACCTCACTCCAGGGAATTATCACAAAGAAGTCATTACGGGACTCAGAACTTACCTGAAAGAAGCTTTTTTGAAACCAATGTTCCATTAGGAAGAGGGAAAGCCCTGGTGACTCAGCCAAAAGGCGCGCGCCCCTGTTTTATGTTATTTAGGTAGAAGCCTTCACTTTCCAGGATCTTGGAGGAAGTCGTCCAGAAGTTTGCCAGTTAAGTGACTTACTTTAAGCAGCAAACTCAGGGCCCCAAAACAAGCAGAGATGTTGTTCAGTAACAAGAAACAGACTCTGATACCTTTCCCCCTTAGCTTGGGTGAAGTGGACGATGGGAAGTGGGGAGACTGTTTTCTGAAGTGTTTTCCAATTGAGTAGTTTTGGGGGAGGGTGTTGGTTTTGTTGTTTTTTGGTTTTTTTTTTGAGGGGGGTGAGGCTGTTTTAAATGTCTAGGCAAGATGCACAAAGAAGCTACCAGCACATAGCAAGCCTGTTTAAAAAACGCTGCTAGAGAAAGCAGCTCTCTTTCATATAAACTGGTTTCAGGCCTCAGTCCCTTCTCCCAACAGGCCCAAGTTCTAACTGCACAGGTCCAGACATGACCCTAGAGGGCAGAGACTGAAGTCCATATAATCACTTCCTGAGGAAGTGCTGGACGTTTTTTGAGGGGGGAGGGGAAGGAGGGGTGAAGGTTGTGTGAACAAAGGCTGCCAAGTCTATTAATGGTCTGCCTGTATTAAAGTGACCATATGATGCACAGCACAGCCACCCTTTCGGCATACAAACAGAGCTCAGGTAACTGAGGCTTTTAACAAATGAGATTTTCTGAGTTAAATCTCAACTGATTTGCAGTAATTTTGTCTACAATTTACTATAATGAGACATTGACTCCCGAGTAGTTTATCGTCTACCAAACTCAGGGTGGGCAGAGTATTCAATGTCTGTTATTAAACTCAGAGCATTTCAGCAGCCATCCTCCTCCTCTAGGGTGGGCAGATGCATGAGGACTGTGCTCAGCACACGGTGTTTCACAACACAAATATGCTTATTATAAAAGGGGGCACAACTGTTGCATCCAGACAGATCATTTTCATACCACCAGAACAGAGTTGTGCGATTTTGATTCAATTATACATCTGGGAAACAAGATGTTAAAGGCCATATATCATCTCAGTGGTCCTGCCTAGAAGGAACACAGAGGAGGGAAGGTTACATGTCAAGAGCAAAGATCCGGAGCAGTGCTTTCTCAGATGTGAATACATCTGCAGGGTAAACATGCGTGTACACTGGGGTTGGTATGTTCAAATCTATGGTGTGTCATATGGGGAGAATATTCGCTATTTGCTGTCGAAATGCTCTCCCACAACTTTCTACTTGAACTTTATCTGACACGCTCTGAACTGAGAGCAATCCATCCCTACCATCCAGCAACAAAAGCTGGATTTGGGGAAGAAGTGAGTGTGGTGGAAGGGTTGGGTTGCATAATTGGACGTCTCTTCTCCCTCTTGGCGATCGATTGGTCATGCCTAGGCCTTGCTGCAGACCAAAGCCTGTTCATTAGGAGCAGGAAGAGACTTTGAATATGAAAGAAAAAAAAAAGATTAATGTTAAAAAACGTATTTCACATGTGGGGGAAAATCACGCTTTGAATTTTTTTTTTTCTTTAAGAAACATTTTTCAGTCCAAAGAAGAAAAATATGCAGCAGTAGGCAAGAGTGGTCTATGTGTACAAACCTAGCCCACGAGATGCAACGTCGGTAGCAATGAGGATAGGAGCCTTTCCAGAACGAAACTCTGTAAAACAAAGCATGCTATGAAGTAAGATTTTTCAAAAAGATACAGTTACCTGAACTTGATTTACACTAAATGTTCATTTTCCAGAAGCTAGATAAAGTGGGTCAATTCCAGAAATCCTCAAAAGTCAGGATATAATGCCTCAACGATTTTTCAAAATCCAGCTGCGTTAAGTAATTCTCCCACTTTGTTTTATCAAAACAAACCAAAAAAAAGACATGAGTACTGAAATGAAGAGTACAAAGGCAAGAGAAGTCCTTTTAAATGTGTCTATTTGGTCTAGAGACAAAAAAACCCAAAACCAGACCAGTGAAAAACAGATCTAGGTAAATTAGGTACAGCAGCCCAAGTTATTCTCCCGTCAGTGACGGACTCACCATTAAGCACCCAATCTCTTTCTGGCTGACTCTTGTCTCCATGGATACACATAGCTGGCCAACTGCCAAAAAGAGACATACATTAGTATAGATAGAAAGTACATACATTAAAGCAAACAGGAAGCTTTATCGGCATTTTGTTTAAAAGGGAAAACCAGTAAGATCTGAGAAATATTTTATTCTCTGGCCTCTATCTACCCAGAATGTGTACTGTAAACCCACTACCTACATAAACAACCATTTAAGCCAAATGACATTTGCTATATTGATACAGTTCCCATCAGCATATCGGGATTCTGATACGCCAAAAAAGCTGCACCGCTTACGAACACTCTCTCTTGCACTAACGCTTTGATGGAGTGGAATCTTCTGGGAAACAATGAGTGAATTCAGCCAAGAAAATAATGGATAAGTTGTTCCCAACAATAGCATCACGAACATTTAAACCTTACTGCTTTTGATTACAATTTTTGTTTCCCACTAGAAAAAAGTGGAGGAAGGGGAGAAGCTAATCACCCATCTCTGCGCATCCTTCGAGTGAGATCATCACATCGTCTCTTTGTCTCAACAAAGATGATAGTCTTGTTTTCCTTCTCTGCCATGATTTCTTCCATCAGTTGTATCAGTCTAAAACAGACATGAGAGCCAAGATGTATAGCCACACATACCAGAATATAGGATCTCTCTCAAGGGACATTGAGGACACACATGACACACATCCATATAAGTTAGTCAGTATCACACAGAATTTCTGCTGGTTGTGCAAAGGTATGATCAAAAGATACACAAGAGACTAGTTAATTACAGAACTGACTTACTTTGTAACACTCAAACGTTAAATAGTACTACAAGTAACTTCATTATCTGGAATTCCTAGTAGGCTTACAAAGCATCGTAGACATTTTAAGTAAACCAAAGAAAGTGAAATGGTGGGCACATAGGCTTACTTATGGTCTTTCTCGCTTTCCATGCACACATCCACTATCTGCAGGATATTGTGGTTGGCACTTAGCTCCAAGTTTCCCACATTGATCTGAACGTAGTCCTGCAGGAAGTCCTCGGCAAGCTGGCGCACTTCTTTTGGCCAGGTGGCACTCCACATCAGAGTCTGGCGGTCAGGCTAAGGAAAAGGGAAAACAGATTTGTTTACGATACTAGATTTCAAATAGGAAAACAAAGCAGGCTGTCCTTCTATAAGGGTCACACACCCTTATCTGGTCAACAATTTTACGAATTTGTGGTTCAAATCCCATGTCCAGCATTCTGTCAGCTTCATCCAGCACTAGGTATGTACAGCGACGAAGGTTGGTCTTTCCGGCCTCAAGGAAGTCAATCAAGCGACCTGGTGTAGCAATGCAGATCTCCACACCTTCAGAACAGAATAAGGAAAAAGAGTAAGGCTCTTCATTTGAATGTCAACTGGTATTTTTAGTCAGAATGAATCACCTTCCAGAGCAAAATTGTTTTAAAAAAAAAGCACCACCCTCATTCGTACCCAAGACTGAGTCACTTCAGTAGAAGCCCTAGTTCCGTTTAATATTTTTTCCATTCTGAAATTACTGTTACAGTGCCATTAGAATAATAAATGCAGTACAGAGACTAAAAGGTTACTGCCAGAAAAACACCAGTGAAGAGCTGTCCAAAAATCAGAAGTGAAGTAACCTTCTACTCAAGCCTGACCCACCTCTATCCAAAATTATGCAGCCTAGAGAGGTGTCATTTTCAAACATCAAGTGCTCCTCTTTCTATATAGGTCAAATTACTTTCACTTTTTTTAATATATAAAGCCAAAGCATGGGCTTTAATACTGAGCAATTATGCACCAACTGTGAGAGACAACCATCCTACCAACGTCTGTGGGGATAAGAAGAGAGTTCAAATATTCCTAACTAATACGGGGTTGGGCAATCTACACATTCCTTAAAAGGAGGATCTGGTTTCCACCAATTCCCGAATTTTACAGGTGAGTATTTCAGCATCACTGAGATGTCCACAGAAGATAGGTTTAAGGAAGAAGAGGCATGAAAAAGATTTTCTTCTTAAGCAGAATATCTGTTTTACAGCACTCCAGAAAGGTGTGCAAAACACAGCAAGCTGATCCTCCCAAGGACTTTTCATGAAACCTTGGACTCTTCCACTGAAGACGCTATTTTTGAATTGGAATGCACTGTTTTCTTGAACAGAGATATCCTACAGACTTCTACCACGCATGCCTTTATCCCACTACTGCAGTTTGCAGTAAGGACCCTACAAACTGCAGTGGTAAGCAAAATTTTCTGATTTCTTGAATAGATCTGTATGTATGTCTGCCTTGATAATAATTCTTGCATCTTTTCACATAATTCTATTACATTTTTTAATCTAGTGAAGATGAGAGCCATCAGCACACTCCTGCATTTGAAATTATAGGTCACTTAAGCACTACTGTGTTACAGTAGTTGCTTACAGGGTACACAGTGCTTAGGAAAAATGTAAAAAAAAAACCCAAAACAAATACTACAAAAAACCTGCAACCAAACAAAAAACCACACGCCCCTCCTGTTGTCCAAAGATGTTTTTATAGATTCAGAAACAAAATCTGATTATTTGAACAAACATAGGCAGAAAACTTGAAATCTGCCTTAAGAAAAATCCTTCCTTAAACATGTTGGTATTGCATTTCCTGAAAAGAACCCATTCTCTTTCTGTGAAGTTTCCTTTCCCCCTTTCTACACCCTGATGATCTTAACAAGTGGAAAGTTCAAAGAGCAATCAGAAAGAAAATCTAATGTGCAAGTCACTATACAACAAAAAAGAACTACCTCATGAACTGTCATTGCAAATGGAAAATGAGACAGACACTCATTCACTCTCACTCCCTTCCAAACAGGTTTTGAGAAGTTTTATTTTTACAGAGATTTTACAATACCACTTCCTCCAGAAACTGCAAGCACCCATTTTAAAATTACCTCTTTCTAAATCTCTGATCTGGGGACCTTTGGGTGCTCCTCCATAAATGCAGGTACTCTTCAGTCTTGAACATTTGCCATAATCATCAGCCACCTGCTGCACTTGCTGGGCCAACTCTCTAGTAGGTGCCAGGACCAGACACTGCAAAAGGAAATGATTCAGGAAGAGCCAAGCTGCATACACATCCCTAACATAAAACCATAAGCAAAGTTGTACCATCTGCTCTTTATTAGCTAAAACATTTAAATATCTTTAGACTACGTCAGCAATTGCACGGAATTTCAACTGAGTGGGATGTGGATGTTCACATTGTGATAGTAAAAATTCCTATTCTGATAGGAATAGGAGAGGAAAAATTACTATTCTGATAGATAAAGTACCCACCTCATTAACAATGTCATGCTATACATACAAAAAGGAAGAGAAACAAGCACTTACAATTGGGCCATCCCCTCTCTCCAAATATGGCTGGTGGTTGATGTGAACAATTGCAGGCAACAAGTACTAAAACAGAAGAAAACAGTATTCTATAATATATATAAATTGTGATTCTGCAAAACCAAATACCTGCATTTATCCAGCACAACAGAAGATTTTCAGAGCTGCTGACCAACTGTATCCGCTTTGGCGGATGAGCACAGAATGTGGCTGCTCAGCACCTCTGAAAGCAAGGCTCACTTAAATTTGGAGCATAAGTTAGCAGAACTGAGTAATCATGGTCCTATCCCATGTTTTTCATAAAGGTCCTTTCAATGTTTTTCTTTTTTTTTTAACACTACAGTTAAAATTAATATATGTGCTGAAACTCAACCATTTTTTATTTTAACCTGCGTAGTTTATGAAGCAAATGTGCTAAAGAGAATGTCCTGTTTTTTAAACCACAATGTAAGCATAGACCAAAGAGAACTGACTAAGCATCCAAACAAGAAGACATGCACAAAATACACACTTGTGAATACAACAGGCTTGTCATTCAGCTGAAACTCAGGTGTCCCCCATGATGCAATACAGCAAGCTTTAAAAACGTAATCACCTCACTACTAGTACTGGCAAGCTCAAAAACTAACCCACAGTTAATCTCTGCCAGGTGACCAGGAAAGCTAGCTGAAGAAATAAAAGGAAAGAATACGCACTGCTAGTGTCTTCCCAGAGCCAGTCTGTGCAATGCCCACCATGTCACGACCGCTGAGGGCTAGTGGAAAGCCTTGGCACTGAATGGGGGTCGGTTCTGTGAAGTTCTGGTCCATCAAGGCATCCATCACATACTCTTCAGAATTTAAGAAAAAATAAATTTCTTAAAGGATAACTGAGGCTTTAGAGAACCTTTTAGAGAACAGAACCAGTAATTGTTCAGGTATTTCCTGAGCAATCTTCATGATCTTAAAGAATGGCAGAAATACTTACGTGGAAAGCTACACTGGTGGAAGGCAAACACTGGCTTGGGGCAGCCCTCCATTCCCCGAATTGTTATCTCCTTCTTCCTTCGCAATTCTTCAACTTCATACTATTTATGAAGAAAGAAAAAAAAAAGAAAAAAAGAAATGCCAAATATCAGCAGGGACTTAAAGTGTGTGCTTCAAACTACTAACTCTCTTCTCACCTAGGGATATAACGGCTTTGTGAGAGAACTAAATTACAACAGAGATCTAAAAAAGACTGCTTTCCTAAAGATTTTACTTTAAGACTGAGTTATTGTACAGCTTCTCCAATATTCAGAGGTATGAGCTCTCTACATAGCCTAGAAGGACTAATGTCAATCTCTTCTTACAACTAGCCCTTTTAAATGAAAAGTATGTTAACAGAGTATTTTTAGGCATTACACTTTTTCCAGAAGCCAGAAATGACCAACAGCTTCAGAAGTGATTAGAAACAGAGGATAAGAAACATGTTTTAGGTGACAGTGCTAAGAATAAAACAAACTAAATAGGTCCTAATATACCACGAACAGAAGGCAGGGCAGTCCTCCTTCAATTAACACATTCCAGAGGTAGATAAATACAGAGTTCCTGCTGGATAACTTGCAACTCAAATGTTGCTTGGAATTGTTTCAGAGAATGAAAGAAGTTCTGACAACATCATAATGATACCCTAGGACCTCACAATTTTTTTAAGGAACTTCTTTTAATATTTCTGAAATGTGTAGCCACATAAGCACAATTTCAGGATTAGAAAAAGTGTTTTATTTTTGTCTAGGTTATCTTGCAAGTCCAACTGCCCTTTGCAACATGCTTCAACAATTCATGACCTTATTCTAATGCTTATTAGAAATCAACAGAGACGCATCAATACCAAATATGCACTTTATCCAAAGCAATAGAGTCACTATTTCTGAGAATCCCTTGAGCTTGAATTAAAAGGTAAAAAAAAGAAAGTGATTTTTGGGGAAAATGTGAAAATCCTTTTAGCTGGCTAAGCCAAAGACAGCTACAGCAGCTCATGCTAACTGTGGTTCAGTAGCTCAAGTTGTGATATCTTTAAGAAGTAGATACCCCCTTCAATTCCTTTATGCCGTATGCATGTTTCACAAAAGGATTTGTAAGTCTATGCAATCAGATAATGACATTTTGTTTGTTGCCTCATGTTAAGAAAAAAATCTTGTCATTTCTAATTATAAAAAAACATTGCAAGAGAGAATAGAAGACTTGACTCAGGTAGGAAGGGAAGATTACTGTATCTACAGAGTAAACACAAAGTACTGCACCCGGTTTTGAGCCCCCAATGTAAGAAGGACATTTTTTTAACATGGCACATCCATTTATGGGGGAAAGCTGGAAGCTGCAGTACAGGCCATATGAAGACAGACTGGGAGCACCAGATTTGTTTAGCTTGGGAAAGACTGGGCTAACAGTGACCTTTAACTTCTACTTTCAACTACTTGATGGGTCGCTACAGGAAAGATGTTCAAAATCCCATGAGAAACATTAAGCCCTGAGACAGCCACCCAGAGAAGATATAAATTCTCTTCATCCCTGAGGGTTCTCAAAAGGACAAGGCACTAACCAACCTGCTCTAGTTCTACTGTTAGTGCTGCTCTGAGCAGAGGATTAGACTAGAGATGTCCCCAAGGCCTCTTTGAGCCCAAATTACTCTTATGACAAAATATTACTTTCACACATTTCTCGTGTATTTCTGTCACTTTTACTTCATTATCTTGGGTTTTTCCAGGGCTTTTCCAGTACTGTAATTCTCCAAGTTTTATCTCTACTGACAAATTACTAGACCAGACAAGCATGATGATGATGCATTACAAATGACAAAACATAAAATATCTCATATAAAAACAACTAAAAAGAAAAGCATATCCTTTGCTAATGTTAAATAGTCAAGGCAACGAGAACCAGTATCCTGCAGAGTACACATGCCAAACATGCTTAATGAAGAGTCAGCTCTATTTTACATGCCGTCCCAAACTTCCTAGGGACAAGTTTTTCAACATTTTCTGTTGTAGACAACATGGAACTTACTGGAGTAAGCCTGGCCACTTCTGGATGTTCCACATAAAAATTCTTCTCAAACTTGGGCAGTTCATTTAAATCCCATTTTTTCTTACGTAAACGTTCCCCTGGATTACCAAATTTCTTTGGAGGAAGAGGACCTCCACGACTCGCTCCAAACCTGTGAATGTGAATGTTAGTTATTTAAAAAAATACTACCAGTATTTAAAACTATTTTAAAATTACTCTGGAATTTTCTTAACCATTTTCCATTGTCTTTTCTCCAAGCTGACATATGAGCACAACACTCTAGCAAGTCGCCCCCTCCAATCACCATGATGGTATAAAACTTCTTGAAATAACATAAATCTGCTTTAGATTGGTTCTGAACCTCAAACCATGTTATTGTAAATCACCCCTTTAAAGCTCCTGTCTCTAGGACATGGTTGCGTGTACACCTACAGCTGTACACCTATAGCACTTGCCTTGAAACTGACAGTGCACTTAGAACATAGTTACATAAAAGGGATGAGAAAAATCTCTCCTTGCAAGTTCCTTCTCTCTTGCTCAAGCTTAGTTTTACACTAAATAGCTATTTCACTATCTCCCCCTCTATATCTTCTCTCCTTTCTTATCAAGAAGTATGCCTCAAATGAAAAACAACAGAGTGAAGAACAGAAAGTAAACAAGTCCAGCTGTAATTCTGTAATCAAAAAATTTTTTTAAAAAATTCTTTTTAAAACACAGCCTAACAGGGAAAAAAAAGGAAAAAAATACCTGGGAAAAGCCATATCTACTCTCAATTGCATTGTGATGAAGACTGAAGAGAGTAAGAAGCTAATGTTCACAAAAAAAATTCTAACTAGCAGAACAATTCAAAAGTTATTGCTCTAAGTTTTCTTTACCCAGTTAATTTTATACACTTCAAAATGTTAGGAACTAACTGTAATGATGGGCTAATGCAATAGCCAAAACAGTAAGCTGTAAGAGTAACTAAAAACCCAGTGGCACAAAATTATTATTTACTGTAAATATCATAAATTGTATTTTAAAATAACACACACATTAAAAAAAATGTTACAGCACCTTCATCAGTATTGTACAAACTCAGCAGAAAGTACTTTTCCAAATGCTATCAAGTCCATTTTTGTCCTAAAGCTACAGATTTCTGCAAAACATGAATTCAAGAGACATGCCCATTTGAAACAACTTTTAGACAGCAAAACAAAAGTGTCTGCACCTTACCCAGGTAGTCCACTAGTAAATAAAAAACTGGTAACGAAACAAACTGAAAGCAACAAAAATTCCTAAGCAACTTTCTTACAGGAGTAACTTGTGGACAAAGGAGGGGGTGGAAGAGTTACCAAAAAATAAACAAGCTGAAAAAAAATTCTGAATTATCTTAAGTACAAGACTATCTGCTCAAACATTAAATACATTTAATGTTTGAGCAGATTACATAGTTCTTTAAATCACTTCCCAATGGAAACTACAAATTATAGTGACTAAGAGACCAAAGAAACAGAACTCAAATCAACATTCTAACAAGAAGTGGTTAAATTGTTGGAAAAGCCAAGTGTGGTAGATATAATTTAACTTAAAACCTGCTAAGTTAGTTTCAAAATGTCTGCTGTGTTGCAACTGTGCATTAGGCTTCTTCCCTTTCCTATAAAAATCCCTTATTTTCTCATCAGTGTATCTATCAGATCCCCCAGACAGCCTGCACAGTCATCAGTTTTTGTCAAATAAAAAAGACTGTGAAACACAACTCCAAAAATGCATTTAAGCATTATGTTTCCTTCCAGGACAAAGGAAAAGAAAGGCACAGACTTTCATTTACAGGGACATTCACCTTTAGTTGATGATGTTTGTTACTGATCATGCTAACTTGAGGTCAAAATGTCAACAATTTCAGTACCCAACTAGTTCCTACAAAACCCACAGCCTCACTCAAGTTCACCGGAGGTTCAAAGGGTCCAAGAGTTCCCTAACAAAAGGAAACATACGACAGGGCTGATTGCAAGACTGGACACTGCAACAGCTGGATACTACGAATACCTGCTCCACAGCTATCCAGAGGGAAAAAATTATATATTTTACACAGAAGGCACACAGTTTCAGTTCTCCACTCTTATACACAAAGTGCCTGGATACTGACCTGAAAGAAAGGAGCCCTACAGCAGCCCTTGAATGCTGCCTCTGTGGGGGTTTATCTGCTAAACTGGCAGTAACTGACACTTCACATTCTGACTCCAAGTAAAATGAGATTCCAACTCCAATTAAGCTGATTTAAATCTAATATTTCCCTGGTTTGCCAACAGCTCTCTTTTCAAAGGTAAATTCAGGCTGGCTCAAAACATTCTTCCCTAATATTAACGGTGCCATCATTTCTGGGACAGAACTGAGTAAGTCTGATGCATTCCAGAGCAAAACATAATAATTTTCCATCCTAAGAAGTCACCTACAGCTCATTCCTGACAAAAGGAAACCAGAAAGCTTGAATGTGATTAGCCTACAGAAGAAGTGGTGATAATAAACTTTCAAATGGTGCTGAACCAGCACACTGGGTGGCCCAACATTTTACAGAGATGATTTATGAGTAAGATGGTTGTTAGTGGTTAAAATATTTTCATACCTTAAAAAGATGTATATAACAAATTGAATCCTGATGCATTAATGCTTCCAGGATAATACGCCAAAAAAAAAAGATTTTTCATGCAAATGTCCAAAAACTTCACAAAGAAGCACGTAGGCACTTTTTTTACTTATGCAAAACTCCTGATCTAAAAGAGAAGCATCCACTATAATTAAAGACTTTACAGAAAATGAAATTACACTATTTTTAAGGCACATCAAGTGTTGTGTCAATGCTTTGGCCAGTGTTAAGTAACTGTACATAAATCTGCATACTCAAACTCACTCACTAAACTCCAAAACCAGCAGTGGCCTGATCTATCTCAGACTTGCCAAAGCGATTACTCCAATGTCCTTGTGTTAAACTGAGCTGGAAATCTCTTAGCAGAAAAACACCAGAACCCTCCTCTCTGTGAAAAAAAAATGAAAGTATCTTTTAATTTCAGAATGTTAAATGTGGGTGTAAGATAAAGCAACGATACAACTATCTCCCTCAACAAGAAACTGAATGTCAAAGTGCATTGCAATGTATAGCAAAACATTCTTTAATCTCCCAGTGGCAAGGGAAAACAAGAGGAAAAGGAAGTGGGGGAGAAAAAAAAGGAAAAAAAATTGAGAGAAGACTCATTAATTGACATCGAGCTTACCATATAGCAGAACCTACATGATATGGTTTTTGCTAATCCTTGAAAACTACTCGTGATGTGAAAATGCCACTCTAAGGAATCAGTTCTAACTTTTTCTTTAAAAGGCCTGGCACGAACGCCTTACTACTTTCAACCCTTAAAAACCTCGAGACTCAATCTAGTTATGTAGTATAATGCCACTGTATTTATTGCTGCCATTCTCAAAAGAAAAAAAATCACATCAAATCAAACCTGCAAAAGCCTTTTGCAAACCAAACCTCCTTTAAGTAAGAGATTCAAGAGTATCAAGCACTAGGCCTTCACAAAACCACACAAACAATTTCTGTAGCGCTATGTAAGCTTGGCAAGTGTGGTCCAGCACTATGGCTCACCGAGATCACCCTCCCGAGTACCCAAGTCCCCCGCATGGCAGCGTTTCCAATCCCATTTCCTCTCACGATAAGCCTGGGAACGCAGCTGAGAGAGATCTTTCCCCCCACTGCCATCTTTCCAGTAAGTCCAGAAGGAGCAATGACAACCAGAAGGGCTGACAGAGGGACAACCAGCCCTGCCAGGGCCACCGAGACCTTCGTGGCTTGCAGGGGGGAAGGTGCCACGGGTGTCGCGGAGCAAATAAGGGGGAAGGCAGAAAATAATTAAGGAAGCAGAGTGGATGCAGGCCTTAAAATTGCAAGCAAGGCTCAGAATTAGTTACANCCCCCCCCCTTACCCGCCGCGGTCTCTGTCGCGGCCCCGGTCCCCGAAGCCTCTCATCGCCCCCGGAGGGGTGGGCGAGAGGCAGCGGAACGCCGGCCGTGGGGACGGCGAGGGGCTGGGGGTACGGGGAGAGGGTCCAGCCAGGGGCGGCTGCGCCTCGGAGGCCTCGCTTTGCGCCACCTCGCCTCTTTGGTGGGACACAAAAGGAGAAGAGGTGGTCAGTGGGTCCGAGACCCGCTGGGCGTCAGCGGCCGGAACGGCGGGGGTCTCGGTCGACTCCCGGGCCCCGGCAGTGTGGGGACACCAGCGTCTTCTTCCTCCGTGCTCCCGGCACAAAATGGCCGCCGCCGCCCCGGCCCGCTCCGCTTACGTTACGGGCGGCCTGGCGCTGCGCAAAGTGCGGCCCTCCGAAACACCTACGCCTATTCACGGAACCCAACTACGCACTAAGCGCGCTCGGCGAAATACCGCCCCGTTCAGTAGCAGGCGGGCTATGAAAGGTGCGTAACGTTCTTTACTTAGAGCCGGGGCCCCGCGTGAGGAAGGCGGAGGGGAGGAGTAACGCTATTCCCCAAAGTCAGCTGCGCAAGGAGCGCGCTCCGTAACCCCTTCCGCACGGTGGGGAACACCTGGGCCGAGGCGCACGTTACGTAAGTGCACGGCGTACGCAAGGTGCATAACTCAGGCTGGAGTAAGGCGGAAAGAGCCCGGTGCGTTTGCGTAACATTCTTACACGGACAGTGCAGGCCGGGCCGGAGGACTACGCTGGTTGCGCAGAGGGCTTGAAGAATACGGCCCGTTGCGTACGCGCCCACTGGCTCCGCCGAGGTGGCGGCGGGGTTGGGGACACAATGATGGGACAATGGCAAGACAATAACGGGACACTGGGCGGCGGGGCGGGAGCGGCCCTTGGACCTCTGTGGCGGCTCCGGCGGGCCGAAGTTATTCCATGTCAGATTAGCAGGGGGATCTTGGCGCGGCGCTGGGGCAAGAGCAGAGTGACAGCGGCCATGATGTTTGCTGTCGCCTGGGCGCCAGCGGGCCGGGAGAGAATTCCCCAGATGAGCCAGAGACTCCTCGCTGAAAGACAGAATAATCCATGAGGCGATTACGTGGCACAGGCCATAAATCCTTTTGTGCTGTGTGTATGCTATCGCCAAGTCAGTGTCTCCTGGCACAAGGAGCCGTGTCCCAGCGATGGTGGGGTTACACCAGCCAAACCCAGCCCTGGCCCACACTGTTATCGCTAGCAGCAGTGCTTTCTGGGCTGTCAGGTTATCAAAAACTGGTTATATTGGCAGAAGGGAAAGCGAGTCCCCTTTACTTTCAGACCCTTGGATAAAAATAACAGCCTAGAACAACACACAAATTACCATTTTAGTTTCACATGCTNAAAAAAAAAATCAAAACCACAAAACGCTCAAAACCCACCAGTCCGCCTTGGCGATAGATAAGTCTCCAACTACCCCGGCCCCCACATGAGAATCTACGGGGGAAAATCCCCACAAACGGGATCTTGGCTTCCCCAGTACCGACACCCCAACGCACACCCCCCTACCCCGCGGCCTCCCCCCGCCCCCCAACGCAAGC
>VZTH01017027.1:58335-79960 GCA_013397815.1 Aleadryas rufinucha | reverse complement strand
TTGAAGAATACGGCCCGTTGCGTACGCGCCCACTGGCTCCGCCGAGGTGGCGGCGGGGTTGGGGACACAATGATGGGACAATGGCAAGACAATAACGGGACACTGGGCGGCGGGGCGGGAGCGGCCCTTGGACCTCTGTGGCGGCTCCGGCGGGCCGAAGTTATTCCATGTCAGATTAGCAGGGGGATCTTGGCGCGGCGCTGGGGCAAGAGCAGAGTGACAGCGGCCATGATGTTTGCTGTCGCCTGGGCGCCAGCGGGCCGGGAGAGAATTCCCCAGATGAGCCAGAGACTCCTCGCTGAAAGACAGAATAATCCATGAGGCGATTACGTGGCACAGGCCATAAATCCTTTTGTGCTGTGTGTATGCTATCGCCAAGTCAGTGTCTCCTGGCACAAGGAGCCGTGTCCCAGCGATGGTGGGGTTACACCAGCCAAACCCAGCCCTGGCCCACACTGTTATCGCTAGCAGCAGTGCTTTCTGGGCTGTCAGGTTATCAAAAACTGGTTATATTGGCAGAAGGGAAAGCGAGTCCCCTTTACTTTCAGACCCTTGGATAAAAATAACAGCCTAGAACAACACACAAATTACCATTTTAGTTTCACATGCTATATATATATATATGTATGTATGTATCACATGTGTGAGAAAGCAAAAAGCAATCTTACTGCTTAAAATAAAATACTGGAAGAAACCTGGGTCTTTTAAAGTGGGTGTCAGGGAGTCAAGTGACACTGCATGCTCTCACCGATGTTGGATACTTGGCCACTGGATATAGATGCCTAGTGTGGGAAAGCCTGGCACACGCAAAGGACTGGACATTGCATTAAATGACAATGGCTATTCCATTCCTGACTCTCTCAGATCAGCCAGCCTGCCAGCCTTCAACTCTCTAGACTTTCTCCACTGTGAAAAACAGTGCTTTACCTCAGGAAAAATACCAACTATCTGTTAAGAAACCACTTAAGGAAGGCAAGCCCTCTAGGTCTGGCACAAGGAAAAGCCTGGCTAAAATGTCAGGCTTCTTTTGCATGAATTTCTGGTCATTGCTGCCTTTTTACTTGATGTTATCTTACATGCATTTGTTAATCTAAACAAAAAAAGTCTTCTGCCAGTGAGGACAAGTTCTCTGACCAGATACCAAAATTAGACTCATTGTAATTACCAGGGGACAAAGTAAGACTTTTCCATTACATATGCGCGCCCGTGTGTGTGTATTGTTTAGTTTATTTTTTATAAAGCAGTTCCATGAGCATTGGAGATATTGCAAATGGAATTGTAATTTTGGCCCCCAATGCCTCATTTCCCTCTTTATTTCCAGCTGCTTCTTTTGCCCCCTGTGACCTACATCTCTGGCTAGTTCGGAGCTCTGCCTGTGCTGCTGGCTTCCTCAGCAAGCTGAATCTTAAGTGCCTTCTCCTTGGTGTAAGTGCTGGTGCCAGCCTATTTCTCCAACCTAGCCACCGGATTTGTTTTATTCTTTTCAGTAGTAACAATATTTAATATTATTTAATAGTAATATTTAATATTCTTTCTTACACTAGAATAATGGCAAGTCAATTTTATCAAGTTTGTTTCTTTAGAGAACCAGGCAAAAGGTTTTAAGGTGTTGGGTTGCACCCAGATTATTTTTCTCATGAAAGATCAATGAGATTATTGAGAGGAGTTTAATTCAAAGCACCCACACATAGTCAGACTTCTGTTCTAATTCATAGTCTTTATTTTTAACTTTAATAAGAACAGGTTTAAAACATTCTGTCCAAAAAGTAGAAATTGCTAAATAAAAACATAAACATTTTCTAGGCAAGAGAAATATGCTTGAAAATGTATTTTTAAAACTACTTGTTCCTCTACAAGTTCTTGAGCTGTTGTTCCTCCCACTGCCTTTTCCATCTATATATGTCAATTTTATAACTGAGTTTATTCCAATTCTGTTGCATTTCGCACTGTTAAATTCTACCACTTAGACACTCTCTTTGAAATAAATTAAGAAAGGGTATATTCACTCTCATGTGAAAGGACAGGTTTGATTTTCACAAAACATAGGAATAGGATTCTAAGAGCAATTCACAATCTTACTGCTTACATCTTTGTGTGCTAAAAGTTCAATTGAAAAATGAAGATCCTAAATGAAACAAATTCTAGTTCAGGAAAACTGAACTGTACAAAGTTCATCCCAGTGTTCTCCCAAACTATCTTAAATAGTTCCCAGAAGCTACAAATGCAGCCAGGTAGTCGTTGACTTTGCACAAATCTTCATCCCAACTACCCAGCTGTTTTTTAGCTGTACATCATTTTTTTACCTATTCTTTGGCATCCCCAATCCCTCCGGCAGTTATTGCAAATGTGGCTTCGTTTTCAGGCATCTCAGGGCTGGGAGAAAAAGAAACAAGAAACTTGTGGGTTTCCCCATGTAAAATGCAGTTGTGAAATAGTCTCTAAAATGTTGTGGGTGTGAGCAGCCTGGAATACGTCAGTGCCTTTACACCCACGTGCAAACCGTAGAACGTGATCAATATCATCAGGATCAGAAAATGTGAAATTATTGTGTCAGGAAAACTTAGGAATTTAACATGTCCAGAATTTTCCTGCCAAGGGACCACCAGTCCTACCAAAGTATTCGATGGTCTTCATTAAGATCTGAGCATCTAGTAGGATTTATGATTAAAGATTATGTAATTTAATGTATGCAGCATGCAAGACAACTTTAATTAGTTGTTTAATCTGTTAATTAGTTTGTCCTTTCAGGTTTTCTCCCAACATACCATCCAGAAAGCTTCAATACCTTGAACTTTGTCACCTTAGGGTTGCTCGTAACACAGTTTCCCTCCTGTGAGGGGAAGGTGGTTTACCTGTCGTAGATCTTTGCAATACGCAGCTCCCCTCTCCCTTTCCTCAAACTGATCCTGGTAGTCGAAGCATGAGCAAGGATGTGGCCCCCAATGGGCTTTTTTGGGTCTGCCTGAAAGCTGAATTAGCAAGAAAATTGTGGTGGTTCACTGTGCAAATTCCAGAGGTTAATACTGTGATTAACTGTCAGACTGAGCCCTGTTAACTCAGTAATGAATAGTCAATAGGGAAATACATTAGAAACCCGACTTTAACACACTTGCTTCAAGTTAAGATGTTCAGATGTTCAATGCTGGCATCATTTTCCTGTCATTAAATTCAAGAGGCTCAAGAAATAAACACCTTAAAATATCACATATAAGCTGCTCCAAAGGAAAATGTGGTGCTTTTTCAATACTTTTTATAGCTCGTTCTCTTCATTTAAGTCACAGTGAAATCACACCACCATACCAGGCAGCAGATAAATGTAAAAAAGTTCATTCCAAAAACTGAGAGAAACTTACAGGTGTCATTTACTTATGATTCCTAATATCACAGGGAACAATGACCAGTCTGAGCTTTCATTTCAGTGCCTCTTTCGCCATACAATCTCAGTTCTCATCTTTGTTAAATAATTAATACAGAATACAGGAAATTTTTTTTAAAAGAGAGAGAAAAAGTCTCTTACGTCATAGTTGCTCCTGGGTCAGCAGTCATCTGGTTGGTCACAAACACGGCCACATTATATTCTGCAAGAGAAAACATTGCAAAGAAGGTAGACTACATCCAATTAGAATTCCAAAATACTCCCTCATCCATGGTAAAAGCAAGGGTTCTGCTGAAGCACTTCAAATTTCAAATGAATGAGAAGAAAATATTCTTTATGACTGATGGCTGCAGTTAATCAGGAGACAGTCTGGATTTGCTACTGCGTGGCTTCAGCTGTAATATGCCAAAAATGAGCACTTTTCAGAATTCCAGTGAACAAGTCTTTCTCAGTTCCCATCTTCTCGTTGGCTCCCTGCCCTCAGCTCCCTCTCCTTCCCTTTCTGTTTGCCTTTTTTTTTTTTTACTTCATGAAAAAAGCATTTATTCATTCCTCATCAACATTTCTGAGACATTCCAAAGAGAAGGAACTCTATTCATCCTGTCATCATCCCTCAAAGCATTGCAAAGTACTGAGAAAGTGGCAAGAGGCACGGCTTTTTTATTTCTCTGTGCCTTCATCCTCTTTTCTATTCTTTGTCTTTCTTTTGTATTTGGACTGTTGAAATTTGGGGAAGAAATTACTCTTACTGAATATTTGTCCAGTTCTACAACCTATTATCTCATTTAGGGCTTGACAGTATTTCTAGAAAAACTCTAGATGTTGCAAAGTCCAGAAGTTTTCTCAATCTGTCATCTTGAAATAATACATTATCGGTTTGATCTTTTTGGTAACTGACAGAGGTGTAAAGTGAGGAAAGATCCCGGGGCCAGTGCCTGATTGATAATACACTGGACTACTAGGTGGTTGTGCTACCAACAGCTACTGGCAGTGACTCCAGCCCGTGTTTTCCAAATCTTGCAATGTTTCCCTTACCTTCTGATATTTTTTGGAGCCTTGACAACATCTGAGCTAGTTTCTGCTGTCGTTCGGCCAACTCTCCGCGACCACTGAAATCCACACGGAAAAGTGCCATTATGGAGTCAATGATCTGCATTGTAATCGTGCTAGATAAGTAAATATAGTGAAAGAAAATAGGAACACTTAAAACAGTAAGCATACAGAAAAAAAGTCTTGTACCAATAACTTGAAGATACCAGCTTCCTCATGGAACTTGGCTGCTACATAGTCAAGCAATTCCATCTGATGTTCACCTAGTGGGAAGCAGAGTTGCCAAGAGAAATTAGGACCAGAAAGAACTGTGAAGGAACAAAAGCCTTAACTTTAAAATTCCACTTTAAATGTCTGCACTGGTTATATTTTCACTGCCAGCAGTTTTAAATCCAGTGCCCAGTAACAATCTACTTTGCAGGTTCCAGTTTCCTCTCACCCATCTCACAAAACTTCTTTGTGAAAATCTTCACAACATTATGCATGAAGATAACTTTTTGTTGTGTTAAAAACTCAAAAGCATTATAAACATTTTAATTTAATGTTGAATTAAATGACACACAGAAAATGTTTTAATCATACTATGTTTATATTGCACTCTCAAAGAAGAAGTCCCATTTGAAACTTTCTTGAAGTTTTAAAACGGTGTCTTGTGATAGAGTGTGTCGGAGCTGTTAATAAACTCAGAAGTGTTAATAAACTGAGAACTATTAAAATGGGTACCTGGGAGGAAAAAACCTAGATATCATGCCAGTTGCAATAATGGTCTTACTGGTATATGCACGTGCATACAGCACGTTGTCAAGTACTGCCTCGTGGTCAACATTGAAGCGATCGGCAATGTCACGCAGGCGGTCTGGCCGGCTGGCATTAGTCAGAGTTAAGGATTTCTCCTTGTGCAAACCATGCTCTGAAAATAATAAAACTCCATTCCAAAATAGGACTATGGGGAAAAAAAAGAAGAAGAATATTTATTTTAATCCTAGAGAAGACTGACTTTTTGTCTTCAGGCTGTCCCACGTACCCTAAAGATAGTTTAGGGCTCATGATGATAATTGTTTTGTGTTTAGGGTTTGAGGCGGGAGGTTGACATATGGATATCTGTGCTCTAGGAATTTAGCTGTGAGCAAAACCTGTTTATACACAGTCTACTGCAAATGTGATGTGTTAAAAATAGTGTTTAGTACTTAGATAAATTTATCTTGAATCAAAAAGCTGCTATAACCTGTAGGAGGTCTACTAGATTTCAAAAAACCAAAAACCCCAAAACCAACCAACCAAACAAACAAACAAAAAACCCCAGTTAAAATAAAATCCAATTCCTAACTCTAATTTTTCCAGGTTGAATTACATCAAATGACAGAAGAAAAACTCACTTCTTTGTGGGCCACTACACACCGTGCTCTCCAAGGTTTCTGTGCCAGTCATAATGTTTTACATGTATGAAGCTATCAAGAGCCCCCTATTTACTTATACAAAATAAACTGTCTTTCCAGTTCATCACACCTGTAGCTTTTAACAGTCAAAAAGATACAAAGTGTTTTCGGTATCAATGAAGATAATCTTTCCACCTGTGTAGCCATTCGGTCCTGGGAGCTGAGCTGTCACTAGAGAGAATCATAGAAGATCAAAATGAAAAAGCAGGAAAAATATTTTCTTACTCCATCTATTATTATTTTTTAAATAAAATACAACTGTTTGTCCATATCACCAAGATCTGTCAGTTTTAATCCATGTGAAAATCAGGAGTATCTTGTCTTACTGCCATCTTAAGAATAAACTCAAGCCACTTTTCTCGATTGCAGATCAGATGACATTTAATTAATGGTGTCAAAACTGTTTTACTCAGTACCATCACTAAATCTGTATATTTTAGGGATATTATTAGTAAGTTCTTACACACAAAGCATCCTCTTAATCCTCTGCCCAAATTAATTCCATTGGCTTAGTAGGCTCTTTTTCCAGCTGTAACTCATATGATCAGAAATTCTTTGGATATGAATTTTTCCTGATATGCAAATAGTTGCTGATTGTGGATTTAGTCTCTTTGGAGTGAATAAGCTAAAATACTCAATCCAGTTGTAATCGTTCATGCAAAAGGGTATGACTCTGCTGACCATTACACCGTACTAACCAGATGAGGCCTTATTTTTCCAGAACATGCCATATTGCACTTTACAATATAGGGTTCATTTAAGAGAATTTGCCTACCCAGTGTCTGGTAATTCCAGCAGCATAAATAGTTATGTAAGTTATTGTTTACTACTATTCACACATTGAGAGATGTCTCTGGGTAATCAGAGTCCTGCTGTATTTGGCACTGCCCAAATATGGTGACTGCCAAAGTCTGTTTATCCAGTTACTGACAGCCAGTAGTACCCTTTCAGTGCCCTTTCAGAATGTCATATTCAGCAAAACCTCTTGAAACCAGGACAGTCAAAGAGTTGCTGAGAAAAAATTTTGCCTTTGCCCTTTTCTGAGCAATGCCCCCATCTACATGTGACCCATATCTGTGCTCTGCTTTTCCAGATGGTGTGTTTCACTGGTTTATCTAAGACAGCCTATTATCTTCACTCTCCTTATGGCAAAACTTTCATGGATGTGAGCAGTATTAAAAAGTAACCATTTATATGAGTTCCCTACTGAAACACAGTTAATGGAGGTAAGAGTCACCAAGGTCTGTTTTACTGTATTTGTAGAAATAAAAGATTCTGACTTGTCTCTATGTGTTTGATTCTGATATAGTTGTAAATGATGAATTCACTGAGAAGAAACATCATTCTCTTTTAAGGTATTACACCTACCACAAAGAGTGTGAGATAGCTGGGTTTTGCCTGTCCGGAACTCTGTTAAATAAAGAAAAGGAGAAAAAAGAGTCAGGGTTTCTTTTTCTGAGTTTGACAGATTCAAGAATTACTGCAGTTAGAAACACTCTTACTTACAAAATTCACTTCTATCTCTACCTTTTAAAATCATTTGACCTCAATTTCTAAATCATATTCTGTGCAGGAGAAATGCGTTACATTAAAAGCAAAATCTGAAATGCTTTAATTTGATCATGCTTGACTGCTAAAGTGATTTATTCTCTTGTCTATAGAAGTTAAAACCACATGGCACCTGTGGAGAAGTGATAACAGGGGGGCGGGGGGGGGAAGAAATGGTTGATTCCATTAACCTAGCCCAGTTTCATTTCCAGTAAAATGATCAAGGAGAAGCTTACAAATTTATTTATCTATCAAACCACATTAGTCTCCAGTTTATCTTTTCTAAAGGGAAGAGTACTGTGTTTTATGAACTCTTACTGCTGAAGTGTCAAGCACCAACTAATCAGGTGTACTGTAATAGTAGCTTAATTGTCATTTCAAAATCTTACATAAAATGCAATGTACCTTAAGTGTGCATAACTAAAATACCTTCTGTGGCAATTTTGTTACTGGAAGGGAACACATTGCATCAGGGAGAACTTTGGCATGTTAGTAATAGTCTTAATAATGCTGTGTTGTACTGAATCAGCGTGCCCAGTAATTATTACTCAGCTCAAACTTAGTCTGCAAGCAAATGAAGAGGAAAAATGGGAAAACATTAAGAGAAGTGGATTATTTCTTCTTGCACTCCTGTAGGTACTCATCTTTGTAACTACAATGTGGTAAATTTGATAGAAGTAATCCAAGTTGAATTAAAATAAAAATTAAGTTGCAATTCTTTGTTTGGTAATACTCATTTAATGGGGTTCTCTCACCTCCAAAGGCCTCAGTAATTGCCATGCTTTCAATCCCACCACCCAGAAGTTTACTGCAGAAAGGGAGAGGATTATGATGTAGTTAAACCCAAAAAATCACATGACGAAAGTTAAAAAGAGACATTTTTACTACTTTAAGGAAAGTAATTTCTGCCCTAAAGCCCCTTACTTGATGCATTAAGTGCAGGGCACTAAATGATCATTGATTCATAAATAAGTAACTCTGTCTTTACCTCCCTTTTGGTGTGCAAGGGAAAGATCTACAGAAATTATTACTGAAAAGAAAGGAGAGAAAATAACATTTGAAAAGATAACATTCCATAAAAATATCTCAAGGGAGGACTTGAAGACTTGTAAAATTGACCTGAAACCTGCAGATTATTTTGATAGGTGAAAAAATTATACGTTCAAGATTTCTGGATGCCAACTATTTATTTACAGTGACTGGACAAAGTCCAGTTTTCCCTCAGAAAAGGAGCTGGTTTTGGTGCTTATTGATGCAGGGCTCTTTAAGCCAGCACTAACTCCAAATGCAAAGGGATCTATGTGCCCTAGCTGAGTATTTATTCCCTTATATTTCTGTGTCTCATTAAAGACAATGAAAATAATTATTGGGAACATTTGGATGAAGGAAGGATATAAGAGATAAGCTTACTCAAATTCCTGGCTGCCAGTGGAAATATGGAATACCATCTTCCGTTTTTCACTGTACTCAAAGGCAGTGAGGAAGCCTGGTTCCTAGGAAAGACCAAAGAGAATGTGAGAGGTTTATTTTAGTTTTAATCTGAAGTTAAAACTGCAGTATCCCACATCTTCTTTTCCCCCTAGTGTCATTCACGTGGGTTGGGTATAAAAAGCACCACAGCATTTGTCTGATTGTTGTGGAGTATAAAATATTATGCATTAGAGTAACAGGCAGAATAATTTTCAAAATTATTTTGATGATGCAGTGGGAAATCTGCTAAGAGAAATGTTGCACAGCATTTTGGAGAGGCCAGCATAAGTTCAAACTCTCAGGAAAGTGACTGGCTTACAACAAGCTTGTTTGCAGCTTCTTTAATCTTGTCCACTTTGGCCTCTGAGAGCCCCTTCACATTGCACAGCGCCCTTCTTGTGGTCATCTGGATTCCTTTGATTGTGCAAATCCCAACTGCCTTCAGCTTTTTAATATCTGCCACGTTCTGCAAAGAAATTTCCCTTCTGTTTAGCACTCAGGACAGTTAACAGCTGGAAGGTGAAGTAAACCTTTGAAACATATTTTAAGTTCACATTCATATGCATGTATTTTCAAGAAAGAAACAGATTTACAGTAAACTCTTCATTGTGTATTTTGTGACACCAACAAAACAATACTTTGAGTAACATTGGTGTGAGGGTTCATCGTGCAGAGAGCAGCTCCTGGTGGTTTTGAGAGAAAGGTGTCTGGGTATTTATTTCTGTCTGTTCAGTGTCAGTTTTTCTAGATCGAAGCTGGTAGTAAAGAAACAGTACAGAATTATTTCAGATAGTGTGGAGCCCAGCCTAGGACACCCTATAACACTCAGTCTGTCCTTGGTCCCTTAGCACAGTTAATCTGTAAACCAGATAATCTGATGGTGGATAGTTGGGAGCTGATTCATGAGGATCATTGGAAGCTGAGTCTAACTGCTGTGCTGTTTCTGCATGTCCAGTTTAAAACACATGTCTCCTGCAGAACTGACTGACACTTTGGGCTGGAGTGAGCTACTAGTTTTTCATAAATTTGGAACAGCATGACTTCAGACAGCACCCTACTGACATATTTTGCCTTCCCTCACCTCATTTTATGATTCTGACATCACTGGAAATGTAAAAGCGAGAACAGATTACTCACAAGAAAACACACTATGTGAAAGGTGTGGGATAATACATCAATTTACCATTTCCAGCCAAGATTTTTCTTTGAAAAAAACCTATGAACTGGACAGATCATCTATTTATCTAGGGTGTGTGGGTGCATAGAGCATAAGAAAGGAGGGGGGTTGTGTGAGAAATTAGTCATGTTTATTTGGAAGCTTATTTCTCATCCTGTGATGTGTGTGTGACACTCAGCAGAGGCTGAGGGGTAACAGCACCTTAAATCCTACCAAACACTTTTGATGACCGAACCATAGTCTCAGTTGTTCTAATCTGATTCTCCTTTTGGGCACACTGGCAGATACAGTAAATATTTTTCTCTCTACTCCTTGGAAAAAAATTCCAAGCCCACAAAAATTATTTCTTCAGGTAAATGAATTTAACGGATATGGGTCATCCTATGTTTGCACAACGCTTTTAACTAGCACAGCTGAGAACAAAAACTTCCCCTGAGGTGTGGGAATAACCACTTGGAAGAAGGAAAAAAATAATGGAAAGGAGCAGAAAACCCTTATCAACTCCAGAAAAACAGCCTAAATCATTATTCTAAGTTTTCAAACTCTTTCATACATTTGTATCATTCTGTGAATGCCACGCCTCCTTTCATACTGACAGGGTAGTACAGCTCTCTTCCAGCTCAGGTCACCCTCTTTGATCAAGCTGTTAAATTTTTAAAGCAAAAATTTGTTTATTTCTTCTATGTTGTCCCCTAGTTTGAGCTCCCAACCATGTGATCCTTCTTCAGCACTGACTTTAAAACTGCCAGTGAACTGCCAATAAAAAAAAAATTGTCAACAATTGCACTGCTGACATGCTCAGCCCAGTAACTACAGCGCTGACTAATGATGAGTCATTGTGACATGTCCTCCCCATCTCTATCTGTCTATAGTCATTTTTATTAGAGTTAAATTTCACATTACTTCAGGCAAACCCAACTTTTTTTTCTGCTTCTATAACTCTGAATATAATAGGATTCCAATCCATGAGCCAGCCTCCAAATAAACATATAATAATAGTAATTCAAATAAATAGGTGCTGTTTATGTGAGGATAGTAACAATGATAGGAATTTACATTTGATGAAGAAAACTAACCACTTATTTCTCTAGCTACTAATATTTTCCTCACTCCTACTCTACCCCCTGTACCAGCATGCTGAAAATAGTATAGCAACAATTGTCACAGTGTAATTTCACAGGCACCAAAAATGCAGGAGTAATTACAAAGATTGGCAGGAACAGGAAATAATCTATCACACAGTTTTCAAATAAATTAGCAAGCAGTTGGTTTTTCAAGAGTGCTAGGTGCTAAATACTTTGAGTATCTTGACACTTTATTTAGGAATCTGATGTGAATGAGATTTTCTAAAAATCTGTCTTATCACCAAAGGCAAAATTTGCCTCTGCTGACTGAGTTAGAGCTTATTGCAAGGAGGAATTTCAGTTATTTGCATCAATGTGTGTACAATTTTGGAAACAACCTTACAGTAGCTTTTCAAGGACTTCTGTCCTTGAAAGTTCTGTGTGATCAAGTGATTGCTAATACTTACAATTCCATGCTTCTGCAGCAGGTCAATATCCTGAAAAAAGGATTCCTAAACAAAATAGCAGAAAAAAAATAGAGGTTGCTTTTTCTTGTTATTACATCTATCTCCCTATGTGACTGTTTCAGATTTGTAAACATTTATTGATTTTTCACAAATAATACATAACTTGTTGGACAACTGAAATAAGCAAAGCCATAGCAAGCCAAAAAGGCCTACACATTTCCTATGACTTTCTCCATAAAGTGTATCTTCACAGGCAATTAATCCTCTGCTGTGCTAATAAAACTTGTTATCATCATCATAATGCGCAGTTTTTCTGCCATAGTTTCTGTCTTTTCATGCTGGTGATCATTCCTCGGAAGCAGAAAATTAACTGATAGTCCCCTTGCATTTAATATAGAAGTGTAAAATATGATGAAATAATGATAATCCCATTAAAAACTGTGCCCAGCTTTTGAAAGGTTAATGAAGATTACTTGAAGAGCCAGGCTGTACAGGGACTAGGGGAATGAGATTTTCTTGTTAGTGGACTGGAACAAAATTTTAAATGCATCAAACTCCCTGATGGTTTCTGGGGACCTCCTGTCCCTCCATGGATTCATAACACTATCAAAATACCTTCAAACATTTGCTGCACATAGTTTTCAATCAATCATAAATTTACCTCATCATCCTGGTATCCTGGTTCTTCTTGGACTACTTGATCCTCCATGGCCTTCATCATGAAAGAGCACGCAATAAAGTATTGATCGCTACTGGGAAATGCAAACAAAGACAGTCTTGGGGAGGCAATAAATGAGTAAATGTCTGTAAAAGGACTTTTAAGAAGTCCTTGAACTAGAGAAACCTGTCACTATGACATCATATACAGATTTAAATTTGGATTCTGCTTCCACCTCTTCATTATCTGACCTACCAGCCCAAAAGGAGAAAATCTGTGGCTCTACACTCAGATGAACCAGTTTGGCTGGAAAGGGCTTCACAGGTATTAGGAAAAGAGATCTCATTCCCTTGTGAGAATCTCGGGTCAGAGATGAGTTTTAGAGGTGGGAACATTTAAAATGAGTTATCACTGGTGGAATTTATTCTGGTAAGAATGCTAAAGGCAGTCTGTGTTTCTGTAACAAAAGTCAGCATAGTTGCAGACAGAATGGGTAATGGAAAGGCAGTGCAACAGCTCAGCCTCCCCATCTTTATGTGACCCTCAAAACAGCGCTGAGAAGGGTACAGCTCCTTAGTGACATATCTTGAGAGCAGATTATTAAAGCTGTATTTGTTTTGAAGTTCTTGCTGAGGTTCAAAATGACCAATAAATGCTGAAGATGTGCAGGTAATGCCTGTAAGGAGTAGGCTTGCCTGGAGAGAACAAAAGAAGGGTAATAAAAATCTGACACTTTTATTATGCAACTCCATATACAGAGATCTCATTTTATGTTTTTTCATGGTTAATTTGCCATGTCTGTACTCCACCACAGCTTCACTGCCCTCTCTATGTGACTTCCTAGAGGAAAGGCCTAGAACTGGAATAGGCACTTAGTGATAGCATGGTTAAATAAGAAAGTGTGACCTCCTTAAATTTTATGAATGCAAGAATAGTGAATACAAAGTAGTTCCTTAGAAATATGATCTTATAACCAAACTACTGCATCATTTTTGTGGTTTTGTAAATGGGTTAAGTTGCTTCTGCTTAAATTGTGAGCTTACCTTTGGTGTTCTAGCTATGGATGACCAAAAGTTTTGTAGACCACCACATCAAAATGTGTGCATATATTTACTTGCTCATCCTTGTTAACAAAATCCACAAACTATAAGATGGGCTACATCTAACAGAGGTTGGGATAGTTTAGGCTAAATATCTGCAAAAAGCCTTTTTTCAAGCTTCTAAATGGATACTAATTTGCTTGCAAGAATCTTATGTATATAGAGACTGGGAAAGCAAGAAACAAAATATCAGAATTTCAGAATTATCTTATTCTGTTAGTATTTAATGGAAATATCCTTATAAAATCAGTTTTTTCTGATAGTGTCAGGATATATTTAATTTCTGTTTCAGAACCCTGATAATTATGGAATGACAAATCATGCCTTCACATAATTACAGCAAAACATTAATTAAAAAATACTTTGGGAGATTTGAAAAATCCCTTAGCTTCAAATACTGAAGGAAGAAAAACAAGTAATGCAAGAGACGTTAAAACTATATTATAATCTCCTTCTTCATTAAAAATGTTCTCACAAAATCCTGCACTTCAATCACCGCCAAGCAGGTTATGGGATTGTTCTCCTACTCCCCATCCTTAGGCAATTGGCACCTCACAGCAGAAAAATAAGGCAGACCCAGACCTGTGCCTTCCTGAAGGCTACAAGGGAAAATGGAGAAATTATACCTCACCCTACTAAAAGCTTTAGGTACGAAAAAAATCCTTCTGCTCAGTGGAGCGTTCTCCTGCTGCTGGTGTGTTGGCGCACCTGAAGGACTCCAGTCACCACTGCCTGTAGTGAAGCAGATAAAAGGGTGAAAGTCTGAGACAACAGAGCAAATCCATGAAAAACCACCAACAGTCTTGTGCTACCTCAAGTACCCCAGGGGTAGGTGAGCAAGACCTGGACGCCACACTCCTTCCAGCCTGCGGGTGTGACAGGGACCCAGTCCCTGCCAATTCCCTTTGGGCTTGGGCTGGCAGAAAATGGCAGCAGAGCTCGGCTCCCTGGGCCGGGGGCGATCTGACCTGCCCTAAGGGGCTCCACGGCGGGATCTCACATCTGTTGACTCAGAGGAAAATAACTGATTAATCGTCATCAACACACGGATTTATTTGGCTTTTCTTTGCCAGCTGCCTCCTGATGAGATGTACATTTCTATTCCCAAAGGGCGAGGAACCGCCGAATCTCCCTCCCCCGCGGAGCACCGTAATTCCCTATCAAAATTCGAATTGCAATTAAATCCCCAGCTCATGCCCGGGCAGCTGCGGGGGAGGTGGGTGGGTGCAGTACCCGGGGCCAAGGCTCCGAGCTCCCCAGGGCCGCCCGCCTTCCTCCTCCTGAGGGCACGGCCCCGCCGCCTTCCCGCCGGCGCCGAGGGGCGGGGCCGTGAGGGGCGCCATGAGGGCGGGCGCGGGCTCCCGACGGGAGCGGGCCCTGCGCTTTCCCTCACCCCCGCCCCGCGCTGAGAGACGCCTCCATCACCGTCTTTAATCCCCGCATCGCCCGTGATTTATCAACTACTGTATTCGCCGTCTCCCAGGAGTATCGCCGTGCCCTTACTCCACAGCTGGAAAAGGCAGCCTTAGTTAAAACCACGTTGGTTTGGAAGGCATTTAATTTAACGCAGCTCTGCCTTTTGTTTTTCCAGGGTGCCACTCACGCATCTTCCTCAACAAGGCACACACGGCGTTTTTGGATTGGATGGCCAAAACCTGTCAGAGAGCTGGAAGAGAAGTGACTTGCCTGGAGTCACAGGACAAGAAAATGAGACTGAGTCATACACATGACTTAATCTGCCATTTTAAAAGGATGGAAAAGGTGCTTTTTAGGATATGAACACTTCTACGAGACATCTGCAGTCTTCTTGGAGACAGTGTTTGGAAAGGAGTCGCCCGTTTTAGCTTGCCTCGGGTAGCACAGTTGGTACGGGACTGCATGTCAAGGAGACATCACATCTCCTGCGAGCGGGAGGAGTTCCTGGCTGCCCCTTGTGTGGGCTTGAAATGGCAGAAGGGATTGGAGCAGCATCTCAGCCTGTTTCAAGGGGCTTGTGAAAACTTCCCCACCCTCTGCCTGTGGGAGGCTAAGGGCACCTTTTCCAAGCCATTTCTTAGCCAAGTCAGGAAACCAAGCAACAAAACCCACGGCCCTGTGCCATCATCAGCGCACCACAGGAGTGCTCGCAGGGTCCCCATTCGAAATATCAAGCGATTTATTTAAGTACCAAAAGTCTAATCCTGGGAGCCCAAGGCTTTGTCTATGCAGAGGAAGCGGCTGGCACTGCTTTTGAAAACCGCATTATTCCGCAAGAGCTATTCCAGAAGAGCACTTAGGCAGACTGCCCTTTAAAGGCGAATTCCTTCACAAAGTATGCTTTTATTCCAGAGCAGAATGCACATGCAGAGGGTGACCTGGTGCTGCTGAGCAGCTCTGCAGCAGATAATACCTCTCCCTGTAAACAACCTTCCCTTCATTATCCTTTTAGTTTGTAAAATGGTTCTCAGAAAGGTCAATGAATGCACAGAATCTGAAGACCATTTCCCACTCCAAAGTGCTACTTTGGGCAATAAATTACATTCTACAAATTCAAAATGTTACGTGATCGTTAATTGCTCATTCAGCTTCCAGCTGCTGTTGCACAATAACCCCACAGAACCCATCCCCTTACACATTGGCCCAAGTGAGTAGAGGTATCTCTCAGTCTTCTCCTTCCATTTTAGAGGTTCTGCTGCTGACCAGTGCATCTCCAACTCTGAGGGAGGTACTGGACTGAGACACACCACTGTGATACGCATTTCCTCTCACTTGAGACCTTGTACCAGTTTGGACAAGAACCGAGTCAAACCATTACCATAAAATATTAAGTATCCAGCTGATTTTTTTCATCCTCACAAACTTCATCCATGGTTGCAATAGGGAAATCATGAGGGGTTTTGTTTTTGTCGGGGTTTTGTTTTCCTTGTCTCTTTGGTCAGAACTAAGATGAACTGCAAAAGCTCTGTGAATACAATGGGTCTCAGGATAGGACTGGCAAAATATCAGATCAGCCAAGCTTTGTAATTCAGACTGGAGTAACAGGAGAGCTCTCCTGTTAAAATGGAATTACTGAAAGGAATAGAAATGGTACTGGGAGACAGTTATGTCTCCGTCACAGTCTTGAGATCCTTAGGCAAAGCCTTGACAAAAGTATTCAATACTACAGTGTTGGGAGTGATCCTGCATTAAAAAGACACAGATTTTTCTACCGCTACTTTATTTTGAGTTAATCACTAAGGATCTATTATAGGATTAGAGATCTCCCTTCTGTCTCTCAAGATGTCCTGTCCAGACCATGGTTCAGCATTGCATCTATGGAGGAAGTGATGAATTGGAGCGCTGTGCCCATTGATATAAAAGAGATGCCAGGTCAAGTAGGGAACACAACAGATTGTATGTGACTGGAAAATAAGATAACAGTAATATCAAAACACCAACTAGAGAATTCAGGAATGGGTATTTTTCTAAATGAAAAATAAATAATCTGTATGTCAACTATACAAACACAGTAAGTGATAGCAGTCCAAGCACCACAAGAATCACTATTTTAATAGGTGATTGTGAAATTACCAATTCTTTATATATATAATTAAGAATGACATAATAAATTTTTTTTAAAAAGCAAACAAGGCCACTTTCAAGCTTTGCAAAACCTAAACCGAGTTAGAGGATTTATGGATTCACACATCAGTATATCACATGTGATCTATCAAAAAGGCAAAGGAGATAAGAAAAACTGTCCATTTTGAGAATGCACAAGGAATTTTTTATTTCAGATAAAAAACCAAACTAGTAGTAGAGAACAATAGGACTGAAAGGGACATCAAGAGATTATCTAGCTCAGAGTAGAATCAGATGTTCACTTGCCTGGGGAGGCTGTGGATTTTCTTTTATCTTTTGAGAAAAAACCACACAATTTCAGTGCTTGCCTATCCTTGCCATTACCCTTGTTGTCTACCCGTCACTATGCCATGCAATTTTATCTGTAAAAAATATGCAATATTTGAGCTAACTTCTACTTTTAAAAGTTCAGATAACTGAGACTAATTCTTGCATGTCTTTTTCTGCCCCAAAAGAGAAAAAAATGCCAGCATAAGGAGTTCTAAAAAAATGCCCAAACATGATGGATTATGTGATAGTGTGTACAGCTTGCTCTTACCTGCTCATGACCTTTGGGGCTGAAACATGCAGCCCTGGAATAGCGTATTGCCACTCAGTAATTTGCCAAAAGCTTTGTACTGAATGTGCAAGGCCTTGGGACTGAGACTTTGTCAGGTTTGCTTTGTTTGAACTTCTCTCCACCCTTCTGTATCTTTTCCTTGGTTAGCTGTGACAGCAGTTTCCATAATTAACCGGGTCTACGGCTAATATGTTTTACTTCTGTTTATCTGTGTGTGGTACAGCCATCATTTTGTATAAATAAAAGTAGCAAACAGTTTTTCTGTGTAGAAAAAGAGATTTATGACTAGCACAACCATGCAGTGCTGAGAAATGCAGGCCTGGTGCAACAGCAGGAGCCTTGAGAAGTGGGGGCACAAGATTTTCTGAGGAGTACAGGGATTTAAATGTAACAAGCAAGGCACAGGCTTGGCACTGCTGGCCCGATGGCTGTGAACAACACACCAGTGATCTGGAGCTGGATTTAGGGGTAACAAAGAGAACAAAAAACCAACCCCCTCCAAAAAAAAACCAAAAGCAAAACCAAACCAAAAAATCAAAAAAAACAAAACAAAAAACCAATCAACCAAAAAAAACCCCCCAAAAACATAACAACACCACCCAAACCAAAAACCAAAAACAGAAAACAACCAAACCAAACAAAAAAAAAGAGAGTAACATTCATAATAGGCATTACATGCCATAAAATCAGATGTAGTGTGGTGCTGCTGGGATGTAAGTGCAGCAATGTTGGGGCCCTGCCAGGATCACCTTGGCATGCCTTTTCCAGCCCCAGTGTTCCTGGAGCTGTAGGCTTTTTGACTCTCTCAACCCTAAACCTACCCCTAACCACTACCCTAACCCTCTGAGCACGTTTCTAACCTATACTAATAGATATTTTTAAAAATACATCTTTTTAAAGCAGCTTTTTCATTTTTAACATTTCTTTCTGCTTGAGTGATTGGTGCTGCGACCTTTTACAGTTTATCAGTCTCTACACAAAAAAAATTGACTCTCTATTTTAGTCGCTATTGAAAAAAATGAAATGCAGTTGGTAAAATATATTACTCTGAATCATGAAATGTATACTTTGGGAAGTGCAGGTCTTTTTTTAAACTGTGAGAGCTTTCTAAACAGCTGCTGCAAATTCCAAAATAACTGCTCTTGACTAACTCCACATACATAGATTTTTGTTCTGGAATAAGTGCACCTTGTTCTACTTCAGCTTAATATTAACTTTATGATAAACAGAAGTAACAGACTAATTATGAAATAAGACTGCCCACATATGTAGCTAAGTGGGAGTAGTAATTGCAGTTGCATATATCTTTGTTCATTTGAATTACTTCCAAGATCAGATAAAAGTAGGATGAAGAAAGCAATAATAAAATTTATTTGATATGAAACGGTTATCAGTCTTCAAATTTGGTGACAATGCCTTTGACTAGCTTGCATTTGAATCAGAGCTCAGTCACAGGCCTGGTTAAAGTCCATGGGTGAATATCTTCATTTCACTAAGTAAACCAGAAGAATTGACTAACAGCCCTCTGCTCACAGATTAAATGGGAAACCATTCCCCAAGGGAATTAAGTACATCACATGGCCAGTCCCTGGCACCAGGGGCCTGATCAGAGTACAGAGCATGGCCAGGCTCCTACTCTGCCCTAACTAATGCCCAATGTTCCAGCTCTCAGAGTGAGCCTGAGCTTTACTTTAACCCAGCAAGTCATTGTGATTTGCATTTCTCCTATTTGTATTCCCTCTGGTGCTTATCTGAACAGTAAAAAAGGAAAGATGGAATCAAGCAGCTGGGAGATGGGGGAGAGAGACAAGGAAAGACTGCCTCGGTGCAGTGTTGGATCGGTTTTGCCGTTTGGTGGGCTGTCACCGTTCCTGTGGACAGGGGGACTTCTCTGGGACTGAATGCAAATACAGGGGGTAGAATCTGTCTGGCAGCAGCTGAACACATTGGTGCATGATAAAAAATAAGAGAGAAGCAACAAGGATTTGTTGCAGGAAACTGAGTCAGGAAATTTGATTTAACTGCAATAACTCATGAGAAAGGGAGTTAAGACAATGTCTCACGGATGCATCTGCTATGCTGCAGAACATAGGACTCTGTGTGTGTGTTCTTCACAAAGAGATTCTGACTCCTAATGCAAACAAAGTTGGAAGTACTGCAAATACTGTCTTAACTGTTATGGCCAAAAGAGTCAATGCTTCTTTAACTTATTCACACACTAGCACTGAAAATCAGTCTGAAAAAGGCATGAAGCAAAACAGCTTTCTGCACCAAACATAGGACAGCAGAGTTTTCAGTGTTACAGCTGAAAAAAGCATAATTCATTGAATGTTTTTTCCCCCTTTAATGCATTCCAGCTCAAAGAAGCTGAGTGCTTCTGTTGTCAAGTAGGGTGAATAATGACTTTGAGTACACTGCTCTGTTTTGTACTCAGGACAACATTTTCATTAGCATGCTTCAGAAAGAAGAATGTATTTAAAGTGCAGCTGATAGAAAATTTTAAATTTCTAGGTCATGGTGGATTTCACTGGTCACATCAAAGAATGACATATTACAGGAAAAATATTTTAAAATTTACACTGGGAGAAATTCAGCACTGGTATTTGAGACATTTCTTCATTTAAAAAAACCCACCAAACTTTGAAGAGCCACTACTTGAAAAACTAATAAATTTAACAGTCTTTCCACATTCCTTATCAGTTTGGAAAAGCTCACATTTTCTAGCTTAGCCTCTCGGTTGGTATCAGCTTTCCTTTTAAACCAACCATGCTGCAGAACTGAACATGCTCTTTCTTTGGCCAGTTTTCTACTCTTGGCTTTGCCTGCTGCTCCCGCAATTGAGTTTGTATGTAAACCACAGATAAAAACCCCAAACTTGCTCCATTTGTATTCCATGTTTGCCAGGCTGTTGGCCACAAGAGATCATAAGCAGTTTGTTTTTCAAACCCCAAAACTTGGATAGGCATTGAGTGCATCATCATACAGTTATTTTTACCTTAGAATAATATTTAAAGGTCTCAGGAATGGTAATTGGCTTTAAAATACTGTTTCCTTGATTTTGCTACAATAGAGCCTTAAATTTTCAGTAATGGTCCAGCTAATACTTTTCTTCAATCTCAAACCTTTAAATTTCAGAGATTCATTAGCCTGATTATTCTTTTCTTTTTAAGCCATTGTTCTCCTTTCCTTGGATTACCATGGTTTCTTCACCAGCCTTACTGGAAGTGAGTTCTTTATTAAACATTTCTCTGCCCAAATCAGAAAAAAAAAGCTGTTAATAACTCCTTCTCATGTTTTTTGCTGAATTGGTGATTATAAATGACATATCTGTGTTTCTGAAACTCTGTGCAGATGCACAACTCCTACTCAATAACAACTCCCCCTGAGGTTCAATATACCCCAGTACTTTCTGCTGCAGTCTTTCTTCCTACTTTGTCTGTCCTCCACTGTTGTTCTCCCACTGGATTATTAAGATTAAGGCAGCACTTCCTGTTTTAACAGTCAGGCAATCCAAGACAGAGGAATAGGTCAGAGTTTCTGAGACCAGATTTCACACATGGCCTCTGTTCTTGGGGCAGTGAGCATCAAACAAGAAGGAAGTCACAAGACACTCAAATATTTGATTCCAAAATTGTATTCAGTATTGAACTGCGGCCATGAGATGTTCCTAACTGATCAGCCACTGTTCCCCAGCCTCAGCTATCACAGTGCTGATGCAGCAAAAGCAAATTGGAGATAAGAAGCTGAAGAGAACAACAACCATCTTTCATCCCAGGCATTTGTAAGAAATGACTGAGTGGTCTTGAAGAACATTTTCTAAAGTAAAAGCATCTGCAGATCAGCTCAGGATTCTGAACTGTCTGGGTGAAGGACTTTTCCAGGGATTGCTTCAAGAAGAATTCAAGTATATTTGAAAGGATAGAGGACCTGCTTCCAAAGAAAGGAGTAAGGTCCTCTCATCTATTCTTCTCAGGAAGGCAAAAGGGTTTAAGTGGTGATGGGGAGGGACCTTATTGGCTTAGGGGCAGAATCTGTGAGAAAAACTGACAAAAAAGCAACACTAAAATGTGCAAAGCAATCCCTCAGTGCCTTTACATGAGCAACTGCCCTTAAGCATCTC
>VZTH01017027.1:0-58320 GCA_013397815.1 Aleadryas rufinucha | reverse complement strand
TTTTTTTTTTTTTTTTTTTTGCATTACGGGGCATATATGGGTGCCAACAAATCAGCTATGTCAGCAGGAGAGAGAAAAATTAACTCAATCTATGACATCATGTCCTATCCTTCTCCAAACACTGCATTACCTCTCCGAGATGAGGTGCTATTTTTAGTCCTCTAATTTCAAACATATGTTGAGACTGCTTCCAAATGCTTTCCTTCTTATCCTTTTCAAGCTTTGTATCTTGGGTGTGGAGGTCTGAAATACTGAATATTAGCAGTCCAGATTCCCTGTGCCTAGCATATGTCAGTGAATCCAAAACCTAAGGAAGCTATTTGCACTAGTTAGGCACACAAAAGAACACACACAAGTGGCTTTGATGGGTTCCAGCTGTCTGGGATTGAGAGACACATACACATCTGTGTATACACACTCTCCTGATTCACATTTGGGGAGCACATATTAGAGCATAGCAAAGGCCTTCACATCAACAAGTCTGAAAATTCTTAGTAAAAAAATAGTATTTAACCTTTTCTTCCCCATTATATACCTGGAAAAGTCACTGGCTTATATTTTACCTGTTTGGACTTAGAAGATTTGCTTGTTTGATGAGGATGGTACTTGCTAAAAGCTTGTCCATGTCTCACTTTCTTTCAAGAGAAATGAAAGGCAGAATAAATTTCAGTAATTTACCATATTGTTAGGATTAATGCCTTAATTCTCATGCATTCCCTTTAAAAAGTCTGGCCCATCCCCAAGTGAAACATAGCTGTCTCTAGAGCAAAATACAGCAGCACTAGTGCTAGCAGCACCACGTTGCAGTCGTGGGAAAAGGAATAAAAGCATCCTCTCCTGCTGAAATGGCAGGAGAAATTTCAGGGTCATAGAAGGCAATTGTAGGCTTGCAAAATATCTATGGCACCAGGGAATGTCCTTATCTAGTAAAAAGCAACTGATGGAATTATTCCATAAAGCTCACAGCCAAGTCGGTTGTCTCCACAGAAATTGGTTTGGAATGTTTCTTCCTTCAAGATTTATTGACTCCATAAACTGCTTTAACAAAATTAACAAATCACAATACACTTGTGTGTTTCAGTCTGCTGGTCTGGATAAAAAATGACACTAGCATCATATGGTTACTGTATTTTTCTAAGACAATTTTATAAGCAATCTAATCTCTCCCAAATTCCACTCCCTGCATAATTCCTCAGTGAAGTATATTTCCCCCTTGCCAGTCCATGGTGACAAAGCAGCACTGGTTAAAGGGCTTTTTCTAACATGCTGTAAATGGCAACACCCTGCCTGTGGCAAGAGGAATGTGGCTGGCAGCATGGCAGTACCACTGTGATGATACTTAAACATAAGCAAAGACAGGGATTCCAAAAAATAAAAAGAGACCTGGAGTCCATCAGCATTGCTCTAATAGTGACTATTAAAAGAAAAAATAAACCAAACTCAATTCAGCTTTGTCAAGAGAAGCCAAAGATTTTGCTTCCACTTGTTGACAGATGTGTGACAGCACAAACTTTCATTACAAAAATATGTAGAAATCAGCAAGTTGAAAATGGAGTAAATTGCTTGTTATGACAAGAGAAGTCATTGGCAGCATGAACAAATATAAAAGAAAATGTTAGCTATACCTAATTTCAAATTTTAAGGAGAATAACTTGCTCTCCTTCCAGCTTGTTTTCAAGGGCTCTGGATTTTAACAGAACAGACAGACTTGTGACTGATCACCTATTTCTTCTCACCCCACCTCCCCTCTCTGCTTCAATGTACAATACAGGAAAACTCCCAAAGTGTATAATAAATAGGCATTGTTCTTAACTTCAATTTAAGAGCAATATAATTCAGTTTGTTTCCGAAGCATTTGCAGTGAGATAAATGTTTGACTCTATCAACACCGGCTTTGAATATCCTCACAGGCTTCTGTATTCAGAAGTGTATTCTGTATTCAGTTCAGCGTTCCCAGCCTCTGATTCAGTGCAGCCTCTGTGTACATTTACCACTATCATCATTCCTACCACTGTTCATACTTTCTTCCATGCTGCTTTGCCCAAATATCCTTCTCTTGCTTTTTTTCCTTCTCCCTTACTCTCTTTGCTCTCTGTGCTTAGAGCCTTTCCCTTTTTTGTGTGACAAATAAGCATTTTTCCTTTTTTCTAAAACACTAACAAAAAATATGTCCAAAATTCCCATGGTTTTCTGTTAGACATTTCAAAGTAATTTGCTACTCTCTACCCAGCTACAGTGGTCATGCTGTTGCATTATACTCCATCACCCAGCTTATTCAGGTCTCAAGATATCAAACCAGGAATTAAATCAGGGGCTCGTAATTAAACAGTAAAAGGTTAGTGGTGAGCACCTGCAGTTCCCATTGACTGCAAAATAAATGCTTATTATGGAGCATTTTGGAAAGTGTCACTACTTGCCCAGGTGACTAAATATCAAATTAGAACATTTGTTTTGGGTACTGCAATCTCCATTTTTTACTGGCAGATTATCCTTATTTGCAGCCCATTGCACACTGGCTCACCTGTCTCAATTGCAATTACAAGCTTTGCCATGTTCTACACCAGGCTTGACATCCTGACATGATCCCTGACAACAAGTTATCACTACCAGTTGTTTAATCTTGGAACTGAAGTAGCACATTACTTCAACTGTAAATGAATGAATGAATTGTGAGAACAGCCTGTCTGCTGACCCATGAAAACAATTTCCCTTTCTTTCAGAGTGACAAGATTTAAATCTTCAGAGAGTCAGATTTTCATTTGTTTTTATTTCCAAAATGAATCAAATTACACAGATGTGTGAGCTGGGAACCAGTTTCTAAATATGACATGCTTTCCCTCCTATTAAAAAGATGAGATTCTTCACAATATTTAAGCACTTGGTGCGTAAGACAAAGTTAAGTATAATTTTCCCTGTAGCACATTCTTCCCTTACTTCTTTTCTAAAGGAAATATCTGCTGTATCTTGGATTTTGGTTAGTGAGTACAATGTAGGCAGTGAGTGTTGCCTGGGGAATGATGACCTGCAATAAATAAGAATCCCTGAACAGCAGAGGAAGTACAAAAGATGCTTGTAGGCATGTGTTTAAAATTAGGGTGATAGAACATCTGCTGAAGACTTCAAGAAAATCTTTCTGAATTGTTACGGAACAACTCTTGTTTCATACTATCTGACAAACTGATCAAAAAAAACCCTCCAAAAATCCAACAAACCCAAACTGACAAACTTGTCAGTTATAGTAACAAGATGAAGAGTGTTGAGAAACACACTCAGTGCAGGTAGCTCTGTGTGCAGCTGCAGTGTCAGCTGCAGGTTGAGCTCTGGGTGGTGAGAGCCCCAGGCAAGAGGCCAGGAACTGGCACCGACCTTTTGCACAACAGAGGGCACAGGACCCGTGGCACAGCCAGGTGACCAGACACTGAGACACAGCAGGAGCCGAGGACTCAGCAGGAAGAGCCAGGACTTTGTCACACACAGACTGGGAGGATATAAAAACCCAGGGCTTTCTTTGGGGTCCCTCCTTGGAGACACTCAGCTCAAGCTGCTATTTTTTTTTTTTTTGCACCACGATTAAATTATTTTAAGGATCCAGATGTCTGAGACTCTGCTAAGGGAAACCCTGGCTTGAGCCAGTAAGTAACCCTGGTCTGACTGTGTGAGTGTGGGTGGTGTAGGGAGTCAAGCGAGGTACTCGCTGGGTCACTGGAGCTGCCTCCTGAGAAAGGGCTTCAGTCCCAGTGTGAGTGACAGAGTGGCTTCTGGATGGTCAGACAAGGAAAGTTTCCTGAAGAGCAATGAATACTTCTGATGAAAGCCTGAGCTTCTGTGACACATCCACATGCTGGCTGTACGTATTTGTAAATATATTTTTATCCTGCATTCCTACCAGTCTTACCAGTCTTCTCTGAACTGCTTGTCATCTTGAAGGAATCTGGGAAGGGAAGCAGAATGAAAAACACGGTTCCTAAGTTTAGAATCCAAAACTTAGTTTATGTTTTATTTTAAGTTTATGCAGAGAGAGCACCCTCCATTAAGGCTCATTTTGCTTGGGCATTTAATGCAAATTCAAAATTTATATGTTCAGTATTCGCTTTCCCTTGTGAAGCACTGAAGATCCTGCTTTACTGCTGCTGAACACACTTGATGCTGTGCCGCTACTTGTATGACAGCTCTTGAGCCTCCAAGATCACCTCCTACCTGGTCCGAGTATGTCTCATATTGGCATTCCTTGCTACCCCAGGGAACAACACAGAATTAGGACAGGAAACCAAAACCAACCAGATCTCCCATTTATTGCTGTAAATACTACTGTACCGGGCCTTCACAGGTGTCATAAGAATGGGTTCTAAACTGGCATCCTGGAGTGGTGCAGATCATTGGTGAGCTGTCATCTGCATTCCTCAAAAGCCTGAAAAGCAACCTTATCTGCATATGAGCTGGCAGCAGATACCAAAAAGGATTTTCTGGGCTACACAGTCCATTGTCATGTTGCTGCAGACACCACATCATCTAAAGACCACGTTACTTCCAATTTCTGCATTTGATAAGAGGCCATCCACAGGCATACCTTTCTAATACAAAGAATTAGTGTAGACTAAAACCTACAGAACAAGGCATCCTGGGGGGAAGAATGACCACCCAGGTTGGATACAAAATTCTTATTTTGGTTAGCAGGGTCTAGGGAGAATGTTTACCTCAGTGTTCTTATGACTCTCCCTTTGGTGATAGCAGTTTGTTCATCTTGAATTTTCCTGGTTCCAACTAGGAATAGTCCCAGTTAGTGTAGCTTCTTGGAGCTGTTAGTGTGCCTAAGTGAAGATATAGAAGGAATGGTGAAAGAACATGGAAGAGGAAATACTTAGCACTTCTCTCCCATCTTCATAGCATGCTATACATACACTAAGCTTTACAGTATCTCGTGATGCAGTTCATGATACACAAGTGCACTTGTTTGTATGGGCAAAGCACAATTTATGTTCATCTGAGGCCTGAGATGAAATCAGCTTGGAAGGGAATTTAGAATGCAGGCCCTGTTTGCTCTCCCTTATAAACAACACAGCAGTGCAGTCCAAAGGCCGAACATCTTATCTTCAGCAGCTGCCAGTGGTGAAGGGTTACAACAGCACCAAAACACCAACACATACTGAAAGATGCTTGAGACCCTTTCCCTGGTATTCCCTTTCCCTGCATCTGCTCAGCAGGAACCTACAGACTGGAGGTTTAATATTTCATCATTTCCTGGAAAGGACATCTTAAGTGAGCTGTGGAAACAGATAACTATGAAAGTAAGAGACAAGGAAATGAATGAAATACAGATGTGGAAGCAAGCAAAGAGTAGCCAGGTAATAGGAACAGAGTGAAATAAAGCTTAACACAAGGTTTCACTGCTGTGGGCTGCACATGATCTCTGAACTTTTGTTCTCCCAGTCACAAAGGACAGCCTCGTGGCAAACTCTTATCAGGGAAGCAGTGGATTCTCTCCAGAGCATGTGTGTGGCTCAACTGCCTGCATACAACATCATGGTTTCATTTACATTTTTTTCTGCTTCTTAGCACAGAGGATACTTTTGCCACTTTAGTACATATTAGAGATATGTAGTACATATTAGAGACGCCCAAGTAAACAAATGTAAACATGTAGTATGTATGTGTGAATTCAGGGAAGGAGGGCAGGAAGTGAGTTGGAAAGACAAGGGGTAACTCAGTTTGCAACCTTACAGCTTGCAGGAGCTGCATTTCCTGACAGGAGCAAAACTGTTATCACCTATCATCTGTTCTGAAACTGCATTGCAAAGCTGTGTCTTGGACTCATCAGTACAGAAACTTGACCATAGGAAACAAGCACAGAAGCAGATATACAAGGCTTGACTCAGCAGTGAAGAGAAAAAAAATAGGGCTTAAGGAAAAAAGAATGACAACTCTTAATACTTTTTAGTTAAGAGATCGCGTATGCAGTGTTCTTTTGAATAACAAAGTCTACATTTCAGCCAAAGTAATGACTGCAGCTTTGAAAAGCCAATAGGGAAGAAGTACGTGATTTGGTAAAAAAATAAGGACAAAAACATTTCTCCTTCCTCCTTTCTTTAAAGGTCTGCTTAGCAAAATAGAACAATCAGAAAGGGTGTTAGTGCAGATATTTAGAACTCTTAGGAGATGATGAAAGCCAGCTGTGAAAAGTGAAAGAAAATTAAGGACCTGTAAATAAGTAAGTAACTAAAAGGGAGAAGGCAGAGGCAAAGTAGGTGAAGGCATATTTGTTGGGTGATAGAGGGCACACATGAGGTATGAGAAATATAACCTGTGCTTTACTGCATTTTATTATTTTGTTTAGGTTACTAAGATCCATCCAGAAGATAGAAGCATGAGCTTTCCTGGCTATCACTCGGCTGCTCAATGAAGGGTACCACCTGTGACAGGCACTTCATTATCTCCAAAAGCCATGGCATCCACAATAGCTGGATATTAGGATACTTGCAATAATTAATTAATAGATGCCTGCACAGTACTCTGAAAACCTCTACTTATAGGAGAAGTATTAATTTCAGATTACTCTTTTGCGGATGTGTTTCTCCACTTCTCTTCATTCTCTTTATGTTTTCTTTGCCTAGCTGTAAGCACTGGAATGAGGGCCTCCTGGTGGTGGAATCTGTGACAGTCAAGCGGGAGGAAAGTACATTTCTCTACAAAGCAGTGAAACGGCTTTCTTTCATCTTTTGAGTTAACTACAATGAAATAAAGAAATAGAGAGAAAAAGAAGTGTCGGCTTTGTCAATAAAATATAGGTGAAGTATTTAATATCTAGGAGTCTAAAAGAAGTGACATCATTAACTGCACAACACTGAGGCAACAAGAATTACCTCACTGCTGAAAAATTTAATTGAGCAGGAAATTAATTTCAATATGCCAAAAAAGTTTTATTTTATAGGTTTTAAACTCAGTCTCATTTAGCCCACCAGGCAATGTAGCAAGTTTCCATACAATAACTAAAATAAATATTCTCTTTGACATCAGAGTAAGCCTAGAGTAAGTCTACTGAATTCACCAGTCAATGGGGTTTCCCTGTAATAATTGATATAACAGAGAACAATAATAATCCTGCAGCGTGTATGAAAAAAGGCAGGAGGAACACTATGGAGTTAAAAGCAGCTCTGAGAACATCTAAGCTATAGATTCTCTATCACTTGTGAGCCAAAAAAGCTGAAGAAGATGCTCCAAATTAGGCTACCAAGAACAGCTTGGGTCTATTCCAAAATTTCCACACTGCCATGTGCTACAGCCCTATCTTCATCCTGTCAATCTCTCAGCCTTCCACCAGTGTTCCCAAAGATGTCTTCCTGGGAACATAGGCAACTTCCATACACAGTGACTGTAACATACAGGTTCTTCAGGTTCTTCACCATTAAATGGGCTTTTGCAGTTCCTAAGTGATCTCTGTAGTTATTGTCCTGGGAGAAAGAGTGTGTGCTAGGTGTTCTTTTCCCCACAGAGTGACAGGCACAGAAGGATGCACAGTACTACACCATATTGTTTTTAACATAGCTGAAAATCATATGTCAAACTATATATATATCCATATATGTATGTATTTGCAACATACTGAGAGACAATGCTAGAAACAGCAACAGTCAGTTCTTGTCTCGGTATCTACCTGATGTAGGTGGAGAAACAATGATGAAAAGCTGCTGCCAAAATACCCTGGGAGGTTGGTGCAGTGAGGAAATTCCACAGCATTTTTCAAGGAAATGGAGTCTGGCAAGAAATGAAATTTAGTCAAACCATGCAGAAGAAGAAAGATTCCTGAAGCAAATCACAGCAGAAATCAGACACTGAACCTCCTTCTCTTGGTCTCCAGGGGAAGTTTTCCGAACTCTTGTTGACAAGTTCTACCAACCATGAGACCATTCACACAGGTATTATCCACTGTGGGCACAGCAACCAGGCACAGAAGGAAGCATACACCTCACATGCCAAGGCAGTGGGGATGGGCTGCCCAGCTTTTTCCAGGTCCCTGCTCCGCAGAAAGAGGCAGTCAGAGAATCACTCTGAGACCCTAGATGAATGAGACAGTTTAGTTTTACAATAATTACAATGTATTACTACAATACTCATCCTGCTCAGTGCAAGGAGAACTCAAGCAACAAGTGTGCTGAAACATACAGGTTTCTTCTAGGAAGGTGAACATTACTTAAAAAAAAAAAGGCAAACCAACCAAAATGAGTGTTAAGAGCTCGGTCCCTCACTATGCTGTACAGTCTTTGGCTCTTAAAAGCACCCAGGTGAACTGCCTTTATTTTTTCATTTCAAAATTGTACTTCTACATTCTCTCAGCTTTTCTTCCAAAGCTCTTGCCCTCATTTATCTAGACCTTCCTTTCATCTTTCTTATCCAATATATGCACACACATATGGACATTAAATGGTGATAGAAGCCACAACTACTTCACAAATACCTTGCTCTGAGCAGTGTGTTTTTATTCTACTTTTAAGGGTGTTGACTTCCCTCCCCCCCACCCCATTATAATGACTTCTCTTATTGCAAAAATCACTGCTTTCCAGTGCACAGACTCTGGTACACTGGGTCAGAAGGCAACTGGTTTTATAGCATGTGTCGTGCAAGAACCAGATACTGGTTAACTGGACTACCAAAAGATACTGCAGCACCAGAGATTTTTCTTGTCTCAAGCCACCGGGTTTAACTGTGCTATTTTTCCAATTCTCATTCCAAGCGAGCAATTTTCTGGTTCACTTAAGGCAGGGTGCCAATTAAGCACTCTGGGAATGAAAGACTGTTAGATAATTTTTTTCCTGGAGTATTAGTACATTAATACAAACCAAATTCAAATGTTGGTGATTCTTTTCTTTTTTCCTCCTTTTATCTGCCTGCCCCCTTCTTTTTTTCATTTCCTTGTCTTTATTGTTCCCTTTTAACTAAAGTCAGCATCTTAGTAGCTCATTAATCCAAAATTTTTCAGGAAAGCCCCAGAAGTCCTCAACATAAGCTTTTTTAACAATGAAGCAAGTAACTTCAGATCACTATTCTAACATACTGAATTATTTTATAGTTTAGGAGTGGCATTTTGCCTCTGTAACATAAGAAGTGCTGGTGATATGTGTTACTTACCCGTGCCATTCATTCAAAATACTATCCAAACCAACTGCCACTGCCACCTCCCATGGAATACAAGCCAGAAAGCAACACAATGAATCTAAATTTATTCCATCATGTGCAGAAAGGGAGGACTTTGCAATGTGCACAGGAAATCAGGATGCTGGGACTGCTTCAAAGGAAGGCATATGAGGAGCTGCTGCTGTGGAGTCACCGTCCCTGGAGGTGTTTGAGAAAAGACTGGACATGGCACTTAGTGTCACGGTCATGTTCACATGGTGGTGATCCGTCAAAGACAGGACTTGATGATCTCAGAGATCTTTTCCAGCCTAACTGATTCTGTGATTCTGTATGATTCTTCTCTCTCCAACTCCTCACCCATCATTCCCTGAACCCGTGCAGCCCAAGACCCCAGACCTCCTCCACTTCTCCCACGTTCCCAAGCAAGGAAGGGTTCTCTGCCTGACGGCGTTTAGTTATTTATCTGCAAAAATAAACAAACAATCCCCACCAAAAACAATTTTAAAAACTCTTCCAAGCGAGTCGAGCATTTTAGGGAAGGTGTTAAGGAAAACGCGGTCAGCTAGCCTGACGCAGCCCGCCCGTGAGCACAGCCCGATCCCCAATCCCGCTGCCCGGCCCCTTCGCCCCCGTCTCCCTCCACCACAGGAGGCGGGGCGGAGATCCCGTCGCCACGGCAACGCGGCGGCCGCAAACCGCTCCCGGGACACGCGGCGGATCCCATCGGCGGCGGACGGGGAGCGCCGGGAGCAGGCGGGGCCCGACGGAGAGGTGCGGCCCCCCCGGAATTAAGGCGAAGCTCGATGGAACAGCCCGGCCCAACCGCCCCCGCACCGCGGGGCTGACCCTACCACTGCGGCGGAGGGGGGATGGGGGGTATTCTTCATCGGCTCTGCTCTTGCCGAGCCCGCTGCTTTCGCCAGTGAGATGCTGGGAGGGAAAACAGAAAAAAGGAGCATCTCGGTGGTGGCCCGTGCGGGAAACAGCGCCCCGCGGTGCTCCCCTTCCAGCTCCTCNCTGGGGGGGAGGGGGGTGACACCTCGCACCGTCCGTCCTCTCTCCCCTGCCCAGCTCGGCCACGTGGCGGCGGAGGTGCGAGGGCCGTGCCCGTGGAGGGCCGGTGCTGCCGGGTGGCAGTGGCGGGGAGGCGGCCAGGACCCCCCCCTCACCCCCCCATCGCCATCTTGGCCTGAGAGCCGGGGGGCTCTGCTTGCGGAGAGAGGCCGCCTTGTCACATCACTGCTCTTGGCCCACAGCCTCAGACCGCTTGCGTCTCTCCCGCTCCTTCAGGAGCCCGCTGTAAGCCTGGCCAGCAGCGTGCGATGCCTCTCTTTGGGAACTCCTTCAGCCCGAAGAAGACCCCCCCCAGGAAATGGGCCTCGCTGTCCAACCTGCACGCGGTGAGTCCCAGCACCTGCGGTTTGCTGCAGGAGTGCTTCCTTGGTGGCACGGGTGGGTGGCTCCTGCTGTGAGTGCCATAATCCTTACAAGAGCTCCCAGCTGCTTCTGGGGCAGGGAAAGGTTCTTCATCCAGAGGCGGGGGCAGGCTCTGGAACAGACTTCCCAGGGCAGTGGTCACAGCACCAAGCCTGACAGAGTTCAGGAAGTGTTTGGACAATACTCTCAGGCACATGGTGTTGCTCTTGGGGATGGTCCTGTGCAGGGCCCAGGAGCTGGACTCGGTGATCCTTGCGGGTTCTTTCCAACTCAGTATATTCTATTATTCCAACTGTGCTGCTTTCTTCCTGCGGTGCAGCACCATTCCTGATTGCTGGTGACTGTACCCGAAGCTAGAAATGGAATAGCTCAGGGAATAATCACCATCACCCCACCTGCAGTACAGAGCTGTGTCACCGAAAACTTCTCACCAGTGGTCTCCGAGTGCAGGGAGATGAGTGTGTGGGTGGGAGAAAGTGCAGGGATGGTAGTGAGAGGAGCCAGTCCTCTATCTACTGCAGCAGTACATGACCAAAGTAGGGTTCCAGGCTCCAGGGCCATTTGGACCAGCATCTTCCATTGGAATGCCAGTCAGTAAGAAGTGGGAGAGCAGGGGGTGGCTCTGGAATTCTGTGAAACGCTGAGTGCGATCTTCTCCCTGCAGCTGGATAAATCCACCCGTGACATTGAGCTGGGCCTGCAATACGGCACCCCCACAATGAACCTTGCTGGCCAGAGCCTGAAGTTTGAAAATGGCCAGTGGGTGTCAGGTAGAGTGCAGCTCAGCTTGCTCTGGTCTGAAGTAGCCACGGTTGGCTGACCATCTGTATTTTGACCTCCTTCTTTCCTCCAAGAATCAGGAAGTTTCCTGGGGGATCGCAGGGAATTGCAGCGCTTGCGCAAACGAAACCAGCAGCTAGAGGAAGAAAACAACCTACTTCGACTGAAAGTGGATATTCTGCTGGACATGGTGAGCCTTTGCCCAACTCCTGCCTGCCCATAGCAGTGGGGATGCCCAAGCAAAGGGTGCTGGGTCCCCTGAAAAAGGCTGCTCTCACTGCACCCCACTTTCTGCTTTACCCTGCCGTGCAACACAGGTGTAATGGCAAAGTGGCCGTGGGAGTAAAGCCTGATTCCCTCTGTGAGAAGAGGGGAAGGTTCCCCCCACATCAGAGCTTGTTGTGAGCACTGATTGAGGAGAGAGAAGCCCCTTCAAGTGCCATGTCTCCTCTTTCCCTTTCTGCACAGAATATGGCATTTTTCTTGCCACTCTGTCCTCTGCCCTAACTATGAAACTGAGTTACAGCCACCCTTTCTGGTCACAGAAGATGAAAGCTTCCATCTGCTGTCATTAGGGGTGTGACATCTATTCTGTGTATAAACCTGTGGATGAAAGAATTTCCAGTAAATAAACCAAAATTCAACCTTACCCAGAGATCACAGCTTTCATGCTTAAAATCTGAAGAGACATTCAGTGAAATAGAACACACATCTATTCTCAGTTCATAAGTGATTTAGCCTTTATGTCAGTCTGAACAAATATTTTCCTTCCTTACTCTTCACATGTTTTAAAACTGGAAAGTGGCTTTTGTGGCTGGAACACTTAGCAGAAGCCCTAGCTGCTCTCCAGGTTTTCCAGGCGATCTCAGTGAAGTGTGACATGGCAGCTTCCCCCTTGCTCAACAGGAACAAATTCCCTCCTGCAGGTCCTGGCTTGTGGCTGTAAATCTCGGTTGTGCTTTGAAGTTGGAAAAGCCTCACGAGCTTTTAAATCACTCCTGTTGTTGTTTGCTGTGCGTTCCAGCTCTCTGAGACCACTGCCGAGTCCCACCTGATGGAGAAGGAGCTGGAGGAGCTGAAGCAGCACAGCCGGAAGAAGAAATGAACAAGAGGTGGCCAGGCTGGTTCTGAGTCTTGGCCCACGGGATGCTGGGGCTGGCTTGGGCCTCCCAGCCATGTTGGTACTGTGTGGAGGTACTTTGTTTCACGGGACCACGAGTGCCGACATGCCTCCAGCGGTGTGTGGTGCCATGGGTACTGCTAATGGCTGGCTTGGCACCACAGCGCTGTTAATTAACACGATTTTCCTCAGAGCACTTTACCTTAATACGTTTCCTCACCACAGCCCAGCATAGGTACCCTCTTCTCTAAGGCAGCCGGACAACAGGCGGTGGAGAAGATCCGTCTCCCTGAGGGCTCCTCCTCGCCTTCTCTGCTTACAAAAGCGGGGAGACCTCTGCCCGGCCCCCTGGGGAGCCTGCGGGTGCCTGTACAAGCCTCACCGTCTGCCTTGGGCGAGCAGGATGCTCGAGTTGCTCCTTCTCGAGAGTTTTGCGTATTTTACATAAAACCTTGCAATTAAAACCCGGTTCTGAGGGTGTTTGTAACGCGTCGCGCCGTGCTGCGGGGACCGGGGCAGGAGGGGCGGCCTATGCTCCTCCGGGCCGCCAGGGGCCGCTGCCTCGCCCGGGCTGCGTGGTGGGAGGGCCGCCGCGCTTCCGGCGGCGCTCTAGCCGCCGCTCCTTCCGTCCTGTCTGGTGGCGATGGCGGCCGCGGCGTCCCTGTCCCCGGAGGAGCTGCTGCCCAAGGGCGGCGCGGGCAAGGCCGAGGAGCTGGAGGACGAGCTCGAGGAGGAGGAGGAGGACGATGAGGAGGTATCGGGACGGGCGGCGGGGAAGGCCGGGCGGGCGCGGTGACCCCGCGGGGCGCGCAGGGCCGTGCGGCGCGGCCTGACATGGTGGTGCCGTCCGCAGCTGGACGAGACGCTGGCGGAGCGGCTGTGGGGACTCACGGAGATGTTCCCCGAGAGCGTCCGATCGGCGGCCGGGGCTACGTTCGACCTGTCGCTGACGGTAGCGCAGAAGATGTACAGGTGAGGGGGCGGCGGGCCGGGCGGGAGCCCCTCGGAGCGGGCCCGGCGGGCAGAGCGGGGGCGCGGGGCGGCTCCGCCGGCTTTCGCGGTGGCTTTGGCCGCTGGTAGCGCAGTGCAGGGCCTGCGAGGAGCGGCAAGCCCCGTTTTTTTTGTTTATGGGCGGCGTGGGAAGGGCGGGGATAAGGGGACACCCCGGAGCTCGGGGTTGGATTTGGGGGAAGGCTGATGGTTGAGGCACGGAAGGGAAGCGCGGGATTGTGCCAATAAGAAGCGGCTAAAGAATCGATTCTTAAGGTTCTTTCTCTTTGATAGATTCTCTAGGGCAGCTCTGTGGATTGGGACCACCTCCTTCATGATTCTGGTTCTTCCTGTCGTCTTTGAAACCGAAAAACTGCAGATGGAGCAACAGCAGCAGCTGCAGCAGCGACAGGTGAGGCAGGAAGGCCCAGCCCTCTCTCCCGGCCCTCCAGAGTTGGCAGGGAGTGCCTGCACCTCCCGCTGTGAGCAGCTGCTGAGGGAGCCTGGGGAGCAGGGTGCAGTCTGTTGTACGCTGTGGCCTCACTCATCCCACCAGATGCTCTGTCTGGATGTTCTAATGGGACAATCCTGCCGATTCACTGTGCCAGGCTGGCGGCAATCCCTGGCAAGCACAACCTGGCTTTTGCCAGCCAAAATATGCTGTGAGGGGCTGAAACGGGCTGTGGTCGGGCACTGACCTTGGCTGTTGCAGCAGGCACGGGACTGGTGCTGCAAAGTGCCACCAATACCTGGGTGGGGGGACAGCATGGGAAGGCAGCTTGTGTCCTTGAAACCCCTCAACCAATTGTTTTCTTTCCAGATCCTCCTCGGACCCAACACGGGGCTCTCAGGGGGAATGCCAGGGGCCCTGCCTCCGCTGTCTGGAAAAATCTAATTTGCGGAAGCTGAGTTGGATTCATATCAAGTGGGAAGACCTTGCGATTATGATATATTGAACTGTTGATTTGTTGGGCCAGGGCATTTCTTTTTATTTTCGGTTCTCCTTTGGGACATTGACCTGTTCATAACAAGGGAGGGAAGCCCCCCTCTGGACCTGATGATGGCTCCTGTCTGCATCCCCCTCTCCTTTAGAAATCATGAGTATTTCCTTTTATTCAATCAGTATGCCATAACCAGTTACAGACTTGGACCGGGGGAGCTCCTCTGCCAGCTTCTTGCCCCCACAAAACACCCTGGGGCACAGGTCAGGCTTTGAAAAGCAGCAGTCAGACAGAACAAATGCTTTCCTGCCTGATGTGGAGCTGAAGGACAGTGGTGGCAGGAAGTGTGACTTTCCCAGCAGAGGAAGGAGGGGTGCCGGTGGCAATCAATACCCCATGGAAAATACTCGTTGGGAAGATGCGTCTGCAGAAACACTTTGACTGCAGCTCTGTGTGTGTGTGTGAGAACCGAGGGAGCAGCAGGCCAGGTTTGAGACGATCACATCCACACAGATTCTCTGCCTCATAAAGTAGAACAGACATCAGCTGCGTATTTTTTTGTATGGAATATTAAATAAATCCAACCTGAGCAGTGTGGTTTTAATAGATGTCCTTGAGGGAGGCTCAGTTCTTTCAGAGCTGTCGGGGGATTTCTGGGTAGGGATCTCTCAATTTCATGCACAGCCTGGCAATGTGGAAGGGACCGGCACGGCTTTGTCACCTTCAGAGGGGTGGGGAGCCTTGCATGGCTTAAGGGAATTCTCTGGGAGGTGATCCTACCTCAGCACCAGTGTCCACGGTTCAAGGTTAACTCACAAAAAGGTGGTTTTATAACCAAAGAAAAAAAATTTATTTATCCTTTACATACTTTGTTACAGAACAATTCAATTGAACATACAGAAGTGATAGGACATTTATATGGAAACTTTTTTTTTTCCATTTTTAATATTTGGTTAAACAAAATACATCTCTGTAAACAAACCCAAGACAAGGCTCTAACAAAACCAAACAAGCAAGAAAACAAAGAGGGGCTTCCCCACTCCCGAGCAGTGGGACTGGACCAGCTCACCCACCCTCGGGCACAGCAGCCTCACCTCCCATGGGGATGTGATCATACACTTTCCCTTTACCTGAGCAGCTGGATCACACTGTTTCTCCCCTGGGAAAGCAGCTGACATACAAGGAGAGGAAAGCAGCCCCAAAGTATTTTAAAACATCTTTGCATATTGTGCACTGATCCATTGGCTTGCAGTTTCCATGCAAACAGGGTTTTTCTCCAAAGTGCAACTTCAATCAGCATAGAAAATGTTGCTGATTGAAGATTGATTGTTGTTGAGATTAATATTTTCCCCTCTTGAAGAAATGGCTTCAAGTCAGGAGCAGAATGCCTGCAGGCTGAACATCCTGCCTGGAAAGTGTTTAAAAACTCTGCCAGCTGGTATTGGTCATTGGAATGTGTTACGAAATAGGACTTTTTAAAACGTAAGAGCCATTTGCCCTTGACTGTGGGAGGCTGTGCTCAAAGGACTGCAAAAGAGTGCTTGCCAGATGTCCGGGGTCAGCAAACACCATCGTCCCGTCCTCATGTGGCCTCTCTTCTCTGTTGGGATGGTGCCATTTTGGTGGTCTCTCAGGTTCGAGCACCTGCTCATGCGTTTGCAGAGCTCTGAAGAGAAAAATAACTGAGGAAAGGTTGTTACAAGCCCTCCTTTCACCAGCTCAAACATCAGTAATGAGAGTTTCTTGCGTGATGAAACAGAATCCTTCGAGCTCCATCAGGTCCCAGAGGTTGCTGTTCAACCAAGACATGTAAAGATGGAAGCAAACAGCAGCTCAGCCAGGAAGCGCTAAACACAACGAAGTCAGTTCCAAATTCAGCATTTCCTCCTCCTGTGATGGAAGGCATGGCTGAGCTACAGCTTGCCTGGGTGACTGGGAAACAGCCAGTGGAGATTCCTCTTAGTGTCTCCGTGTCTACTCTCTCTTCCCCACTGAAGGCAGGAAAAAGCAATTCACCCATTAATGGAATGTTTGTTGGCCAACACTAAAGGAGATGTTGGTTCAACTACCAAGCCAGGGTGTCTGCAATGCCTGAAAGTCCTGGTGGACCCTCTGCAGCTCCCACACCAGCGGCTGGTAGCAATAAAAGGGCAAAACTGACTGCTATAAAGGCTTCCCTCCTCGGCCCATTTTTATTTTATAACTTGACCTCTTTCATTTCACATGATATCCATGACTGTGGGCTAGACTTCTGAAGAGAGGAAAATAAAAGCGAATTAATTTCTTTGAAAACCTCTTCAGCTTTATTCCTCTCTCCAAGGAGCCCCTAAACTACTGGGTGACCATGCAGAAAACCAAAATAACTGTTAAAAAAGAGTAAAAAAAACCCCACCATAGCACGAAGAAACCCAAGCAGACTGTGGCCTCTCTCCAGTCCAGAAACTTGATACTCCTCAGTCAGCCTGTGCTTGCTGTTTCCATGTCACCTTAGCCAGACACACACTGCCAAATAACCGCTCATCACATACATAAATCCTTGGAGACCCTGGGGAAGAATCCTCCAGCTACCCAAAGAATTTCTTAGAAGATGACACTGGTTTTATTATTGTTTCCTAATTCCTGGCACAAACCAGCCCTAAGAAGCAGAGGGTCGTGCTGAGCACCGTACCATTCCTAGTGTTTTGAGTGTCCTGAGAGACTCTTAGGAATTGCAAATGTCTTCATGACAACTTGTTTTGGAGGGAGAGAACTGGAAAGAGGTGGCAGCGTGCTCAGCCCCTGCTCCTTCCTGACAAGCGCTGGAGGGAGCAGCGTCCCACCACACGCAGCCTTGAACCACGTGGGGAAAGGGAGGCCAGGGGTTTCCAGGCACTCTTTCCCCCGGCCCAGTTTTTCAAGAGCGCGATGCCTTCCAGCTGGCCAAAGGGCGCTGCAGCTCATCAATCTTGTAATTAAAGTGATTGGCTTCCAGTTTCCTCCACTCTGCCCTCAGTTCTTCCCCACCCACCACCCCCAATGTCCTGCTCCATTGCCCTATTGCACCAAGGAAGGAAGAGAAGAGCCTAACAAAGGAAATTCCAGACAAGAAGAGTCGGGGCACCCATTATCCAGGTTTTAGGACATCAGGAGTTTGGTAGAGGGGAAGAACTGTAGTGGGAGGACACAGTCAGCCCAGGTCACACGTCAGCTCTCCAGGTCTGATGTGCTTCCACCTCCTCTGGTACCACCAATAGGAGTTCACAGTTCTTTCCTCTCAGCTGGTGTTTCAAAAATTTCCTATCATAAAGAGAAATAGAAACAAATACTACTGAATGTAGAACTTTGTCATCTGCAACAACAACTAAATGCAGCTAACTATTCAGATGTGACAAGAAATGGGGGGAAACCCGCACTGTCTTTAGTTATTTTTATGTCAGAAAAAACCCACAAACAAATATTAAACTTGCCCAAATAGATTCAACCATTTCTACCCAGAAAAGTCTCAGAATCAGACAGACATTATCTTAACCTCAGCAGAGATGAGTCTATATAGATGCCACTTTCTTACTTTCCAAGGTTGGAAAAACAGAATTAAAACCAAGTTTCGTTTCTTCATATTTCCAAGATCAAGAATCTCACAGTAAGTTAAAATAAATCCAACAAATCTGGGAAAAATCTTTTCCTTGTAAAAAAAAGAACACCCCATCATTTAGATGGCCTTAGCAGCAGTGTATCACCTGGTCATTTGACATGGTTTTTTAGCCCCTTTCTGCACCTAAGCTTTTTCTAATACCAAACTTGGATTACTTCCAATAAATACTCAAGTCAAATCAATGTTTTCTCCAATATCCTTTGGTCCCGATTTCCAAAACTCCCAGCAGAGAATGCCCTTATTTATTGCTGAAGAACAACAGACCTAGGATAAAATCCACCAGAACCTCTGCACAGTAGTTTCATAAGAGAGTTACTTTACCCCAGAAATTTACCAAAACTTCAGTGGCATGGCTGGCTCTGCAAATACTGCACATGTGCAATCCCTATCTCAGAACAAGTCTAGTCAAGGCACCAAAGCTGCTAGTAGGATTTACAGTATGATGGAATGGAAGCTAAAGAGCACTCAAGAGGAGGTGAAACTTTACAAAGTATTTACAATGACCATCTTGTGTTAAGATTGAAGAGGGAAGGGGAGCCAAGCCAGAAGGGCAGCATATGCTTACATAGGAAAAGTGATTCCTACCAGGTCTCACTGCTGTCAGGGATAAGGTTGCACTTTTAGTCTGGAAAGCCTTTTGTTGGAAACATACAGATTAGTACTACAGAGGCGAAGAATGCTGATACTCTCATGTTCGAGGAGGGAGCAGGGCACAGCACATCTTGTTGAAGGTGTCACCCACTAATACCAGAGGTGGCCTCTACCTCCACCACTGACAGAGCCAGACACATAAGAGGCCAAGTCAAGCTCTCCTGAGCTCATAGAGACACCACTGCCAAAACATTTCCCTAGCTTTGCACAAATGGGGCATAAATCCAAGTGGAGGCACAAGAACCTTATTACTCTCAAATTTTTACTATTGAACATCAGCCATACATGTTTCAATCACCAACTGTTTAAGGACAGTTTCCTTACCTCCAACGGGGAAGGATTTGAGGAAATCCTACCTGAGCTCACTTTCACCTCCAATCCACTCGGGCACCTTGAGCTTGGAGTCGAGGTTGTAGTAGGTGCCTCCCACCTCCCGGACACAGATCCAGTGCTGTCGCTTGAGGGGGAGCTTCAAGGGGCCCCAGCAAAGGCTGGAGGGCAGATTCATGATAAAGCCCATCACGTTAGACAGGGCAATGGCGTTAACATCCCTGAAAGAGTGCAGAAAACAAGACATCAACAAGATTAGGTTCTGGTGCCTTCACTTCAATCTCTTTCTCATTTTTACAAACAGTAGCTGCCTCCAGAATTACACAACTTCTCAGTACCTGCGCTTATCCCACCAAACTGCCTCGTAGCCTTTGGTCTGAAGTGCTGCCATAATCACGTTCACATCATAGTTCCCATTCCCCAGCATGCTCTTCTTGTGGGGCGTCACCATGGTGTTGGGAGACAGCCTAGAAACAGAAGAAGAGACTGCTCTAGCAGGTGTTTGCTGAACCTGTATTCCACTGCTGGAAAAGGGCTACTTGCTGTGTAACTTGAAGCTCATTTTCAGGGGTTTTGTGTTTAAACACAAACTATTCCATCCCCCCTTATCCCTCATCAAATGGGCTGAGGGAACTAAGTAATGCATTAAGAATAACTTTGATGTACAAAGCCTCCAAAAATCTTGCCTTTGATGTGAAAGAAATCACAAAGCTCTTCCACCTTGACCTCTTGGACTGGTACTTCTGAAGGATGCTTCAATTATGATTTTTCCTCAATTTACAGTTGGAATAAATGCCAGTTTGCTATTTAGGACAAAGGCTATTACAGTTTCAAGAGTTCAACAGTCAACACCAGTCTTGAAAACTGGATAAGAAAAAGAGGCAGGGGAGGTTGGCTGCAGGAAATGTTCTTCTTCCTTCTTCACTGGTAAATGAAAGAAGTATTCAGACACAAAGCTGTGAAGATACTCAGGGTTGGGAGCTTTCTAAAGTGTTGCTGTTGCTAGATGATAAGAAAATATTGGTTGCTGTAGGTAACTAAACAGATAATCTTGATGCAAACAAATCTCTTCAGCTTTGACCTGTAAGTTTGCTTAGACTTCACTTACATCACTACAGCATCTAAAAATGCAGAACCACAGCCCATCATGTTCATATAATCATAGCCTATCCTGAGTTAGAAGGGATCCAGAGGAGTCCAGCTCCTGGTCCCAGGCAGGACAGCCCCAAGGATCACACCATGTGCTTGAGAGCATTGTCCCAACGCCTCTTGAACTCTGTCAGGCTGGTGCTGTGACCTCTTCCCTGTGGAGCCTGTTCCCCAAACACTCTGGGTGAAGAACCTTTTCCTAATATCCAACCTAAACCTCCTCTGACAGTGCTTCATGCCATTCTTTCAGGTCCTGACACTCATCACCAGAGAGGAGAGATCAATGCCTGCCCCTCCACCTCCCCTTGTGAGGAAGCTGTGGGCTGCTATGAGGTTACATGCTAAAATATACAACGGCCTTTGCACAAGTTCAGATAACGGATGTGAGACATAACATAGAGATGTGTGGCAAAAAAGCCTGTCAGCCACTTTTATGGTTTTATGCTTCCCCCCTCTGCCCAAGAAATTTTGTAAGGAGGGAAGACAACAGGATGTATTATTATGAAGATGACAGCTGGAAAAGCAAGCACGGGGGAAACTGGGAGCAGAGAATAGCAAAGTCACGTAATGCCAATCCAAAGAAAGTCAAGCCTCAGATGAGTTCTGTAGTAATGAGTTGCTCTTTCCATTGATAAGGACTCCATTAATTCTGCTAGTGCAAAGTTCAGATTTCATATCATCCAAACATCCATATTTTACCTGCCTCCCCATCCTGTCATCTCCATGCCCAAAACTCGTAATGTTCCTGCACTTTTTTCGCTTGGCCTTTAGCACACTGCTAAGGCACGCATATTTCATCCACTGAAAATCCCTCAGCCCTTCTGCATTCCTGCCTTTGTTACTGAATAAATTATATTTCTTTAAAAAGGCGTCCATGCAGCAGTGGAGGAAGATGTTGGAAAATTCTTTTTAACTTTAGCACAATAGTGTTTGATCCCTATATCTGTGATTAATGCTTCATTTTGTACCATACAGTACTTTGTACAAATGCCAGAGATTAATGTGGCTTTGTGTTAACTCCCTACATCTGTGACTAATAGTCTTGTACCAGCTAGCGCTTCCTTATTTACCTATATCAGTGATTAAGATGTACTAGCAGATGTCTTAGTTTTGAGAACAAGGATAGAGTGCCAGGGCAAAGAATGATAAGAGAAGCGCATCGTGACCTGACGACATACTTGAGATATTCTCAAGGAGAAAAGATTCATTAGAGGATCCAGAACCATAAATGGAAAATTTAGGGAATGGGATGTTCCCAAATGACCACCAAAGACCCTCAAAAGACCCCTACAGATATCCAAATAAATCCATGGAAATCATTAACATATATGCATGTATTCAGGAAATGTAATGCATATGTAATAGAAATGCATGTATTCAGGAAATGTAATGCATATGTAATAGAAATGCAGTGAATATTTATTGGTTTCATGCATATAACCTGTTCTGTTAGGCTGCTGGGTGCATATGTTAGGTGGAACAATCCCCATGCACCCAGCATGCTGAATAAAGTAATGTCAGCTTTCTTACCTAACCAGCTGGTTGGAGAGTTTATTTCCCAGTTTTCAGTGACGCCCTGACAGCATAAGGCATTTGACAAAAAGAAAGCAGTGGACTGAGTAGGGAGTTTCAGAGCAACCATGGCTGGAGAGGCTGCAGACAGGTAGCTTTTGGCTTCAGCTTGAGTTTTTCTGAAAGTGGACCAGTCTGCAGCAGAGCAGTGTGGGAAGTGAGTTCACTACAGAAGGGAGAAGAGCCCACAATACCATGCTAAGAGGAAAAGCTGCTAATATCCACCATGAGGCTGTATTTTACTAATCACAGAGATGGAACCTGCAGCTTGTCACAACTCTTCCAGCATCTCCATAAAGTAAGATCACTTGGCTGCAACTAATTCCTCAAGATCATTGCTTCAACCTACCAACCCTACTGAGCGCCAGCGAGCAAGGAAAGCCTTACAATTCAGAGAGCCCTTTGGGCTGCAGAAGCACCCTCTCATGGCACCATTTGCCAGAGACAAGCTTATTCACCAGCTGAAAGAACACGTTTATCTTTGTTCCTTCACCTAACTTCCAGAGCCCCAGAAATGAGATGAGGTGACCAGCATGGGCAACAAAAAACTGGCACCTGTGAGCAAACTTGCACCAAGAACCACCTCAGTGTTGACCCACACATACCTAAGTAGGGCCCACAATCATCAGCTGAAGCATTTTGACTAGGTAAGGAATTAAATTGTTGCTTTGTTTTGGTTTTTTTATCTAGCCACTGAGCTGAGGAAGACTGACAAAGTTGGACAGAAATCCAGGTAATAATCCTCCTGATCTTTCTACATCAGAAGCTTTCATCAACATGTTGTCTTAACGCAAGGGGCTCCAAGATTCCTGCATGCGGTTGTCTTTCCTAATCAGGTCTCAATATGCAGATTCCAGCGAAGCAAAGAGATTTTGTTTGTATCTCCATGCAACACTTGGAACATGCAATCACACTTCCTGCAGCAAAAGCCAGACGAACATCAAAAAGATATTTCTTGGTTTAGAGGAAAGAAGAGGGAAAGACTACAAAACCAGCGGGGTGCCAGGACCAAGTTTTGGCATACGCTTGAGATGATAATCATCAGACTACCCTGGCCTTACACAACAGGATGCAGCAAAAGGGAAGCTAATGATTAAGCAATGTGGTTCAATCATTCTCCAAGGAATGTGGTAAAAGCTAGAGCTTATTTGTGATTTTGTCAACACTGGGTTTAAAAATCAGACCTCAACATTTTTGTAGGTTATTAAAAATATTCATCAGTCCTTTATCAATACATAGACTATGAGTGGACACAGGAAAGACAAGTGCCATATAATGACGCTTCTTAAAGGCAAGTCAAAGAGCTATACACAAGTAGTCACCCAATAGAAATAGAAAGGCAGTGGCAGTTCTTATGCATATCTTATAGCTCACCCATTTCCAAGAAGAATATCCATGTATATTTCCATACTACCATGGGGTTGAATCAATCTGTGTATCTTTATCTGAATACTAGGATGGAACAACTCTGGGTTGGAATAAAAGGTAAACTCTCCCTTCTAGGGAAAGAGGTCCAACAAAATTAATATCCAGACTTTTCTGAGAGGTTTCATGCTGCACACTAATTCTGTCTCACCAAACACAATGAAAGCCAACTAATTAGATCATCACACTCCTTCTACCACATGAACGGCCATTGTTTGCTTCAGGCCAAGAGCAATCCAGCTGTGATTAAGATTCTGACAACTGCTGCTCTGGAACAAAACCACAGAATGTTTACGCTGGACAAAGAGTGCCTTGAGCCTGCCGTGGACCAGCTCCACTGCACCAGCAGGAGTTTTATGTACAATGCTATAATGAATAGCATTTTGATCTAATATTTGCTATTGTCCTTCACCACATTTCTTTTGCCAAAGACAGACATGAGCTTGATGAGTCAAGCACCAGTTTCATAAATTTGCCAGTTTTCATGAGAGCAGCAACACACACACAGCTCCCTGCTCATCAGCACAGGGTACCAGGACTGCCTTGTCCCACAGCACCTGCTGCCATGACATGTCATCTCCTACCTGTCACAAACACAAAACAAGATGCTGGCAACAGCTGGTAACAGATATTCAACCATAACTTACGAGATGTTGACAACATCTGCAGGTTGAGTATCACAGGAGAGCCCTTTTCCTATGTCATCACTTAGCTTCATCAACAGTGGGTCACCAGAACTCAGAAAGGCTCACACAGGAGAATTTCCATAAAGCATCAAAACACCGTAAAATAAACACTGAGCAAAATATGAGCTATTGCACAGGCCACATTAATAACTTATATTCATCCCTGTAAAACTCAAACCCACTTTATTAATTATCTGAAGCTCCTGGGAAACATTTAGCAATGCCACAGGAAACAGGCATCCAGCTACTGAAATTAAATCCAGTTTGAGAGAGTACATAGGGTCTTGCTGCATGGAAAAAAAAGCCCATAATATTTGAAGAACTTCACTGAACCTCTTGAATAAGGAGTCACTCATTTGGCAAAACTCCTAATTTTTAAAAAACTTACAAGTGTTGCAGTACTAAGCCAGTAAGTTTTTATGATGACCTCCTGCCTTCATTCTCCCAAGGTAATCCCCAAATCCATTATTAACATCAAGATAATTTATCTACACAAGGCAGGGGCAAAAATATGGAAGACAGGTAGAAGATGCATTAAGGTGAGTAGGGAGGAAGACAGCACTCCAACCACGTGACAGCATCTTCAATAAAGCCCTTGGACCCAAAACTGGCAGCCAGAACAGGTTAAGAAACAAGTAAAATGAGAAAGAATTTCTGCATGGAGGGAAAAAAAAAAAGGCTGGAGTTACAAAAACAAGATGCATTCAGTTCAAAGCAATGGCAGAGCCTGAATCCCTTCTTTTCTTTCTATTTCCCCCCAAATAACACCCGAAAATTCCTCCAATCAGCAGAGGACAAGGGGAAGCTAATGCCAGTACAGAAAGCATCCTACCTCTGGAAAATCTCCTGCAGGGTTTCCCTAGTGAAGGCGTTGCTGTCCTGGAAGACATTGTTGAGGGCATGGAGGGCACACAGCTCCCTACGCTGCTTCTCATGGTAAATATTCTGTGGCGGTAGCTGGGATGGCTCTGGCGATTCCGATTTGGTCTTGTCACCTTTCCATGGCACACAACTCATTTTCTCGATGGGTGGATGGGGAGTAGGTGGTGAAAAATGAAGGAGGCTGAAGTTTCTGCCTGCACAGTCACAGCAGCAGCCCGCTGCCCCTTTTGTGGGCAAGTGCTGCTTCTAGCTTACAAACCTTCCTCTTGTGCTTCAGTTTATTCAGTAATTGCCTCTGACGGCTGGTTTTAAAAACCACATGAAGATCTGCAACGTATTTTTCCTCCCTCCTCCCATACCCCATAAAATGTAGTATTTCCCTCCCCTCCGCAGAAAAAAAAAAAAAAATGTCAGAATAGACAGTTCTTCTTAGTGTAAAGGTACCAGCTGGAATTCATCACATCGCTCCTTTTCTTCCATCTCCTTTGGTCTACAGTGCCACTAAAAAAGGTACCCAGACCAGGTAACAAAGAGAGGCCCACCCCCAAAGTGCCAAAGGGGAGAAGATGAAGCCAGCGCCTGGTGCTGCCTATAGGAGCACAGGGTGGTTAAGCACTTATCAGCTGCATTCTTCCATTCCTTTGGGAACGACTGAATCCTGGCAGGAAGATGCCAACAGCTCGGGAAAGGAAACCGCTTCTTGCTAGGCCACGAGAAACCCAAGTCCAGGCTGGGGGGAAGACGATTCCTCACAGGTCACCCTGCGCTCCGACAAAGGGAAGTCTCCGTTAGCAACGAGAGGCAGCACAAAGCCCGTGGGAGCGAGGGTAAAGCAGGCGGGCCAGCCCCACGGCCTGCCTCGCACCTTTCCTCCCCGCCCCTCCCCACCCTACGCCCTCACAACAACCACCNCACTCTCGCGCACGCACGCACACACGCGCGCGAGCCCCCCCCGCCCCCCGCACGCGCCTACGTCGGCCCCGCCCCTTCTGGCGTCAGCGGTAAAACGAGGCGGGACACAAGCGAAAGCGGTCTCACCGCCCGCTGAATAAACAAACGTAAATCCTCCCCCGGCTTCGTTCTGTGCCACAGGCTGGCGCTTGTGGCGGTGGGGCCACGAGCGTGCGTGTGGCCGGGCGGAGGAGCAGGACAGGCAGCTTCCCCCGCCGCTCTGCACGGGTCACCTGCCAGCCCGCAGAGCCCCTCAGCCGGAGGAGTTTCCTCCTTGGCACTGGCGTCCTGCCTGGCGGCCCGCGCCGGCGGTCTGAACACTGTAGGCTCGCATGGCTCGCAGGCATAGGGGTTTTCTGTCGGGAGCCCAGGGCGGGAGGGGCGGCGGGGTCCTTTGCGAACCCCAGGAGCTGGCGGCACGACGGGCCGGGACAGCAGGTCCCGCGGATTGCAGGAACACCCGGAGCGCTCCCAGCTTGTTCCATTGGCTGACACAGCTATCAGTGAAAAATTTCCTCTTTCTTATTGGCTATTCCGAGAGAATTTCCACCCACCAGGGCGGGCTCTATTGCAGCACTTGGTCCCACCCAGGCCCTCGAGATCCCATAATCGATTGGCTATCAAGGTTGTTTGTCACGAAGACCAGCTCTCCTATTGGACAGCCGGCCCGGACACGTCGAGCGGGCTCTGTTGTGTGTGTGTATGTGTAGAAAACAAGCCGAGCTGGCAGTGCTTCTCCCATTGGCTTCGCGCGCTCCGAGGGGGCGTGGCCCCGCCTCATGAATAATCACTAATCCACCCGCTGTCGTCATGGCAACATGCAAATTTAGCCGCTGCGCCCCCGGTGATTGGCGGGCACCGCCTTGGCGGGCCGGGGGCGGTACCGGGGCGGAGGGGCGGAGGGCCGGGGAGGGAAGGGAAGATGGCGGCGGCGGAGCGGAGCAGATCCCCGGTTCGCGGGGGGTCCCCGGTGCCGGCCTGTATGTTCGCCCCGGAGCCCGGCTCCCCGGGCGGACGGCCTCGCGTGGCGGCGGCCGCCTGTCCCCTCCGCTCAGCCTTCGACGGTGAGGACGGCGAGGCGCTCAACGGCGAGCCCGAGATCGACCTCACCAGTAAGGTAGGCCCGGCGGGGGGGCGGGCGGCGGCGAACGCCATCACCCCGCCGGGCCCCCGCTGCCCTCCTCCCTGCCGGTCGGCCGTGCCCGGTGGGCTGCCTCCCCAGCCTGGCCGCTCCCCGCACCTCGGAAGCGCGAGAGGTTGGGGCCCGCCTACCTCCGCCGGGACGGGAGGCTCCCCTGAACGCTCCCCCAGCCCCAGCATCACCTGGACGGGCGGCAGAGCCAGCGGTGCCGGCGGTGTGGAGGCGGCCGGGAGAGGCGCAGTAAAGTTGTCCCGTACCCCGGCCGGGACAGGAGGGTGCTGGCAGGCTGCTCCGCCCTGCGCCTTCCCCGCCTCGGCTGCCCGGGGGGAACGCCAGCCCGCAGCCGGTGTAGCATCCTCAGGAAGCGCAGGGTTTGGAGCTGTCAGCTGCTGCAACGTCCCGCTGACGTTTGCTTTCCGCGCTGGGTGTCTGTAGTTATCTCTGCTGCCAGTTGTACTAGTTCCTGGGACTTTCTCCACAATTTTAAAAGGAGGTCAGAGTTTATAACTTTTGAGCACAAGAGGCCAGTGACAAGGGTGCCTTGCTCTTGCAAACAGTGTTAAGTCAACGCAAAAAAGGCTTGTTCACCTTGTGCGGTTCCTTTCTCAGTTCCCAGTGACAAAACTGTGTGGTGGTCTTATTTCTGTCAGAATCATCTCTCGTTTCCATCCGGCAGGAAGGTGCATTGTAGTAATATGTGTGTGCCAGAGCGTGCCACAGACTACGTTAGCTGCCTTCTGTCACAGTCTTCTATTTTTTTTCCTAACTGGCTGATCTCTTTAACTGTTTACCTTTTGCTGCCACGGGTTTGATGTACTGTGGTGCTACTTCCCACTCTAAAGTCTCCTGCAAACTTCATTCGGTCCACTTGTAATTATGTGATCCAGAAGTCAGCATAGCTGGTGTTTCCTCCTAGTTTTCTGTCATGCCTCCTCTTCATGCTTCCAGCTTAAGTTGTTCCAGAGTCCTGGAGTTTCTTGCCATCTGTGCACAGAGAAACGGAAAGAGGAATTGTGTCTGTGGACATGGAAACAGGATTTTTTGAGTGCATGACTGGATATTCTGCAATGTGGTACTGTATTAAAACAAATGTTATGAAGATGTTTTATAAGATAGTAAAGAGTAGAAATCAAACCTGTAGTATTTATTGAGCCACCTGTTTGTGCCTTAATGAGCTGGACAAGATTTTTATACAGGATGCCAATATTGATCTGTGCTTTGTCTTGGACGTGACTGCTGTGGAAGAGGGCCAAGGAGGATTCCAAGGAGAGCATCACTGATTCTTGACAGCCAGGAACCTGACCAAAACTCCAGCAAAGAGAGAAGAGAGCTTTCTCCCACAAACTCCCATTTATGGTGTCAGTCTGTCTTCCATTCCTAGAAATCTGCAGGTGCTGTGGAGGTGGTAGGTAAGCATTTTTGTGACCTTTATTACAATTTACTTTTCCATACAGCACTGTGCACCTGCTGTCTTTTCCCTGGACTTTTCATTCATCCCTATCTTGGATGAGAGCTAAAACTGTGGCTGTGCTTCATTTTCCCAAGTTATTCTCCCACTGTGTGCTCAAAACAGCAATCCCATATGGTGAGAATGCAGTAGCTAACCTGCGCCTCCCCGACCCCCTCATCTGTTCTGTCTTCTCACTTGGATTGTTCTGCTCAAATCCCTACTTAAAATGGGAACTTCCACTGCAATCAGTTTGTTTGATAGTTGCTAGTTCTGTCCTGGTCCTTCTGACCCACCCCCTGGCTGTGTTAATACTTTTCTCCCAGTCCTCTCCCTGTGCGTTCACTGTAAGGTGAGCTCTTTCTAGAGAGGAACACTTTGGGATTCTGTTACCAAGTGCACCTTGTCAGCTGGTCAGGCAAGCAGTTCCATTCATCAGCACAAATTCATTATCATGTTGATCTTAATGGGTGTTTGTTTTCCCTTCAGTGCCAACACACTGCAGCAATCAACTTTCAGGTCAAAAACCATAGCACACAAGGCTATCAGTGAAGCTGATACTTACATCAGAGCTACATTGACAACAGAACATTAATAGCACCTGAACAATATATGTCTACAAGGCATAGAAAACAAAACATGACATTACAGAAGGTGCCTTTCCCCCAGCTTCTCGATGGCTTGTGGTGCCTTTATAGCCATGCAAAATGTCAGGCTCTGTTTTTCCAGTACAGAGCAGCACTACGTACCGCATCGTATTTGGTTTGCCCTTAATACTTATAGTTTGTCTGCCTCATGGATACGGGATGCTTTTTTTGCCTGTAGTAGTGCTGATATAATCCAAGCTCAATCTCGCTGGTGTCTTGAAATTGCTGTTAATTAAAACTGTGGCCTCTTGCTTGCTGTTGGGCAGTGCAGAATGGTGCAGTCCAGTCTGTCTCCCAGGAGGAAGCCCAGGCAACTGTAGCTGTTACCCACCTTTGGCGTGTGTTAATCCCCAAACTGATCAGAGGAGAGGCAGGCAAAGCCACCTCCCCAGAGATTGGGAAGAGACTTGAGAGATGGCATTTCAGGCTCGTGAGATATGTTTCCTTCTGCTGTCTTAAGAATAAAACAATAACTGATTGTTACTTTTTTGCCCTATAGGAAACCCGAGGTTGCTAGACCCACATGGCTCCTACTGATAACTGCTCAGTGCCTGACAAAGTGGAAAGAACAAAAGTGAACGTTTGACTTTGTGAAGAGCTCTTGAAAACATGCATCCGTAGCGCAAACATGGAGGAGGTTGCTCAAAGGTGAAAAGCAAAGAAAGCAGAGGGGCCAAAATGGAGGGCTTCTCTTTGACCAAGGAGACGGCAGAGAACAGGCTCTCTCCATCCAGGAAGCTAAAGAGATCTTCAAAACAGCACGTCAAGCCTTGCAGTGACACTGAAAACTGCAGAACTGGCTGGGGCTGCGACTGCAGAAACAGTTGTCAGAAACGCTGAACGGCATTGGAAAGTGTGATCTGTGAAAGCTGCTGTTTTATCTACAGACACTTCTCTTGATGTCCTGCTATGTCATATCAGCTGTAAGCTTCATTGGCCAGAGTAAACTTTGGAGGCAGTCTGCCACTGGAACACCCTTCAGGAGCACCTTTGCATGGCAGTGAAAGCAGCAGTTTGGGGGAACGGTGTTTTGAGCTGACGTGAGCGAGCCTGTGCTGTTTGAGGCCCCCAGCCCTCCTGCCTGGCAGCATGAGGAAAGGGTACAATGAGCTGCTGAGTGCCTTGGTACTTGTTACAGCACCCTGCCTGCTCACACTGCTGGAAGCACTTGGACTCACAGAAAAGTAGAGCTGGCGATGAGACTTGAAGAAACTGAAGTTAGTGTGCCCTGCACTGGTGGCCCCTGTTATTTTATTGATTTTTGTGTGTGTTACAGCCTGTTTAATAGATCTTCCTGAGTCCCTGACTTGTGCTGGTGCACTGGCCTAAACAGTGAGCCTGTCTGCTGTGCTTCCAGGAATTCCTGAAAGTACTTGCAGGGCAAAATGAGCCCTACACATCAAAACACAGCCTTCCATTCTTGCCCGGATTGAGCCTCTCAACGGTTGCTGATTTCCCTCTCAATACATTTGCATCCAGTGGTTTCCCTCAAGAAGAAAACGAAACTGAAAGGAAAACAGAACTGAAAGAAAAACCTATGAAAGCAAACCTCAGTCTTTGTAGCATGAAATAGAAAGACTGTGACCTTCCAGAGCAGAGTGCTTTGGTAGCCTTTGCAGACCATGCGGAGTAGTTAAAAGGCTTAGGTAGGGCATGTGTCCAAAAGGGGCACGTGAAGGTGATTGTATCTCTTGTAGCTGTCTGGCCCTTGCAGACAGATCCCTGCTCTCTGGGACCCTTAACATCTGAGGAAAGCGTTGCTTTGGCAGCCTTAAACCTTCTAACCAGCACCTGCTGTCTGTGCTTCAGTTTCCCAGCGTGCATCACTGTGGTTCTGAAAGCTGCTTAAGCATTGTTTGTGGGGGGGTTGGGTTCCTTTACATTCTAGATTTCCAAAAAAGCCTTCATCAAGTGTGTAATACTGGTAGTAATAGTGGTAAAGGTAGTTTCTCTTTGAAAACACATTTTAACTGTTTTAGCAAGTCAGGCTACATTAGAGAATGTTGGGCAGAGTTGAGGATGTTATTGTCACCTTCTGTAAACCATATATTTTAGGCAAATCTAGCACAGATTTCAGTCTCAGCGCATAGTGAAGGGAAGTGCTTCTTTCTGGGTGTGATTTTGGGATGTGTATGTAGGGACAGCTGTGGATGTCACTGAGTGTTGGCACAGGTGTGCCTACCCATAGGGCTCTTGGTGGGTGACAGCCTTTATAACTGTTACTAAAAGTGCCTTTTTCACAGAAATGTGTATCTCAATTGCTCCAGCTATCAGGCTACTGTGCTGGGATGCTCAGCCACTAACATGTAACCGTGGAGGCAGCCAGAGCAGGTAGAGTGGCTGATGGAGGTCTCCTTGGTCTGTCCCTGCCATGCCACCACTGCGGCTACTCTGTGCAAGTGTCTTGAGCTGTACTGTGTGAGCAATCCAGGTTTCTACCAGAAGTGGTGCTGTGCCATTCAGTTCTAGGAAAAATCATTCCTGAAGCACTCTCTTGTCCTCATTTTCTGCTTTGTTTGTTTTATTTTTTCATTCTCTTGATGTTCCTGCAGGGAAGGGCAAAGGAAGTTTGATTATTGCAACAGCTGCAGTCAAAGCTTGTTGGTAACACAGCTGCTGGCCTACAGAACTGCAGCTCTCCACTGGTGAAACCTCCAGATGTGCTCATACAAATTGCTTTGTATGTCTGCCCCTCAGCAGTGTTGTGTAAAGTACCTAAAAATTGAGAATAATGCTTATTTGTGTTCTCTCCTTTCCTTCTGCCCCCTCAGAAAACAGAAGGGGACATCAAATACGTTAAAGACCTAGGAGATGCTCTGGATTTTGGTGCTCAGGTGTTCTGTACAGTGAGGTCTGGCTGGCTTTCTCTGGCTGTCCGGTCATGTTTCGGGGGAGCAGCAGCACTCTTTGCAGCAGAGACTGTGGAGTACCCAGCTAAGGAATTTCTGTGGAGAAAATATCTCCTCCCCTTTCTGTTTTCCTTGCATGAAAACATATTGGAGTGTTCACCTAAATGTGGCTTTTAAACGTTGGTTACATCAAAATGAGATGCTTGGTATTCTTACTTCCTTTGAAGTGTATTTTCCAGCATAAATGAACTCTGAGCTCAGGCAAACAACCTTGTCCAGTGTCACAAGGAAATAGCTGTCAGCAAAACTGGTTTAAAAAACAAAACAAAACCACCACAAAGCGGTCCTGGAAAAAAGAGTCCTTCTCTTTCAATAAAGCACATAGATTAATTGTGCTTGTAACTGAAGCTGGTTTTGAAATTGTTTGCCTGACATCTGCAAATGGGTATTCAATCTTTTTTTTCCAGCTGGTGATGGTGAGTCCAACTTCAGAGCAATATGACAGTTTGCTCCAGCAGATGTCAGAGAGGATTGATGAGGGGTGTGGGGAGACCATCTATGTCATTGGACAAGGATCAGGTGAGTATGGCTTCCCCAGCAAAACAATAAAAAATTATTAAAATTATAAGCATAATCTGGTTCTTCTAACTAGACTGCTGCTGAAGGTAATGCTTGCTTTTCCTGAATAACTTGAACACATCCATAAAATATAGCAGAATATGTGGTATAGATTCTTTTATTTTATTCCTGCCAACAACTGTCTTATGTAGTGGAGCTAAACATACTTTTTTTATAAAATCATGCAAGTTCTTTTTTGGAAATAAGGCATATCTTGTCTGAGCACACTAGGAAAAGACAGAGAATCTAAAATTACAGCTTTAGTACAGATGTCCTTCATGTCTGTAAAGGTCTTGTTCTGTCTGATTTTGTTCACTGCTCCGTTGGAAATAACATATTTTTACTCCCCAGGAATGTATTATAGATACTTCATGTAGCCAAAATATATGCTGCTGACTTTCTTTGTTAGTATGTGTCTGTACTATGGAGGGAAAGATTTTCCTTTGCTCAGCATGAGACCTTTATTGTCACATTAATTTGCGTGTGGCTGCAGTCATTTGCCTTTGCAGATTTTAGCAGTTAGCATGGAATACTTTTTTGTTCTTTTTGACAGTTTGAATATTTGCATCTGATGCTGTTAAAATAATACTGAGCATGCCCTTGCTTTGAAATTGAAATTTCTTTTCTGAATATTAAGTAATTGTCTGTGGTTATCATAAGGCTAAAGGCATGTAAAGGTATGTTTCAAATGTACTGGATGTATACCGAATATGAAGTTGTCATGCTCAGATATTTGCTGTGTTTGAGGAAGAATATGAAACCCTGGTTGTCAGTGCCAGGGTTGGCTGAAATAATGGAGGGAGGGAACTGTGTAACCTCACAACTGTGTGCTTTTTGGGTTTTCTTGGAGTTTTGTGAAGCAGCCAATATAGAAGAGAAGCCAGAATTAAATGGCCAGTGTTCATGCAGCCAGTATCACAGGGATTATGCTCTTGCCTCCAAGCAAGCTTCCCATATGTAGTCTGAATCCTTGGTGTTTGGGATAAGCACACCTGCAGTGGAGATCTAGCTAGTCAGGCTAGTACCTGCCTTCTCTTCTAGCATACCTTGGAGAGTGTTAACTGGTGGTCGTTGCAGTGATATACATAGAAGTAGGCATTTGTTTCTTAAAATAGGAGGTTAAACTTCTGACTTCATTTTGGGTTGCAGTGTAGTCGAGGAAGATGGGGATATTTTCAACAGAGAAAGGATCTTGGTATCCCTGCCACCGTCTCTCCTTCTCATTCCCTTTCAGCATCTGTGATTTTCATCATCCCAGATACCCAACTCAGCTGACTGAGAAGCGAATGAAGACTAACACAGGAAGCTCATTAGTTCACCAGTAGTGACCTTTCCTGTTCTCCCTTGGCTCTTGCCCTTTCCTGGCTCCTACTTCTCGTTCCCCTCCTATAACCCAAGGCTCAAGACATGGGGCTTTTAGTTTTCCTCAGTCTCAGCCAGCTTATGAGCAAGGTTGGAAATCGCCCAGTAACTCTGCTAGTTTTAGAGCTGAGCAGTAATTAAAATGCTGATAAGTTCATGCAAACTGCAGTTCCTGCTTACCAGCCGATGAGTCAGCCATGCATATGAACATGTACACATGGCAGTAACTTTGGTCATCTGGGTGCAGTGTGGCTCTCCACCTTTGTTTGTTGTTTTGTGGGTGTTTTTTACCCACAGAGGAGATTCTGGGGTGAAATCTGTGCATCCTCAGAGCACCTGGATTGGGAAAGAGACAGTGGTGGCCTTGACCGTGTCTAGATAGTTGCCACTGGCATGCTCTGACTGTCAACTCTTTTGCTTGGGTGAGCTGCTCAGAGGAAGCAGTACCTCATTTTTTTCTGGTCTCGTGTGCTGTCGGCATTTCTTTCAAGTGCTAGGATGAAGGCAGTGAAACATGCCAAAAACATTGTTTTAACTGGAGTATACGGGGGCTAAAGAAATTGCTGTGCAGGTCAGACTTGCAGAAAATGTATATTTGGGGTGTGGTATTATAAAATAAGTTGATTGTTTACAGTGGTCCCACATTTACCACTAATGACTAATTGTGGTGATGTTTCACTCAAGAGCTTTCCTTTTCTTAATGCTTTACCTTTTCTTGCAATGTGAGAGGAGAGATTTTATCTGACTGAAGGACACCAAGTACCTTCAGTACATGAAGTAAGGGAATTAGGCAGAAATGTGTCTTTCTTTCCAATCCCTACGTATTTGCTTGTAAAAATTGTGAAGAAAACTCCTCTAGATGAAAGATGGTGCTTTTCTAGTGTCTTGTAAGCCTTAGAGTGAAGATCATCCCTTTTTATTTTGGGCCGAGGGTGCTTATTCTGTGTACATGGCTGACATCTGCCGTCCACGTATAAATCCCGATGGGTGTGCAGATCCCAGGCAGGATGACATTGCTGCTGCCTGTTGCAAGGTGGTGCTCACTGACTGCTCTCTGTCTCCTCAACACCACACTAGATGGGACTGAGTACGGTCTGAGTGAGGCAGACATGGAGGCGTCCTATGCCACGTTGAAGAGCATGGCAGAGCAGATCGAGGCGGACGTGATCCTCCTGCGGGAGCACCAGGAGGCCGGGGGCAAGGTGCGAGACTACCTCGTTCGGAAACGAGTGGGTGACAACGACTTCCTGGAGGTCAGGTGAGGAGCCGGGTGGAGACAGGGTTAGTCAGCAGCTCAGCTGCATTTTTACCGTGTGAGCAGTGCGTGGTGCTGAGCCAGCAACGCCGCTTGGAGTCTGGGTGTTGGAGCTACCCAACAAAGGGAGTCAAGCTTGACCCCTCCTTGCTGATGAAATTGCCTTTTTGTTGTTGTTGCCGTCTCTTTTGTGAACAAGCTGTTGGTGGAAATTTGCCTGTGTTTAGCAGAGGGCTGTTGCTCTCTGGGTGACAGCCTCACAGTTGGGGGGATCTTTTGTATGCTAGGATGCCAGAAGGGAGTCACATGTGTGGCTGTATGTATGTGTATATATGCACGCTGCTGGAACACAATATTGTGGCTAAGGATCCAGTTCTGTTCCAAGACTGTGATGATCCAAATCACCTTTTAATGGACATATACTAGCTTATATAACATGACTTGAGAGTCTGCCCAGACCTGGATGGAGTGGATTTCCAACATTTGCCAACAACCATAATAGCCATATTGATCAGAGTCAAGAAGGAGCTTGCTGTAGGACATGGCTTTCTCCTAAAATATTTCATAGTTTTTTTAGCTTATCCTTTTCTGGGAACAACGATTTTAATTTTTGTGCTCTACTTAGCGCTTGGTGCTGTTGCAACATGAGAAATGTGAGAAAGGCAGAGGTGTTCTAGACCAAGTTGGGATTTAGTCTCCCTTTTGAATTACCACAGTGTTTGTGTTGAATTGCAGAGACAAGGAGTTGGAATAGAGACACTGTATAGCATCAAGCAGTGTCACGTTCAGTTGACTATGTTCTGGACACCAGTGACATGTTTCCACAGTCTTCCACATCCCAGTCCCCAGAGTCTGGGATCTCCACTGTTAGTTAATAACTGTAAAAGAATCTCTGTTCTGCTTGTGAAGATCTAACGTTTTTTAATCTCTCTTTGAAGGACAGGGAGAGAAAGCCAGTTATTTGCAGGAGCAGTGGTGTTTGGGTTTTTTTGATCACTTGTTCATTTCTTCGGGTACCGTATTTTACCAGGCTCCTTTTTCCTTTCCCCTGCAGAGTAGCAGTGGTTGGCAATGTGGACGCAGGGAAGAGCACCTTGCTGGGTGTCTTGACTCATGGCGAGTTAGACAATGGCCGGGGCTTTGCTCGGCAAAAGCTCTTCCGCCACAAGCACGAGATTGAGTCAGGCCGTACCAGCAGTGTGGGCAATGACATTCTGGGCTTCGACAGCGAGGGCAATGTGGTCAACAAACCCGACAGCCACGGTGGCAGCTTGGAATGGACAAAGATCTGTGAGAAATCCACCAAGGTCATCACTTTCATTGACCTGGCTGGTCACGAAAAGTACCTGAAAACCACCGTCTTTGGCATGACCGGCCACTTGCCTGACTTCTGCATGCTTATGGTAGGTAGCAAGCAAGATGGACCATACCAGCTGGAGTGGGGCTGTTCATAGCTTTAACAGCCTCGACTTCTTTCCTGTTGCAAAGTGCCTGTGGGGTTTTGGAGGGAGGCAGTGTCTCACATTGCTGGAGAGCAGAAGCCTCTGTGGCTCTCTCTCCTGTACTCTGACGCAAGTGCCCCAGGACTCTCAGTCCCAGACAGGCCCAAGGTTTGTGATTCTTGAAAATGGATAGTTTTCTGAATTCTAGAAAACCTTGTTAAAACTGGGAAGAAACGAGTCAGTCCTCTGCCAGTGTCCAACAACGTTTGAGATGAGCTGGGTCTGGTCTTATGGTCCCAGTGGCACATCTACAACCTAATCCCAGTCTACTGCACGTCTGACACAAGGCCTTCTCTGTAATCCATTTTACTGCAGATGGAACATTGACATCCCTGTATTTTATATCCCTGGTGTAGGTTGGGAGTAACGCTGGGATTGTTGGAATGACGAAGGAGCACTTAGGCCTGGCACTTGCACTTAATGTTCCTGTCTTTGTTGTGGTGACCAAGATTGACATGTGCCCTGCCAACATCCTGCAAGGTGAGTCCTACAGGCTCTTTCCAGGGCTGTTTCTTACCTTTGTGTGTGTTGCTGACCTCTGCTTGGGTTCAGGAATTACTGCTGGAAGAAAACTGCTTTATCTGGCTCTGACTGCATCCTAAACACCTTCCAGAAATCTATCCTTTTCCCTTGCTCATTTTGCTGGTGGTTCACTTATACTCACGATGTCAAAATTGCTCGTGCTGGGCACTCAGTTGAGCAGCCCAAAAGTGTTTGCTGCAAGGTTTTGCTTAATTGAGCTCTGAGAGGAGCAGCATACAGTTGGGGTTTGGGCTTTGCTTTCTTTCTGGGTATTTAAACCTGGAGGAAAAGTTTGAGTGTGATCTTAAGCTGTGATCGGACTTGATCTCCAGCAGCTGTTAGTGAAGGGGCAGCTGCTTGTTACCGCCTGCTCACCTGGGTGCTTCTCAGGTATGCTGGCATAACTACAGCAGCTCCTTCCTCTGTCTGAACAACCAAACAATTAATAAATCATGGTTTAAAGCAGCTCCATATGGGCTATGGTAGCAGGATGGGAGGCAGGACTAGACACAAGCAGAGATGGCATTAAGTAACACGGGCTAGTGTTTTTTTTCTCAGCAGAGTTAAAGCAGCTCCTCTAACCCCAGCAGTGTCCCATTAACCCATGCATGACATTTTTTCAGGCTGTGACCTATTCTCACTTTTAAAATTCTGTTTAAACGTTTCTCACGCCTTCAGTAACATGCTGTGGTTAATTGGAGCAATGTTTTTTTTTGATAATCAGTCCTAATAATCAGGGAAGTGAATGCTCCTGGTACTGTCAGTAGTTCAGTTCATTACTATAAAAATCCTAAATATGTGTCAGGCAAATAGATGCATGCATGTGATCAGAAGATAATGTGTTTATCTCTATACTAGATGTTTGGCAAATAAACATAAGGCTTGACCATAAGATAATAACTTGGAAGGAAGGAGAACCTTTGGTTCAGCATGAGGAGAGAAGAGCTGCTCTTGGGAGAAGCTACTCCCATGACATGCTCTGTGTAAAGTAAACAGACCCAAGATTTGACTCAAGTATATCTGTGAAGAGCAGATGGCCTGATTAGATGTTTGTGTTTCTGTATCCAAAACATTACTTTCCCATAGGCAATCATTTGTTTACAGAAATCTGCCTAATTGGATGACAATTGTAGAATATAAATGATTTGCTCTTTTAAGCCCTTAGTACCCTTTTTTGTTTTTTTCTTTATTTATTGTCAGGCACTTTGTAGGAGGCTGATGCTAGTGCATCAGGTGATGCCCCTGCTGGCTGCTAGAGATGAGGCTTAGAAAATAAGTTAAAAAGAGGCAAAAGCTCAAAATTGGGAGCCATGAGATTTGTCCCAAAACACTGATTTCTGAATATGGTCCACCCACATTGTCCCAGTCTATGATGATCATCTTTACCTCCTTCATGCTTTTCCAGCCTCCTAGGGCAAGTTGACTGCCAGGGAAAATATATTGAGGTTTGCTTGGTCAAAATTGATTTCCAATTCACATATTCTCAAATATTTCTGTCACTGAGTCCTAGTTTTCAATTATTCACTAGGAAAAATCCTTTCTAGAAAGAGGAAGTATCTTGTAACTGCTTAAAGTTACTAATAGACAGCTATAAAATGTCTACTTCACAGCATTGCAAACTTGTCTGTCTGTTCATGTATGGTGTCGCTTGGCAGCAGGCTAGCTGGCATGAAATGGAAGATGGAATGGCTCCTAAGTCCTGCCTGGGCTTCAGCAAACTCATAGTCTTATCTTTAGCCATCTTCTTCTGTCTTACCTGTGGCCAGAGCGCCTGTCTCCCTTCGGGGAGAGACCCCACGAAAGTGATTTGTGAAGACGGGAGATGCTGCCCTAACAATATTCATTTCACCCTTTAAGAAACTCTGAAGCTGTTACAGCGACTGCTGAAGTCCCCAGGGTGCAGGAAGATTCCCGTGCTGGTTCAGAGCAAGGATGATGTCATTGTAACAGCCTCCAACTTCAGCTCAGAGAGGTAACGGGAGTAGAGGAGAATCATTTCTCTTTCAATCCTATGTGGAGACTGGGTGAGGAGATTTAGAGAGTCCCATTGTCTAGATGTGTGGAGGTTGCATCTGCCATGTGGTGTGTTGATTCCATAAGAGTGTTGATTTTGAGGTTGACCTGCTTGTGTTCCCCTCTCTGAGGCAGAAATGAGAGGCTGCTTCTGGGCAGTCTGCAGGGTATTCAGCTTCCGTCAGTGCTGGAACCTTACACCTTTTCCCAAATCCCATTAGAAGGCAGAGGCAATGTTGCAGGTTTTCAAACATGGGATGTTGTGCATCTGACTGCTTGCCAGGCTCTCCCTTCCTAGCATTGTGTATTGAATTCAGTCCCAAGATTTTGGATGTCTCCCTACATGTGGAAGGCCAGGTAGGAAGGTGAACTAACTCCCATTTTCATCAATTTTCCTTTACAGGATGTGCCCAATTTTCCAGATTTCAAATGTCACTGGGGAGAATCTAGATTTGCTGAAGATGTTTCTTAACCTCTTGTCTCCACGGACCAGTTACAGGGAAGAAGAGCCAGCAGAATTCCAGATAGATGATACTTACTCTGTCCCGGTAAGGGGCCTGGTATTTGGAAGAATGTTCTGTTCCCTCTTTTAGGTTGAAGAAGGTATCTTCTCTAGAGAGGAGAGTTCTAGAGCTCTTCTGCTGGCCTGGTTGAGTAACCACAATTACTGTTTTTCCTTTTTTGGCATAGGGTGTAGGAACAGTTGTCTCTGGGACGACACTGAGAGGCCTAATCAAGCTAAATGACACCCTGCTGCTGGGGCCAGATCCCCTTGGCAACTTCCTCCCTATTGCTGTCAAGTCCATCCACCGCAAGAGGATGCCCGTCAAGGAGGTGCGGGGAGGCCAGACCGCCTCCTTTGCCTTGAAGAAGGTGAGATGATCTCCTCTAGAACCCCAGGACAGGAACTGCCCTCCTAATTTTCGAGTGCTCTCGGAGTTCAGCTGCAGTAAGGCTGTTTCTACAAACCTCAGCTGCCTCATTTTGCAGTGGAATGAAGTCCCATAGAATCTGGTTCCACATCCTGGTTTTTCCTCCTGGGAGCTGCCAGGGGATAGCAATGCCACTAGGTAATGATGTTGGAGATATCTAAGAAAGTGGAGGAATTGCAATTTTGTGCTGCAACTGCATTAGTAGCCTGGGCAGCGTATTTGCACTACTCCTCTTGGCTTGTAGGACCAGCTGCATGATTTGGGATTTAAAAATCAGCAAAATTTGATACAATTCCTCTTGCAAAAGGTTTCCGTCAATAGAAGCTGCACTGATTTTAAGGGGATATAGTTTAAGCTACACCATATTTCATGTGTTTAGGCTTTTTGTGTTATATTAACAGACATCATGATTTTGGAGAGAGATTTGCTTGGGTAGTGTGCAGCCAGGATGTATGTTTTGCTTTTAAAGGATCAGTGAGGTAAATCTGTCAGTGTCCAGTATTTCCAGTACTCTAAAGCTTCCTTATGAACTTCAGGTGAATTTGATTTTTGCAACCTTTACATAATATCCTACACATAACACACAGCTATACAGCTCTTGCTTTGCCTTTTGAGGGGCATGAGATAGTATCTGTAAAATCCCTTAGGGTCCTGCTGGATGCAGTCAGCCAGAGCAGCAGATTTCTTCCTTGGAGAATCATGCTAAGGTTTTTTGTGTCTCTGCTTTTCAGATCAAGCGTTCTTCCATCCGGAAAGGCATGGTAATGGTGTCACCCCGCCTGAATCCACAAGCCTCGTGGGAGTTCGAAGCAGAGATTCTGGTGCTCCATCACCCCACCACCATCAGTCCACGATATCAGGCCATGGGTACGTGTGTCACTGTTGGTTTGTCTTTGTTTCGCAGGGGTAGCAGTTTGTGTCAGATCTGGCCTGAGATAATTTTGCTCCTGATGTCTCTGCCAACCCGAATATATGCCGTAGTTCCTGGTTTTGCCTTTCCCAGCATTGTGGAAGAGAGAGGGAAGGGAGCTGACAGAGGAGAGTGGGGGAGGCTATAAGGTGAAAAGGAGATATGTGCCCTCAAGTGTACTTGGAACCTGCCTATGCTGTATCTCCGTGGTGCAAAGATTCTCCACTTTCAAATGCTGATGGAAAGACTCATTTTGGGTCCTGCCCTCTAGCCTAGCTGCTTGGTGTGTAGGATTCTGTTGAGAGTGCTTCAGGGCAGGCACAATTTGAAGGCAGCTATTCCAGCTTATGTGTGTCGCTGTTGTACTGCGGACGGTAGAAATCACAATACAAGTCCAGGAAGAAGATGAGAAAAGGATTTATTTAATAATATACAGACTCATTTTATACCTTAGTATTCGTAAATGGTGTAAGGTCATTGGTCCTTTGGCCACCCACCCCTCAGGGTGATTGGCTGAGTCCTACAACACCTATTTCAAAATATTTCTCTAGTCAGTATCATAACAATACTACATAACAAGCTGCAGGTGTAGATATAGAGAATTAGTTTACAAAACTAATTTTTATGTTTTTAATGTTTTTAATGGCTTTGGTGGGAAAAGCAGGGCTCTGACAGAATGCTGCAGTCTCACAGAATGCTGCAGAAAGCTGGAAAATTTCTCTACTGAAAGCTTTTCAGCATCCACATATGTGCATGTTCTTTTTGGGGACAGAACAAAGGCAGCTGTGTGACCCATATGGTCTTTGCTGTAGGGTCTTTGCTACCTTAGATGTGTCTCTGAAGCTCGTTCCACTAATGGCCCTGGCTGCTGAAAGCCTTTGTGCTTTACATTCACAGTGCATTGTGGCAGCATCCGTCAGACAGCCACGATTCTCAGCATGGACAAGGACTGCCTGCGGACAGGGGACAAAGCCACGGTGCACTTCCGCTTCATCAAAACCCCGGAATATTTACACATAGACCAGCGGCTGGTCTTCCGGGAAGGCCGCACCAAAGCTGTGGGTACCATCACTAAGGTAAAGGCTGCTGAGTCCCACTTGCTTTTGCCCATTAGCTACTTCTTACACTGAGAAGCCAGCAGGAGAATCCAGATAGCTCTGGAAAAGTGAGGGAAGAGGCTGTGCTTCAGCCACAATCATCAGCCCTGATGTGGGTCGCAGATGACCGATGTGCTTTGTCATGTGGTGGGTCTTGAGCTGGTGTGAATGAGGGAATGTAAAGGGTGGGGCTGAGCCAGATGCCCCTGGTTCTGAAGGCTCAGTCTCTTTCTGACATCTTATAGCTGGTCCCTTTGAGTCATGTTGTAGAGGTTAGAGTGCCACCTCAGCCAAGTGGCCCTTTGCGAGGCTGAGAGCTCAGAGGTCTAGGTTTCTCTGGACAGCTGCTGCTGCTGCTGCATTCTTCTCCTTACAGCTGTTTTTATAAATTCTCCTGAGGCTTTTTGTTAAAAAGCAGTATTGAACCTCGCCAGATCAGCCTGGCTATTTTAATGCTGAGTTTGGCCTCTCCCTTTGCAATTTGCAGCTACTCCAGACCACCAATAACTCACCAATGAACTCCAAGCCACAGCAGATCAAGATGCAGTCAACAAAGAAGGGAGCTGTTACGAAACGAGAGGATGGTGCTCCTGCCGCTGGGACAGCAGCTGGAGGCCCAGCAGCTGGGGATGAGGCCCCCTCAACAGCTGCAGCACCACTGACACCTACTGCCCTGCAACCATTGGTAAGTGAGGGAAATACCATGTCTGTCCAAGCTGTTTGTGTCCTGGTTTCACCTGTTGGAGGAAGGGCACTCTAAAGCACAAGCACTATCCCCTCATACCTTGAACTCACCTTGCCACAGAAACAAATAGAAATATAAGTAGTCTGCAGAAATCATCATTCTCTGATGAGTGGATGACTCCATGGCTGACCTTCCAGCAGACAGCAGCTCAGGATACTGGGACAATTCAGGGTGGACCTCAGGAAGTGTCTAGTCTAACCTCCTGCTGTAAATAGGATTAGCTGTGAGGTCAGACTGGGTTGCTCAGGGTTTTATCCAGTCATGTCTTAAAAACCTCCCAAGGAGGAAGACTGCAAAACCTCCCTTGGCAACCTGTTTCACTACTTTGACCATGTGCACAGTGAAAAAGTGTCTCTATATACCCAATAGCTGAACTAGTGAAACATCTAACAACCAGTCACTAAAGGGGTCTTCAATGTCTCTATGAGAGGTGGAATATCCCTACACTAGAGAAATTACAACCTAGGTGTTAGGCACAGGTCATCTGCCCTGTCAAAAAGGGAGGATGGGGACATCCAAGAAGAAGGAAAGGCTTTAAATTTCTCTCTAGAGAAATTTATCCAGGTTGTTTTGTTGGTTAGGACTTCTCAGCTTGGCTTGTCCATGAAGGATACCTAGTGTTTCTGGCCTGAAAGGAATGGAAACTCAGTTCTCACTGCAGGCTTTGGGAGCCTATTTATCAGCTTTATTACTGATAGAAGAAAGGTCTTCTCCTTGTAGGTTACTTCCTTAGTAAGTGAAGGGTTCAGGAACCGACTCTGTCAAGCGACAGGGTGTTCCCCTTCTTAATTCTAGCTATGTTAGTTGCCATGGTCAAATCTCACCCTCTTGAGTCAGACTGCTCATCAAAGAGGGCCCCCTGGCAGGGATTCTCTCCCTCTGCATATGCCTGGGGCTTCACACCGGTCCTCCATCTCGTCCTTGTCTTTTTGTAGCGTCACTGTGGTTGTAAGTAGTGCTCCGAGCTTGCTCTTTGTTTCATCCCTCCCCCCGAGACTCTGGGTTGCTTTTGTTCTTGCTTACGTCTTCCTCTCTCTCCTTGTTGCGTCCCCTCAGCCTGCACTGGATGAAGAGCCCCACATCCGTGAGGGCAATAAGGTATTTGGCTGCTCTCAAAGAGAAACAGTGGGTTTGCTGAGGTTGGGAAGAGAGGTTAGCAAGAGAGCCATGGTAGGGGGTGGGGGGCTCTCCGTCAATTCTGCACAGAGTCAAGGGAGCCTGAGACCTTGATTTCCTGTATGCTGAACCCCATGGCACCTGCTGGCTCTCACGGGAGTGAAGCATTCAGAAACTTGGGAAATCAAAGTCTTCCCTGTTTGAAGGGCAAAACTTGATGGTGCATCTGTTTCTCCTCCTTCCGTCATGGTGTGTTTGCCTCCCTCCTGCCTTATCTCCTTCCTGCAGTAGTAGGAAGCTGAGCAGTCACAACTGCCCTGCCACTGTTGGAATGTGTGTGTGATCCATCTGAACTCCTGTTGTGTTGATACCCCAGCTGAGGGGTTGCTTTGCACTAAAGTCAGTTTTCTTGTTTTTCAGTCAAAAGTCGGAGGAGGAGGCCGTCGACGTGGGGGTCAGCGCCATAAAGTGAAATCTCAGGGAGCCTGTGTGACTCCTGCCAGTGGCTGCTGAATTTCTTATTCCTCCTCTCTCTGAGGAATTCCTCCCCTTCCCTTCATTTCTTATCCAAAAGATCCAGAGCAGCAAAACCAAAACCCATCCCAGCTGATTGGCTGCAGAAGAATCGTCCCTCCTCCCTGCAGGAAGCGATGGAGAGGAGCATAATTTATAAGCTAATGAAGGTGATAAGACAGAGAACTGAGTAACTGACACCTTCCTCCTCCCCCTGTCGATACATTTTTGTACATCATGGGCTTAGTTTTTATTCTTATTAGTTTTTATTATATTTTGTGTGCATGAAGATGAGAGGAGAGTCTGGATAGAGCTGCAAAGAGCCAGTTAGTTGCCTCCCTCCTCCCTCACCCCTTTCTGTCCACAGGACTTGCTGCTCTCCCCTATTGGCTGTCTCAGATCCAGGGGTTATCAGATGCCTGAAATTTCAGACTTGCAAAGGTTAAAACAGGTTGTTTAGGATGGTTCCACGGAGCATCGTTTCATCACCACTGTGGCCTCGTGCCAAATACGTTTTGGATTCCCTCCCTCTTAAACTATTTCTAAGTGGATTTAATTTAATGTTGTAATGACTGAAGTTTGAAGGAGATGGTGAGAAAGTTCCTTAGTTGGAGATCTAAGAGGGAAACAAATTGGGAAGCAGTTGTTGATGTTAAGTTCAGGGATCCTATGCTCAGTATCCTCAAATAATGTTGATAGCACTTAAAATTTTAACTAGCAACAGAGTTAAATGGGCAGACACTTACCCACCCTGTTCCCCTTCCCATCGTGCTGCTTTTCCTAGTGTTTGTTCAGTGCACATTGGAGCAAATCTAACCTGCCTCTCAAGGCTGCAGCAGCTCCACTGACGGTGTTAAGAACAGTGCAGGAGCACTCAGTCCGTCCCTTGAGCCAGAGAAAGCCTTCTCACCTTAACGGACAGAGGTCACAGGTGGCAAGATACCTTTGGAACAAAGACACCAGGCTAACTGACCTCCCCTTGATTTTGTTTACTCCAAGATTTCCAAAACCTTTTTGGAACTCGCTGGCTAAACTTTGCAGTAGCAGAGGTAGGATTTGCCTTCTCCCCTCTTGGCCAAAGAGGGCAGTGATTAATTGGTACCAAATTTATAGAAGTGCTTTCAAGGTGGGAAGTACATGGTAATTTGTCTGACTTTCATTTAATTTTTTTTAAGATTTTATTTTTCTTAATGAGAAATTCTGGCTTCTCCAAGAAGGCCCTCCAAGGACAGTTTACAAATTACTGTTGGAATGGGTTTTTTAACCATTTAATGAGTTTTTCAAGTGATTGATTCCCTGCTTATTTTGATCTCTTTTCTTCTAACCCTGCCTCCTCACTTGGCTCCAGTGAGGACAGGAATTACCCACTGCCGGCTTGTGGTGAGCTCTGGGAGCGTGGTAGCATTTTGAGGAGGAGGAGGTGGCATCCTCAGCAAATCATGGCTCTCCCCAGCAGGCGCGGTCAGGCTCGGTTTCTCTGAGGGCTTCCTCCTCCAATGAAGGACTTTTATTTTAATTAGAGGGAGACTGCAAAGTTTCTGTCCCTCCTTAGCGGGTTGTTCCTGTTCCTCACTGTGTGTCACCTGTGTGGAGTTCATTCCAGTTCACCTTGTGACTCGGGGTGGGCTTCCAGGCCGGCTGAGTGGCAGAGCGCATCTCCCGCTGCCAACACCAGCACTCCACGAGCATTAAGCGGCACGGGAGAGGTGAGAAATGTGGTTTGGAGACGAGGGTCCTTTGCCTTAGAGACTGCAGTGGGTGGAAGGGGGAGGTCAGACAGTCCTTTTCCAAGCTATGTGCCTAAATACCAGCACTCTCCTGGCGAGGGAGGAACTATAGGCGGCTACAACACTAATAGCACCCGCATTGTGAGGGGGTGTGAGGTGTGGCTAAGCAGGGCACGAGGGCCTGGCTTGTTTGTCTTCCGGCCCCGTAGCAGCATCAAACTGCATCTGATTTCACTGCCCTCTGCTTCTGAGGGGAGCAGGGAGCTCCAGGCGGTTTTCTCTTTCTCCATTCCTTGTGCTCCAAATGAAGGAGACTGCCGAGACTGAAAGAAGGTTCACTTCAATTTGTGCAAAGGAGGTGGTGTGATCTCTCTTTTGTGACCAGCATTTACAGATCACTCAGGCTGGTGTGATCTATAAAATAAATTTTAAAAAAGTTTGTTCCAAGTAAAAGTGTGTCTTCTTGGTTTTTGTCCCTCTGGAAAACCAGGCTGAAAGCCAGAGGATGCAGGTTTGCCTGGCACCAGGTTCCTTTGCTGGGTACAAGAGGAGGCTGTGCTCTTAGTGACAGCAGGGCAGGGCATGGCATGGCACAGCACAGGAGAGCTGCTGCTGAGTCTCTGCAGAGCCCTGACAGCTTCTACTGTGGCCAAAATAAAGTGCACCTCGGTGGCAGAGTGGTGACATGAGAACATGGGTGTGGTGTGAGCCGTGCTGTGTGAGATGTGTACGAGTGGGTGTGAAGAGCAGCTCTAGCAATCACTTGAGGCCAGCCCCATGAGAGAAACTCTGCTAGAGGATGCAGCATTAGCACAGCACTTGCAGTGCCTGTGTACTGTGCACCCTGGACCACGCTAGGACTTGCACCTCGCCCATTCCTGCAAATACAGTGGGACTGTTCAGGGTTTGCAAGGAGCCTGTTTCTGCCTCCTCAGTTGCTCTCAGGGGTCCACAAAGGCTTTTTCTGCACTGCACAGCCCTTTCATAGGTAAGTGTGGGGCTATGGTAGCCAGAGCTGAGGCCCACACAGCCCTTCTCCTCCTGGAGAGGGCTGGTCCAGGGCAGGCAGAGAGCAAGCCTGGTCCTAGCGTGGCCTGGGAGGAGCCGCATGGGTATTCCTCAACACAAGCCTGCCTCCAAGCCCAGGTTAAGCAGACATGGTTGTGACCCTCCTCAAGCCAGTTCAATTTCCCATTTTTCAGCCTTTTTTATGCTCTAGCTTAACTTCCTCATGCTGAGGAAAAATAAGTATTTCCTTTCTGCTTGCTTTGTAGCTGAATGAGTAATTAACAGCCAGTGTTAAGGAAAAGAGAAGCATGCAGAGACCTTGAATGGGGCTTTGTGTCGGGCTTTGTGTCGGGCTTTGTCCCTGCTAACCCAGCCTCACTTGCTGCTCCTCTGGGCCAAGCTGGGCTCTGCTCAGGGTAAGGCACAGGATGGGAAGGCTTGGGAGGTGACTGCATGATGGGGACAACCATGAGATCACAGACTTAAGTCTAGTAGAAGTCACTAAAGTCCCAAGGATTGGAGTTTTTAGGAGTAAGTCTTGTTTCATCATTGTCTCAAGCAGCTTTTGCATACTCAGACCTGCTCAATGACAAGGTGACAACTGCTGGCCCAAGAGTTAGTACATCAGGCTCAAAAATAAGGATTTGTCATAAAACTGAATAGAAGAATAGCAACAAGAATAGCTTTGTCTAGCTACTAGCTGTGCATCATTCCCAACAGCAAATAAGAGTTACAAAACATCCAAACCACGCTGGGCAGTTTTGATATAATTTATTTGTCTTGGTCTTTTTTTTTTTCTTGCATAGGCATAAATTACAATCTGTTGATTAAAAAATAAAAGGAACAAAACAGTGCAGCATTTGCAACAGGCTACAGCATCAAACACAAACTCCTGTCTGTAACCATCTGTTTCTGCAGGGCTAATTCGTAACATGTGTGTAGGGCAAACTGAGAAGGAGGGAGAATAGAGGAGGGAAATGGAGTAAATAAGAGAAATCTGCTCCCACAGCTGTTCTGCATTTCTCCTGCCTCACCAGGCTCATCTTCAGCATCAGCTCTAGGATTAAATACCCCTGGGCAGAGAAGCACATGCTGAAGCAGCAGTTTTACACGCCTTCTTCTGCAGCTCTGGGAAGTGCTTCAGAAATGCTGCAAGCTACACTCTGGAGAGCGAGTGGCCCTGGGCACTCGGTGCAGGTGCTCGGGCTGCAGCCCAGCCCTGATGCTAAATTTGGGGGCTGAAAACTCACATGTAGCCTCAGCCCATGCTCCTGGGGATCCTCACACAGATGGCATGGTGAGGCCTCCAAAACCAGCTAGAAAAGAGCATGAAGCCCCAGGATGAGCTCTCACTGGTGTCTCCAGGGAGTTTTACTTACAACAGCAGAGATTTTCGTGTCCAAAGGACAGGGCAAGCTTGCCCTGTAAAGCCAAATGCTCCCTAACCCAGACACAGCAGTAAACACCCATGTGGAAGGAGCAGAGATCCCACTACAAACTCCATTCTCAGGGGAAGAGGTCACCTTTCCTGCCTCGCACGCCTGATTTACCACAAAATAATTTTTTCTTGGGCAAAGACCTTGTCTGCCCTCATAGTCCAAGCCAGAGACCAGGGAACCAGAAGGAACATAAAAGGGGTTTTCCCAGGCTCATGGTTATGGCACTTGCTCCAGCAGCCAGAGAACGGTGAGAAAAAGGGAGAGCTTCATCTCTGCTCTCTCTTTATGATTCAAATAAATACAGGAGCTGGTCTGCTGAGCCCAGAACAGGTCTAGGCATTCATAAAAGCACAGCTCCATGTGCTCAGTGCACTCACGGACATGACTCCAAGGCAAGCGGGCAGCTGTAGACAAGTTTAAAATAACTTTGGCTGTGGATGCCAAGAATTAAGACTATGCTCAATATAGGAGAGAATTTATAGTCCGCAGATCTGGCTCCAGGTCAGCTTTCTCCCTGCAGCAGGGCCTCCCAGCTCTGCAAGAGGCTCCACAGGGTAATTTTAACCTGCTGGAGACAGGACTGTGCCCCCTGGGCTCACTTCCCCTGCTTGGAGCAAGGAGACCCCTTCAGAAGGGATGTGCTGCCACCATCCTCACCCTCCCAGGCTGGCATGGAGGGAGTCAAGGCTCAGCAGCTCTGCCTGATGCCCACCAGGGGATGCTGAAAGGAGACATTTCTTCAGCCCCTCCTCCTCCTCCTCCTCCTCCTCTATGCCTGCAGTGCATCAAGCAGAGACCACCAGAGTGGGAATCAATACATGGTGCTCTCATGGTGCCAGGGGAAGGACAATACCAGCCCTGGACAGGGCTGAAACACTGACCACGAGCCCTTTAGCTTTTCTTTCAATGAAACACAACACAAAGCTGGAGGCTGTTAACACCATCCAAGAACATAAGCCAAATTATGTGATGCAGGCAGCCAGGAGCTGGAGGGGCCAGATGGCCCTGGCACTCTGTGGCCTGGGGAAGGTCCCTGTGCATCCTCCCTGCAAACCCCTGCTGTGCCTCCCCCCATCCCAACAGTACAGGCAGGATTTACATGTCCACTGCAGGCAGAACTCCCCCTCCTGCTCTGGCCCAGCCCTCCCACAGCCAGGGCTCAGAGAACAGCATGATGCCAGTGAGGAGAGGTAGGAGGGAAAGGGAGCCCTTCCAAGAGAAAGGAGGTCAGCCTGCATCAGCCATCTGCCATGGGGGACCGGGAGCTGAGGGAGTCCTGCAGGCAGGGGGTGGCTCTGCAGCCTGGCACCTGCAAGCCCCATCTAGTGCCCCATCTATCTCCCCCCCAGGAGCCCTGGGGCAGCAGCTCCCACTTGCCGCTAACAGTCAAGTATATACAGATGCAGCCTTGGGCAGGAGGCCACAGCCACACATTGCAGTCTCGGAGGACATCCAGAACAAGGAGGGCAGGAATGCCTCCAGCACCCCACCAGCAGCAGTCCACAGAGGATCCCAGCTTCCAAGTCCAGCTACCAAGCCACCAACAACTTGAGGCCCATATTTTAAACAGCTCTGCTCATCTTATTCTAGCTTATCCTACTGTGTGCGCTATTCTACTAAACAAAGCTCTAGCCCTCTCCGCATCTAAGCCACTCATCCAAGTGGCACCATGTAACATTCTCTGGTTAAGTACAAATTGCACGGAAAAAGTCTTTTTTCCCTTTGTTATTACAAACCCCCCCCCCAAAAAAAACCAGCCCCAACACCCCAACTGGAAAATAGCTCCCCTCCCCACCCCTCTTAAAAAAAAAAATCAGAACAAACCCCAAAGGAAAAGCAGGCAACAGGAATTTTCAATAGCGTCATCAAGCTTAACACTGGGGAGGCAGCCAGCCAGGGAGGCCAACAGCATCGCCAAGACCCAACTCAGCCACTGGCAGCAGGAGGGCTTGAGTGGACGGATGGCAGCACCAAGATGCACTCTGCCACCCACACGTGCCACGCTCCTCTCCTCCTGCTGCCCCAAACCGTTAGTTTTATGTTAATACTTCATTAATACTGTCTTATTTCCTCTCTGCCAGCCCAGCACTGGAGGGCTGGAGATCTTTACCCAAACCAACACCAAGGCAAGAGAAGTGACCATGTGAGGAAGGGACTTGGTGGCCATGACCGGTGGCTCCCACCTACTCCGGCAGCACCGAGTCAGGCACCACGGTCCCACACACCGATCTCCTGCACCCAAGCCCACATGAAGCACATTACAAAATGCCACAGCCCTTTCCCAAGCCCTGGCAATGCTAGAAACACCAGCAGGAAGGAGCGGGACAACAGGGACGTGGGGCAGCGCAGACCCAAAACAAAGTTAGCTTAAAAAGTTAAAATGTCCAAGATGCACTGAAAACGAGCCAGGCTGCGCTAGGACCCATGTGGGATGCTCTTGCCTCACCACCCCGGTCCTTGGAAGAGTGAAAGCCTCACCCCTTCAACACCAGCTCTTCTCCTCCCCCAGGGGAGCAGCTTCCTGGGGCGGCTGCTGGCACATCCCAGGATTTCTACGTGCGAAGCAGTGAACCAGACGCATCCCCTCCTGCTGTCAGCCCGGCAGTATCCTCATCCCACGCAGAGCCAGGGGTCAGTGCGCCGGCTCCCCGTGCACGCGGAAGCGGTAGATGCAGGTGTATTCGGGGTGGCCCCAATTGCTCAGCACCCGGAGCTCCACCAGCTGGTATGTGCCTATGGAATCACCCTTGGGGAGGAGGGAAAAGAAAAACTTGAGCCCTTGAGAGCTCTCTACAGCTCAGAGACCCCAGAGGCCCCATTTTCTTCCCAGGGGTCGGGTGCTCCAAGGGCAAAGCATTTACCTCCAAGTAAAATGTTTGGATGGGGTCGCCATCGTGGTTGTAGGTGAACTGTCCAAGGAGAAGGCCCTCCTCCTCTCCTTCTTCCTTTAAGCCCTATGGAAGGGCAGGGAAGCATAAAGGGAGAACCAGGGGACATCAGAGAGGGAGACCAGAGGTGATGCACACATCCAGGGCAGAAGAGGGAGAGGGAGACGCAAGCGTGCTTGGCCCCCGCTCCTGCTCTTCCAAGTCAAAACAGACAAATGGGAACAGGGACCAGTGGGGAAGGATGAAGGGGGGGAAGACCAAAAGTTACACCTACTCAAGCCCCTTCGTCCCTCCAAACTTTCTGAAATCCAGTGCTGCCCCTCTCCCCACCAGTATTGCTTCTTCCTCTTCTTCAGGGTAAGACCAACCCCCTCAGAGCACCCCACAGCCAGGTATGGGGTTTGCTAGCCCTCCCTTCCAGCACCCTCTCACCGTGTCCCCCCACCCCTCCCTCAGGTCTGGGCGAGGGCACTCACATAGACAGCAAAGTCCTTGGGGGCACTGGGGATGGTCCCCTGGGGCGAGAGGGCTTTCGGGATGTGCTCCAGCGTCACGGCCGTGGGGCGGATGATGCCGGAGAGACGGACGACAGCAAAGCCCTGGGAGCCACGAAATGCCCAGCAGTTCCCAGGGTTGACGTCTGGCTATGAGCATGGAAGTGAGACACCAGCAATGTTACCACCATCAGTGTCATTTTTCTCCCACCAGCCTGGCTGCTGGGTTTGGAGCAACAGCCAAAGCCCACTAAAACCCACACGAGAAGCAGCCCAGTCCTCCCCCTCAGAGCCCACCTGGAGGATGACACGGGGGGACTGCGAGTGGTACCACAGCGGGATGCCGAACAAGCTCAGCAGCGCTGTCCGTGTCTCGTAGGTCTCTGAGCAGCGAGTGTTGATGACGCTGGCCCCTGGCATGAGAGAGGATGGCAGCAGGTGAGCTGCATGCCAGCACCCTGTGGCTACCTCCCCAGGACAGCTGGCTCGTCCCCACCACCTACCTGCCGACTCGAGGGCGTAGTCAACCATCCCCACGCGGTCCTCGCTGTAGCGCTTCAGGGCCTGGCCCACGATGAGATGCACTTGCTGCAGTGGGAGCAGAGGGCACAGGGGGGTGAAGAACTGGGGCAGGCATCCTGCCCCCCACCCACCTGCCCCTGCAGGGACAGAGGGTGCAAGGACTTTCCCTCAAAACAGCCAGGGGATAGAACAGCCAGGGGATGAATCACCGCGGCAAAAATGAGAGGACACGCATTTGGCTGGGAAGCCTTGTTAGAGGCTGCTAAAAATACCCCAGGGGAGAGGAGCTGTGCAGTGAAGCAGCAGGGCCCAGGCACGCTGCAATTGCCTGTCCCCAGGAGGGGCTGGCCCAGAGGGAGGAGAGGAACTACCAGACGCAACCTGACAGACCACCCAGAATCATGTGCTGCTCCCTCCTGCCCTGTCCCACAGGATTGATGGGAACTCCTCCCAGCCAGAAAGGGAGATGGCTGGAGCACCCATCTGGAGCCAAACCCAGCCTAAGGAGCTAGGACCCTGCAGCACCACACTGGGTCTAAACTTGACGGAGTGCACAAAGCCTGCACAGACTGTGGGGACTGCTAATCCCAGCTTGATCCCTCCCTCTACTACCTCCATAGGGAATTGCCAGCAACTCTTTCCAAAGCAAGCAGGCTCATTTTTTCCCCTTGGTGTCATTCTGCTGAAATGCTTTGCACCAAACAACTCAACAGCGCTGCTGAAGAATGGGGATAACCAAGATGCTCCACCCATGGAAGCCTCGTTGGCACCTGTCCCACGTTCTGGGTGAAGGATGCATGAGCAGAAGCTTGGATTTTAAGACAGTAAGAGCCTTGCAGGGCTGCAGGTATTACCACCTGTGACCCCTTCCAGAGCAGAGAGCAGGCATAGCCCGAGAAGGTGTTTCAAGGGTGCTCTTGCATCCTGTGAGCCCAGGATCAATGTCCCAGATACGGGGGCTGTCCCAACGCCTCTGCCAGGCACACGTGCCAGCCCCCTGCACACATGAAGCGGGGCACAGGCCAGCACTCACCTCTTCTGTCACTCCTGCAGTCCCTCCTTGCCTCAGGGCCACTCCAATCCCAGCCTGAGCATCCCGTGCCGACAGCCTCCGATCCTCCAGGACTTTTGCAAGGATCTTGCGCTCCAGAGCCTGCAGCTCTGCTTGCAAGTCTTCTCGCTGGAGGATGAAGGCAGTGGCACCATCCTGCTGGGACTGTGACAGGAACCGACTGATCCACACGGGGAACTGCGTTTCCACCTGAAACGGTGCAGGCAGAGCTCAGCCCTGGGGCAGGAACCCTTGCTTGCCTTTCTGCCAAACAGCCTGGGGACCAGGGACTCACATCAGCCCGCACTGTCTTCAGCTGCTGCAGTATCCCCTCCACGTGCTTCCCCATCACCTCCTGGTCCGACTTGAGGCTTGACAGCTCCCTCCTCAACGCTGCCACCTCCTGCTCCAGCTTGCCCACCTCCTGCCGGAAGGTCCCTCGCAGGCTCTCCTGCACCGAGCTGTGCCGAGAGAAAGGTAACAAAACCTCGTGCCAATAGGCTCAGGTCCCCTCTGCAAACTGGAGGAAGAGGTTCATCCCATATCACCTATTCTCAACCCCATCTCCAGACCCAGTTTTAATTCCAGCAGCAGGGACCTCTTCTACTGCATGCCATGGGAAAGCATACCCAGCTCACCGCTCGGCTGAAGGGCCACATTCACAGTGATGCCAAATGACAGTGGCAAAGGTCATTTGCTGCCATTGCCCTTGGAGCCCTGCTGCCAGCCACAGAAGCACAGAATGGGTCAGGTTGGAAGGGCCCACAGGGGGTCATCTGGCCCAACCTCCCTGCTCTAGCAGGGTCATCCCAGAGCACATGGCACAGGATTGCATCCAGATGGTTCTGGATATCTCCAATGAGGGAGACTCCACAACCTCTCTGGGCAATCTGTTCCAGTGTGTGGTCACCGCACAGTAAAGAAGTTCTTCCTCATGTTCAGGTGGAACTTTCTGTGCCTCAGTTTCTGCCTGTTGCCTCTTGTCCTATTGCTTGGCACCACTGAGAAGAGCCTGGTTCCAACCTCTGACACCCTCCCTTCAGATACTGATAGACATTGGTGAGGTCCCTTCTCAGTTGTCTCTTTTCAAGGCTGAACAGGTCCAACTCCCTCTGCCTTTCCTCATAAGAGAGATTCTCCAGTCCCTTCATCATCTCTGTAGCCCTCTGCTGGACCTGCTCCAGGAGCTCCAGGTCTCCCTTGTACTACTGGGGAGCCCAGAACTGGACACAGCACTCCAGATGTGGCCTCACTAGAGCTGGGTAGAGGGACAAGATCACCTCCCTCAACCTACTGGGCAATGCCCTTCCTAATGCACCCAAGGATACCACTACCTTTTTGGCCAGAAGGGCACAGTGCTGGCTCCCACAGACACCCACGTATGTACCCTTCTTTCCTTACCCCCGAGACTATGCCTCTCAACCCCTCTTTTGTCCCAGGCAAATGAGGCCTGCAAACCCCTCCTTAGCCTGGCTGAGAGGAACTCACCCAGCTACCTGCCTGCCCTTAACAATGGCTCTGCCCTACAGCCAGCGTTACCTCTGCCACTCCGAGTTCAGCTCCAGCAAGCGCGCTTCCATCTCCTACCAGGAAGAGGGGAAGAGGTGAGACCTGTGACACCACTGGTGAGGGTGTCCTGTCCAGGTACCACCACACGCTCGTCCCCTTACCCGAGAAGCTTGTGCCATCTTCCCCAGGCGCCCGTCTAAATCCCTCTGCACCTGTGCTCGGAGGGCATCCAGCTCGCCCTGAAAGATGAGGAACAGGGTGGAATATGAGAGCCTGGTCCTGCACACCCCCACCTCCCTGCATTCCCCATATCCCTCACCTGGAGGTGGTTGGCCACGTCGGTGCGGAGATGCTCCTTCAGCCCTGCATCCCGGCGGCTCACCAGCCCCTCCAGCTGTGCAAGGATGTCCCCTGGGGGTGGTTCTCCCCCTGCTGTCACTGCTGCCGCCCCGTGACGCAGCTCCCACCGTGACAGCTCGGCCTCCAGTGCCTCGAAGCGCTTCTCCAGGGACTGGAAGCGAGCCAGGAGCCGGTGTCCCCCCTGCGGCAACAAAGACAGGGCATGATGCAGCCCCCGGGGGAAGTGCCTGCTCCATAGGACCCCTGCGAAAGAGAACCCTGACCACCTATTCCCACCCATTCCCCAGAGTCAGTGGCATCTTATTCATCTGTTGCTTCCCAGGAGAAGGCAGATGTTCTCCCTGCTCCATCCCAGGGACACCCTAAGAGTGAGATGGCCACAGCTGGGGGAGCCAATGTGGAGCCATCATCCGGCCCATTCTCCACCATTCCTCATACCCTGGAAGCAATTGTTCAGCCATGGATCACACCATCCCAGCTCTCCCTGCAAGGTACTCATCCCACCTGGGCCACCACCATGCCTTTGCTGAAGCTTACCTGGTCCAGTGTGGTCAGGTCCACTGCCCCAGGAACATCAGAGGAGGAGGAAAGCTTTCCAGCTCCCCACCACGGGAAGGAAGGCAGGCTAAGTGTCGACAGCCCATATGGGTAGAAGTACCAAGCTCCTGGGCACAGAAGGATGAGATAGTCAAAACCACAGGCTGCTAATGGGCCACAGCAGTGGACAGGGTAGACATGCAGAGGCTCAGCCATCAGCATCCCTGGGATTACCACGAGACCCTGGCACAGGGGTGCAGATGGACCAGGTTACCAGAAGCCATGAGCACTGAGCTCCAGGCCATCCCATCCCCCAGCTATGGCAGTGGGATGCTCTGCACTGCCCCAGATCTCAGGGCAGCAGATCAAGTGAGGCTGGCTCACCGTAGGTGGCAGCAGCGAGGAGCAGGAGGAGCAGCAGCAGCAGCAGGGACCTCTTCAGACGTGGGTAGCGCCTGGAGCATGGAGAAGAAAGAGGTGCCTGTAGGACTGCAGCCACCTTCCCCCATCTTTGGATGGGGGCCAGATGGAATGCAAAGCCCAGCCAGGCTTTAGCACAAGACACCCACCACCCCAATTGTGCCTCCCCTTTCCAGGGTCCTGCAGGCTTTCCCCACGCTTCCCCCATCCTGGTGTCCCCCGGCACCACACTCACCTGGAGAAGGGGACGCCGTCCAGGTGGGAAGCCGTGCCGGTGAGGCGGTGCCAGGCCCCTGCCAGCCCCGAGAACAGCCACCCCATGAACCGAACTGCCAGGAGAAAAAACAAGCCTCAGGAGGAGTCCTGGCAGAGATGTCCCCTCCATGCCCAAGGGTGGCACCACAAGGGGATAAAACCCCTCCACCCAAACGGGGAATAGCACACACAGCACCTGGAGAGTAGACATGCTGACTGGCAAGAACACTGCTGCTAGAAGTGCCCCTGCCAGCCCTCCACTCACCTGGGGAGGTGAACACCTGCCAGAGAAAGGAGCCCACCCGGGAGGCTGCAGTTCTCAGACCTGACCCGGAGCTACTCTGGCCTGAGTAATAGTGACCTGGGAAGGAAGAAGCAAGTCACCAATGCAGACAGCATCCCAGTGCATTGCCCACAGCAGAGGCTTTGCACTGGGGGTAGCATCTAGCAGGGACTGGCAGCACACTGGGTATAGCCAGCCCCTGGGCTGGTCCCCCCGGAGATGCCTCCCCTGCATTCCTGCCACTACAGAGAGACCAGTGCATCCCTACCAGCATAGTCATCCTCTGAGGAGTACCCAGATGAAGACGTGTAGGTGTCGTATGTCTTGCTCTCCAGCACCCCATTGATCTTACTGGACTCGGTGTCCCCTGTGCCTCTTCTCCTCCTGGTGGAGAGCTCCCCACCTGCTCCCAAAACACAGAGTTCCGCTGAGAAATCACCCACCATCACTGCCACGAGGGGCAACCCAGTCAGCCAGCCTGGACAGCTGCCCCAACACCCTCCAGTGTCCAGGGAAGTCCCCAGCTGCCCTGGGAGAGCAGGAGGGCTCACCCCAGTACGTGCTGCTGTCAAGGTCATCATCCAGCATGGAGCTGCCCAGGGCAGCAAGGCCCCGGCTGCCCCCCAGGTAGGACTCGCTCATCATGGACTCGCTGTAGTAGGAGGTTTGGGTGCTGGGGGCGGGAGAGAGGCGCTTTGTGCTACTCGGTTTCCTCCTGATCGTCCTGCGGGAGGCGAGAACAGGCTCATCAGACATCAGACATGTGTGGTTACGGGAGGGGGGGCGGGGGGTGTTGTCACAGTGCACCCATGGGGGGAAATGGGGAATTCACTCCAATCCCTCGAATAGCATCACTTCCCTCCCCACCGGATGGCGGCAGCTTTCGGAGGCTGCAACCTCTGCTGTGCGGAGGCCTCCCGCCCGTCCCGGGCACCGCTTCCGCTCGCACCGCTGCGGTTTTCCGGCCGGCACTCGCAGCGCACCTCCCTCCCTCCCTCCTCCTCCTGCCTGTCGCCATCCAGCTGCAGCTGGGAGCTGGCATCCGGCCACCCCGGCAGGCTCCTGTGCCGGGCCCGTGGGCACGCAGAGATGCCTGGGCAGGGAGAACGTGGCTCTCGCTGGAGCAGGGGCACAGCCAGTGCCAAGGCGGCCGCGGCCATGCCCGAATGCGTCGGGCTCGCCGTCACGCTCCCTTCTGTAAGCTATCCCCACACCCCACCCTGGAAGGTGCCCGCTCCCTGGCGTGGGATGGAATGCCCCGCCCCTGTCAGATTTGGACAGGAGGAACCCCCTCACTCATGCCCCCCGCTAACCTGCCGGTGGTCTCCTTGAAGGGGAGCTGTGTCCCACCCAGCAGGGATGTGCTGCTGCCGCTGGTCGTGGCATCATCGTCCCCGGGGTAATAGCGGGTGGTGACAAGGCGCTGGCTGCGGCGGGACATGGCGGCAGCACGGACGGGGGCTCGGCTCACCTGGGGTGGGGAGGGG